>CP137683.1:23263547-23368105 GCA_037976565.1 Mesocentrotus franciscanus | reverse complement strand
TCCCTCTTATTCTCTTGCTCTGTCTCTCTCTGCCTCTGGTTCTCGTTCTTCCTCTATGATGTCTTGTAATGTTCCTTAATTTTCTATAGCTCTATATACCCTTTGCCCTTTCTATTCTTATTTCACCCCTACAATGTTTACCATGGAGAGAAACATGAATTGAAATACATTAGTAAACGGCGCTTTGGGATACCTGGTGATCCCCAACTATTTTCATATTTGGATAGAGTATGAGTCGGAGATATGATTTCATATCTCATTTGGCAATTAAGTATATCATGACATCATCATAATTGTATTGGAACTCAAAATACAAATTTGCATTTTTATGACGTCAGCATATTTGTGCAAAATGGATTGTAACTCTGTAAATATTGATTGATTTTCTTCCAAACTTAGATATGTTGTAGCTAAGCGGATTGTCTACAAGATCAGTTTCGACCATTTTCATTTTGATGACGTCATCATAATTAAAATGTCAATTAAAGGCGACATATCAGAATTTTCTTAATTTGCGTGTTATGCCTATGGAAGGTGAATTTTGTTCACGTCATGCATCTACATGTGTTCTTTGAGCAGTATGTCGTTGTGAATGCAGTCTGTTGTTACGTAAGAGAGGCAGCATTCACAGACCCTATACAATTTAATTCTCAATTGGGTCTTGAGTGAAGTATATAACATAAGTACTAACTTGCTCTGTCAATTCAAAGTTGGAAAAACTACAGTACACAATGCCCATTCCTCTCTTGTAGTCTTCAAATTCACACCAATGTAGCATGATTCCCCAAACCAGGCGCTTGCGCCTGCAAACTAAGCCTAATAGGGCATCCATCATCACTTTCATGATCATAATCAACATCATCATTACCATCATCATTATAATTATTATCGTCATCATGATCATCATTATCGTCACCATGATCATCATCGTCATGATGCTCATCATTATCATCAGCATCATTATCATTATTATCATCATTATCATCATCATCGATCACCATTATCATCAACATTATCATGATCATGATCATTATCATTATGATCATCATCATCATCGTCATTTATTCATCATCGTGATCATCAAGGAGTTAATTTCCCAATACTTTGTTTCATTAGGTGGTCTGTCGGCATCGACAGATGCTCATATTTCACTTGCAAAGTGGGATTTGAGAATTCCATTTTCCGTTCACGTGTAATGTCTATGTGGATTATTTTGGTATAGTGGTCATAGCACTTGCCTCCCATTCCGGCGACCCAAGTTCGATTCCTGGTGGGTCATTTTTTTTGCCGTCGTTTTAAATTTGATTTTATGATCTTCTTCGACTATTATAACATATTATCATATACAATCACAAACAATGTAATAAAATGCCTAATTTTGCGTGTTATATCTATGGGAGAAGAATGTCAATCGTTTGAGTACAACCCTATGGGAAATCTGATTCCTTGTCGTGTATCAAACCTATAGGGTTAATCTCTGTCTGTTGGAATATATCAAATCATCCCATTTTTATGATGTTAGTCTCCTTCCCAGACGTTTATACTTTCCAGTTATTCAGCCCAGGTATATGCAATGTTTACGTCACTCCCATGGACATAGAATTGTTTACATGTCTATAACTTCTCTCTTTCTCTATAATATAGTAAATATTCAATTCTATTTATGCTGGAAATATTAAATGCATCGTTCTCCATTGCATCTCTTTCTCTTGCTCTCTCTCTCTCTCTCTCTTGCTCTGTTTCCCTTCCCTCTCTTGTTCTGCCCCTATCCTTCTCTTGCTCTGTCTTTGCATCTCTCTCTCTACTCTTTCACTCTCTCCCTATCTCTGTCTCCCTCTCTTGCTCTGCCCCTCTGTCTCTGCCTCTCATTGTATACTCTCTCACCCTCTCCCTTTCCCTTCTGGTTCTCGTTCTCCCTCCGATATCTCTTGTAATTGTCTTTAATTTCCTCTAGCTCTTCATTTTGCCCTTTGTATTCTTATTTCACTTTACCATGTTTCCTTATACTATCCTCTCTCCTTCCAAGTGTATGCATTCTGATTCCTCTTTCATCCCTCGGTCCGGCTCATGTATTTTTACATGACAAACAATGAATTAAAATGCCTAATTTTGCGTGTTATAGCTATGGGAGAGGAATGTCAATCGTTTGAGTACAACCCTATGGGAAATCTGGTTCCTTGTCGTGTATTAAACCTAATATAGGGTTTATCTCCCAACTCTGCTACAATATCAAATCACCTTGCTAGTCTCCTTCCCAGACGTTTTTACTTTTCAGTTATTCAGCCCAGGTATATGCATGTTTACGTCTCTCCCGTGGACATAGAATTGTTTACTTGTCTATACTTCTCTCTTTCTCTATATTAAATTCTATTTATGCTGGATATATTGAATGCATCGTTCTCCATTGCATCTCTCTCTTTCTCCTCTCTCTTGCTCTGTTTCCCTTCTCCTCTCTTATTTTGCCCCTCTCCTTCTCTTGCTCTGTCTCTGCATATATATCTCTCTCTACTCTTTTACCCTCTCCTCTCTCTCTCTGCCTCCCTCTACCTCGACCTCTTGCCTTGCCTCCCTCTTATTCTCTTGCTCTGTCTCCCTCTGCCTCTGCCCTTCTCTTTTTCTTCTCTCTCACCCTCTACCTCTCCCGCCTCTGGTTCTCGTTCTCCTTCTATTATGTCTTGTAATGTTCCTTAATTTTCTATAGCTCTGCCCTTTGCCCTTTGGCCTTGGAACTCAAAATACGAATTTGCATATTATGACGTCAGCATATTTATGGAAAATTGATTGTATCTCTGTAAATATGGATCGATTTTCTTCCAAATTTTGATATGTTGTAGCTAAGACAATTTTCTACAAGATCAGTTATTCAGATTACATAACAGACCACCTAATTCGTCCTCAATGACGAATTAATTTCGAGTTATTATTATTTATTAGGTGGTCTGTCGTAATCGACAGATCACCTATTAATTTCGTCAGAATTTTCTTTTTTATTAGGTGGTCTGTCGGTATCGACAGATCACCTATTGTTTTTGTCAGAATTTTCTTTCTTTATTTATTTATTTATTCTTTATTTTTATTTATTTCTCCCCTTTTTTGTTCCGAGGATAACTCAAGATCGGTTTTGTCAATTTCTTTCAATTTTGGCACAGTCATAAGTCATTGTCATGAGACGTGACAGTAACATTTTCAAGGTCATCAGGTCATCGTGACGTCATCCAGGCGCCATTTTGTGAAATCACATGATCAATCATATCTTCATGATGCGTAATCAAAGGTCATTCATATTCATATCACATATACTTCCGGTCAAGGGTCAACAAGTCATGTCGTCAAAGGTCGTATAAAGGTCAGGACGCGCGCGTACGCGCGTCAAAATTTAATATGCTCAAAATCACTTAACTAATAAACGAGAGTACGAATCAGGTCATTTTAAGCATTTCAAATTTTCCGTCCGTGCGCGTCCGCGTCATGCGCGCTCGCAGCGCGTACACATCGTAAAAACGCCGTTTTTTCGCATGGTTTGTATTCCTGACACTATTTTTGACAATTTCCAACTATTTCCAGTCATTCTCGACCTTCCATAATGCCACACGCGTGCGTCAAACTTTAAAATTCGTGCGCGCGTCAATGGGCAATATAATGTAAAAGTGGTAAAAACATGTCTATATAAAATCCGCCATAGCTCGTCAGAATGCCTAAATACCCCCAAATTTTTAACATTTTCTGGAAGCCCATGAAATTTTAATGTGATTTCATGTATAATTTTGTCCAATCGTATGTTCTGACGTCGTCATATTTGCATATGAACTCGAAAATTTGATTTTGAAAATATGACATCATAATTTTTGTATTCATTTGACAATATTGCAGTAATAGGTTGTCGATTTTCTTCCAAATTTTAATATGTTCTAGCTGAGACAATTCTCTACAAATGCAGTCAACACGAATTTTCATTTTGACAAAGGCATCATGGCGTATTTTGGCGATTAAAGGAGGCATGTCAATTTTTCACATTTTGCGTGTATTCTCTATGGGACATGACTTTTTTCAAAACTGGATTCTACATTACCGTCTTTCGCGAGCAATATCTCCGTCGTTTTAGTTTTGTTTTCGCTGAGCTTCGAGTATGTTGTAGCTGAGACAATAAGCTATCACAAGTGTGCCCTTTATTTTTCGATCAGATGCCGGGATCATGCTCATATTTCACTTGCAAAGTGGGATTTGAGAATTCCATTTTCCGTTCACGTGTAATGTCTATGTGGATTATTTTGGTATAGTGGTCATAGCACTTGCCTCCCATTCCGGCGACCCAAGTTCGATTCCTGGTGGGTCATTTTTTTTTTTTTTTTTGCCGTCGTTTTAAATTTGATTTTATGATCTTCTTCGACTATTATAACATATTATCATATACAATCACAAACAATGTAATAAAATGCCTAATTTTGCGTGTTATATCTATGGGAGAAGAATGTCAATCGTTTCAGTACAACCCTATGGGAAATCTGATTCCTTGTCGTGTATCAAACCTATAGGGTTAATCTCCTAAATCTGTTGGAATATATCAAATCATCCCATTTTTATGATGTTAGTCTCCTTCCCAGACGTTTATACTTTCCAGTTATTCAGCCCAGGTATATGCAATGTTTACGTCCCTCCCATGGACATAGAATTGTTTACATGTCTATAACTTCTCTCTTTCTCTATAATATAGTAAATATTTAATTCTATTTATGCTGGAAATATTAAATGAATCGTTGTCCATTGCATCTCTTTCTCTTGCTCTCTCTCTCTCTCTCTCTTGCTCTGTTTCCCTTCCCTCTCTTGTTCTGCCCCCTATCCTTCTCTTCCTTTGTCTTTGCATCTCTCTCTCTCTACTCTTTAACTCTCTCCCTATCTCTGCCTCCCTCTACCTCGACCTCTTGCCTTGCCTCCCTCTTATTCTCTTGCTCTGTCTCCCTCTGCCTCTGCCCTTCTCTTTTCTTCTCTCTCACCCTCTACCTCTCCCGCCTCTGGTTCTCGTTCTCCTTCTATTATGTCTTGTAATGTTCCTTAATTTTCTATAGCTCTGCCCTTTGCCCTTTGGCCTTGGAACTCAAAATACGAATTTGCATATTATGACGTCAGCATATTTATGGAAAATTGATTGTATCTGTAAATATGGATCGATTTTCTTCCAAATTTTGCTATGTTGTAGCTAAGACAATTTTCTACAAGATCAGTTATTCAGATTACATAACAGACCACCTAATTCGTCCTCATGACGAATTACATTTCTAGTTATTATTTATTGTTATTTCCTCCACTTTTTTGTTCCGACAATAACTCAAGATCAGTACAGTCAATTTCTTTCAATTTTTGGACAGTCATGGGTCATTGTCATAAAACGTGACAGGAACATTTTCAAGGTCATCAGGTCATCGTGACGTCATCCAGGCGCCATTTTGTGAAATCACATGATCAATCATATCTTCATGATGCGTCATCAAAGGTCATTCATATTCATATCACATATAATTCAGGTCAAGGGTCAACAGGTCAAGTCGTCAAAATTTTAAAAAGCTCAAAATCACTTAACTATTAATTGAGAGTACGAATCAGGTCATTTTAAGCATTTCAAAAATTTCCGTCCGTGCGCGTCCGCGCGCGCGTTATGCGCGCGCGCAGCCCCTTCACATCTTAAAAACGCCTTTTTTCGCATGGTTTTTATTTCTGACACTATTTTTGACAATTTCCAACTATTTCCAGTAATTTTCGACCTTCCATAATGCCACACGCGTGCGTCAAACTTTAAAATTCGTGCGCGCGTCAATGGGCAATATAATGTAAAAAGTGGTAAAAACATGTCTATATAAAATCCGCCATAGCTCGTCAGAATGCCTAAATACCCCAAATTTTTAACATTTTCTGGAAGCCCATGAAATGTTTATGTGATTTCATGTATAATTTTGTCCAATCGTATGTTCTGACGTCGTCATATTTGCATATGAACTCGAAAATTTGATTTTGAAAATATGACATCATAATTTTGTATTCATTTGACAATATTACAGTAATAAGTTGTCGATTTTCTTTCAAATTTTGATATGTTCTAGCTGAGACAATTCTCTACAAATGCAGTCAGCACGATTTTTCATTTTGACAAAGGCATCATGGCGTATTTTTGCGATTAAAGGAGGCATGTCAATTTTTCACATTTTGCGTGTAATCTCTATGGGACATGACTTTTTGTCAAAACTGGATTCTACATTCCCGTATTTCGCGAGCAATATCTCCTTCGTTTTAGCTTCGTTTTCGCTGAGCTTTGAGTATGTTGTAGCTGAGACAATAAGCTATCACAAATGTGCCTTTATTTTTCGATCAGATATCGGGATCATGCTCATATTTCACTTGCAAAGTGGGATTTGAGAATTCCATTTCCCGTTCACATGTAAACGCTATGGGAAATGTTTTGATATATCGGTAACACACTTGATTTCCGACCTCGAGATCCCTGGTTCGAGTCGGGCGTCTCAAAAAAATTTCTTCACTTTTTTATCTTTATGACCTTTCACTGATCATAAGAATTGAAGACAGACCACCTAATTCGTCGCCATGACGAATTAAATGTCTAGTTAGGTGGTCTGTCGGTATCGACAGATCACCTATTAATTTCGTCAGAATTTTCTTTCTTTATTTATTTTTATTTATTTCTCCCCCCTTTTTTGTTCCTACGATAACTCAAGATCGGTACAGTCAATTTCTTTCAATTTTGGCACAGTCATGGGTCATTGTCATAAGACGTGACAGGAACATTTTCAAGGTCATCAGGTCTTCATGACGTCATCCAGGCGCCATTTTGTGTTTTTTGTACTTTCAACTCATGATCATATCTTCATAACGGAAAGTCATTTTCATTCATATTTATCATGATCAAGGTCAATATCCGTCCGGTCAATTTCAGGTCAAAAAACGCGCGCACATGCGTACGTCCGCGCGTGAGCGCGCGCAAAATTTCAAAATGTTCAAAATCACTTTTATTCAAATGAGATACGTTTCAGGCCATTTTAAGCATTTTGCAAAAAACGCGCACGCGCACATGCGCGCGCGTTTTCGCGCGTACTGGCATTTTGCAACATAGAATCGCCAATTTTCTCTGTCATCATATTTGGCATATTTTTCCAAGCATTTTGATACCTTGTTCACTTTTTCTGACCAGTAATAACGCAATGAGCGTCCGTCAAAGTATAACAGCACCCGCGACCGCGCTATCTCTATCCACAATACATGGGCAAAAACATGCCTATACAAAATTCATTGTAACTCTTCAGAATGGATGGGAACTCCCAATTTTTTTCATATTTGGATAGATTATGAGTCGGAGATATGATTTCATGTCTCATTTGACCCTCAATTAACTCATGACGTCATCATAATGGCCTCCGAACTCAAAATTTCAATTTGCATATTATGACGTCAGCATATTTTGGAAAATTGATTGTATCTCTGTAAATATTGATCGATTTTCTTCCAAATTTTGATATGTTCTAGCTGAGACAATTCTCTACAAATGCAGTCACACGATTTTCATTTTGACAAAGGCATCATGGCGTATTTTTGCGATTAAAGGAGGCATGTCAATTTTTCACATTTTGCGTGTATTCTCTATGGGACATGACTTTTCTCAAAACTGGATTCTACATTCCCGTCTTTCGCGAGCAATATCTCCGTCGTTTTAGTTTTGTTTTCGCTGAGCTTTGAGTATGTTGTAGCTGAGACAATAAGCTATCACAAGTGTGCCCTTTTTTTCGATCAGATGCCGGGATCATGCTCATATTTCACTTGCAAAGTGAGATTTGAGAATTCCATTTTCCGTTCACGTGTAATGTCTATGTGGATTATTTTGGTATAGTGGTCATAGCACTTGCCTCCCATTCCGGCGACCCAAGTTCGATTCCTGGTGGGTCATTTTTTTTTTTTTTTTTGCCGTCGTTTTAAATTTGATTTTATGATCTTCTTCGACTATTATAACATATTATCATATACAATCACAAACAATGTAATAAAATGCCTAATTTTGCGTGTTATATCTATGGGAGAAGAATGTCAATCGTTTGAGTACAACCCTATGGGAAATCTGGTATTAAACCTAATATAGGGTGTATCTCCCAACTCTGCTACAATATCAAATCACCTTGCTAGTCTCCTTCCCAGACGTTTTTACTTTTTCCAGTTATTCAGCCCAAGGTATATGCATGTTTACGTCTCTCCCGTGGACATAGAATTGTTTACTTGTCTATACTTCTCTCTTTCTCTATATTAAATTCTATTTATGCTGGATATATTGAATGCATCGTTCTCCATTGCATCTCTCTCTTTCTCCTCTCTCTTGCTCTGTTTCCCTTCTCCTCTCTTATTTTGCCCCTCTCCTTCTCTTGCTCTGTCTCTGCATATATATCTCTCTCTACTCTTTTACCCTCTCCCTCTCTCTCTGCCTCCCTCTACCTCGACCTCTTGCCTTGCCTCCCTCTTATTCTCTTGCTCTGTCTCCCTCTGCCTCTGCCCTTCTCTTTTTCTTCTCTCTCACCCTCTACCTCTCCCGCCTGCTCTGGTTCTCGTTCTCCTTCTATTATGTCTTGTAATGTTCCTTAATTTTCTACAGCTCTGCCCTTTGCCCTTTGGCCTTGGAACTCAAAATACGAATTTGCATATTATGACGTCAGCATATTTATGGAAAATTGATTGTATCTGTAAATATGGATCGATTTTCTTCCAAATTTTGATATGTTGTAGCTAAGACAATTTTCTACAAGATCAGTTATTCAGATTACATAACAGACCACCTAATTCGTCCTCATGACGAATTACATTTCTAGTTTTTATTTATTTCTCCCCCCTTTTTTGTTCAGAGGATAACTCAAGATCGGTACAGTCAATTTCTTTCAATTTTGGCACAGTCATAGGTCATTGTCATGAGACGTGACAGGAACATTTTCAAGGTCATCAGGTCTTCATGACGTCATCCAGGCGCCATTTTGTGTTTTTTTGTACTTTCAACTCATGATCATATCTTCATAACGGAAAGTCATTTCTCATTCATATTTATCATGATTAAGGTCAATATCCGTCCGGTCAATTTCAGGTCAAAAAAACGCGCGCACATGCGTACGTCCGCGCGTGAGCGCGCGCGCAAATTTCAAAATGTTCAAAATCACTTTTATTCAAATGAGAGTACGTTTCAGGCCATTTTAAGCATTTTGCAAAAAAACGCGCACGCGCACATGCGCGCGCGTTTTCGCGCGTACTGGCATTTTGCAACATACAATCGCCGAATTTTCTCTGTCATCATATTTGGCATATTTTTCCAAGCATTTTGATACCTTGATCACTTTTTTCTGACCAGTAATAACGCAATGAGCGTCCGTCAAAGTTGACAGCACGCGCGGACTGCGCTATCTGTATCCACAATACATGGGCAAAAACATGCCTATACAAAATTCATTGTAACTCTTCAGAATGGATAGGAACTCCCAATTTTTTTTCATATTTTGATAGAATATGAGTCGGAGATATGATTTCATGTCTCATTTGACCCTCAATTAAGTCATGACGTCATCATAATGGCCTCCGAACTCAAAATTTCAATTTGCATATTATGACGTCAGCATATTTTTGGAAAATTGATTGTATCTCTGTAAATATTGATCGATTTTCTTCCAAATTTTGATATGTTCTAGCTGAGACAATTCTCTACAAATGCAGTCTCCACGATTTTCATTTTGACAAAGGCATCATGGCGTATTTTTGCGATTAAAGGAGGCATGTCAATTTTTCACATTTTGCGTGTATTCTCTATGGGACATGACTTTTTCTCAAAACTGGATTCTACATTCCCGTCTTTCGCGAGCAATATCTCCGTCGTTTTAGTTTTGTTTTCGCTGAGCTTTGAGTATGTTGTAGCTGAGACAATAAGCTATCACAAGTGTGCCATTTATTTTTCGATCAGATGCCGGGATCATGCTTATATTTCACTTGCAAAGTGGGATTTGAGAATTCCATTTTCCGTTCACGTGTAATCGCTATGGGAAATGTTTTGGGAAATGTTTTTGTATATCGGTAACGCACTTGTTCATTTTTATTTTCCCACCACTTTATTGTGAGCGTGATTGCTCGAATTCGGCTCCATCAATTTTCATCAAATTTTTGTCAGTCATCAGGCTTATCAAATTCAAGTGCCACCAATTTTTTCAAGGTCATCAGGTCATCGTGACGTCATCCAGGCGCCATTTTGTGAAATCACATTATCAATCATATCTTCATGATGCGTCATCAAAGGTTATTTATATTCATATCACATATATATTAGGTCAAGGGTCAACAAGTCATGTCATCAAAGGTCACAAAAAGGTCATGACGCGCGTACGCGCGCGTCAATATTTTAAAATGCTCAAAATCACTTAACTATTAAACGAGAGTACGAATCAGGTCATTTTAAGCATTTCAAAATTTCCGTCCGTGCGCGTCTGCGCGCGCGTTATGCGCGCGCAGCACGTTCACATCGTAAACACGCCGTTTTTGCATGGTTTGTATTTCTGACACTATTTTTGACAATTTCCAACTATTTCCAGTCATTCTCGACCTTCTATAATGCCACACGCGTGCGTCAAACTTTAAAATTAGTGTGCGCGTCAATGGGCAATATAATGTAAAAAGTGGTAAAAACATGTCTATATAAAATCCGCCATAGCTCGTCAGAATGCCTGAATTCCTCTCAATTTTTTCATATTTGGATAGAGTATGAATTGGAGATATGATTTCATGTCTCATTTTGCCAGTACATATATCGTGACGTCATCATAAAGGCCTTGGAACTCAAAATACGAATTTGCATATTATGACGTCCGCATATTTATGGAAAATTGATTGTATCTCTGTAAATATTAATTGTTTTTCTTCCAAATTTAGATATGTTGTAGCTAAGACAATTCCCTACAAGATAAGTTATCCTCACTTTTCGTTTTGATGACGTCATCAAAGTGAAAATTTCAATTAAAGGCGACATGTCAGAATTTTCTTAACGTGCGTGTTGTCTACGAAAGTCGAATTTCGATCACATCATGAATCTACATAACATTAATCTTTGAGCACTATCTAGGTTATTTAAGCTCTTTTTTCTTCCAAATTTTGATATGTTGTAGCTAAGACAATTTTCTACAAGATCAGTTATTCAGATTACATAACAGACCACCTAATTCGTCCTCATGACGAATTACATTTCTAGTATTTATTTTGTGTATGTATAGATTCTGAAGAAATTATTATTATTCTTCCATAAACTTGTTCGCAGGATATCTCAAGACTGGATCAAGCCATTGTATTGAGACTTTGCCTGAAGTTAGATCTTAGTCCAACTTAGAACTGCGTGACTTTTCAGCGACGCCAGGGCATCGTGACGTCATTATGACGTCATTATGTGAAATGTCATTAATGGACGTATCTCAGCCATGCAATATCAATTTCAATTCAAATTTGGCATCAATCATGCTCAGGTCATGGGTCAGAATTTTCGCCCACGCACATGCGCCTTCCCTTTCAAACATGCGCGTACGCGTGCGTCAAAAAGAAATTAGAATAAAAAATGCTTAAAACCCCAAACCAAATAATTTTCTATATGTTTCAGACAATTTTAAGCATTTCAGAAATTTCCGTGCGTGCCGGTCGGTGCGCGCGCATTTGCGCTTTTAATGCGCGCGGAACGGATAGGTTCTATTTTTTGCATCCTTTTGATTTCTGATACTTTCCTCAACAATTCCTGTAAGTTTCAGCCATTTGAGACTCACAATGATAGAATAAGAGGGCATCAAAGATAACACGCGCGCGCGTATTATTGAATTTTTCAATAAATACATGCCATTTTTAATTAGCAATAACTTCTTTAAATGCACAGATAACCCAATTTTGTCTTCATATGTGGATAGTGTTTGAGTCGGAGATATGATTTCATGTCTCTTTTGGCCATTAAGTACTTCGTAACATCATCATAATGGCCTTGGAACTCAAAATACGAATTTGCATATTATGACGTCAGCATATTTATGGGAAATTGATTGCATCTCTGTAAATATTGATCAATTTTCTTCTCAAATCTGATATGTTGTAGCTAAGACAATCTTCTACAAGATCAGTAAACATCATTTTCCATTTTGATGACGTCATCATAGTAAAAAATTCAATTAAAGGCCACATGTCAAAATTTTCTTAATTTGCGTGTTATGCCTATGTAAGGTGAATTTCGTTCACATCTTGAATCTACATGACATTAATCTTTGAGCACTATTTAGCTTATTTGTACTCTATTTTCTCCCACTTTTTGGTATGTTATAGCTGAGACTATGGGCTATAGAAAATGTGCTTTCGGTTTTTTATCAGATGTTGAGATCATGTCGAAATTTTCAGTTGCAAAATGTAATTGCGACCATGCCAAGGCCGTTTGTCAGCTTTGCATGTAAAGTCTATGAGAAATATTTTGGTCTATTGGTTAAAGCACTAGATATATCCATAATGATCAAGGCTACACAGATGAAATTGACATATGGATAGACCATAGTTGGAAGAGCATTTTATAAGATAATGTAAAATCGTGAAAATGCATGCTTCATTATGTAAAACATTAGCATACGTATCACCTAATTCGTCAAAGTGACGAATTCAAGTCTAGTATTTATTTTGTGTCTGTATAGAAGAAATTATTATTATTCTTCCTCGAATATGTTCGCAGGATATCTCAAGAATGGCTGAAGCCATTGTCATGAAACTTTCCTGAAGGTAGATCTTAGTCCAACTTAGAACTGCGTGACTTTTCAGCGACGCCCGGCCACCGTGACGTCATCATGACGTCAATATGTGAAATGTCATTAATGGTCGTATCTCAGCCATGCAATATCAATTTCAATTCAAATTTTGTATCAATCATGCTCAGGTCATGGGTCAGAATTTTAGCCCACGCACATGCGCCTTTCCCTTAAAGCGAGCGCGTACGCGTGCATCAAAAAGAAATTAGAAACAAAAATGCTCGAAACCCCAAACCAAGTAATTTTCTATACGTTTTAGACAATTTAAAGCGTTTCCAAAATGTCCGCGCGTGTCGGTCAGAGCGCGCGTATTTGCGCGCATAACGCGGGACGGAAAAATACCATTTTTCCATCTTTTGGATTTCTTATACTTTGCTTAACAATCCCTTTCCATTTCAGTCATTTTTTATGCATAATGATGGAATACGCGCGCGTCAAAGATAACAACACGCGCGGCCGCATATTTGCATTTTTAAAAATAAAAACATGCCTATGTTTAATTGGCCATAACTTATTTAAATGCACGGATAACTCAATTTTGTTTTCACATGTGGATAGAATATGAGTCGGAGATATGTTTTCATGTCTCATTTGGCCATGAAGTACATCGTGACGTCATTATAATGGCCTTGGAACTCCAGATACAAATAAGCACATAATGACGTCAGCATATTTACAAAAAAAATGAGTGTATCTCTGTTTATATTGTTTGGTTTTCTCTCAATGTTTGATATGAAGTAGCTGAGGCGATTTTCTACACAAAAGGTGCTATTGATTTTCATTTTAACAATGGCATCATGGCCCATTCTTTCGAGTAAGAGAGGCATGTCAATTTTTCAAATTTTGCGTGTATTCTCTATTGGAGGTGCATTTTCTGAAATCTTCATTCTACGTTCCAGTCTTAGTTGTTTGAGCAATATCTCGATTCTTTTCTGCCAGCTGCGGATATGTTGTAGCTGAGAAAATTATGTACATAAAGGGGACATTAAATTTTTAATCAGATGTTGGAATCATGGCGATATTTTAAATACAAGATTTGATTTGAGAATCAAATTTTCCGTTTACGTGTTATGTCTATGCAGATTTTTGGTATATTGGTCATAGCACTTGCCTCCCATTCCGGCGACCATCTTTCATAGATCCAAAATGATCAATGATACACAGTTGATACTTGACTTATGGATAGACCATAATGGGAGGAGTATTTCAAAACGGAAGATGAAATCGTGAAAATGCGTTCTTCGTTAACACATGAGCATACGTATCACCGAATTCGTCTAAGTGACGAATTAAAATTAAAAATAGTATTTATTTTGTGTCTGTATGGAAGAAATATTTATGATTCTTCCTCGAATTTGTTCGCAAGATATCTTAAGATTGGGTAAAGCCATTGTCATGAAACTTTCCTTTAAGATAGTTCCTAGTCCAACTTAGAACTGCGTGACTTTTCAGCGACGCCAGGGCATCGTGACGTCATCATGACGTCATTATGTGAAATGTCATTAATGGTTTTATCTCAGCCATGCAATACACTATGAATACGTCTTAGATTGGTTTTAAACTATGCTTGTTATTGTCTTACCGCTGGAGACTTAAAGATGTCTTTTCTCGAACTGATTTTGATTCTTTTATACGCTTGAATTTTTTCAGATCAAAATAAGATCAAATGACCCTTCGAAGGTCTGATCTTAAATTTAACGACCGTCGATACTCCAGACCTACTGGCAAACGATCTTGATGACATATTTTATGATCCCACGGGAGTGGAAACTGCCTCGCACTTTTGGTCTGCTAAACGTGTACTTCGCTCAAGGCCCCAATTCAATTCCAAATTTCCAACGTTAAATTACACAAGGGTTCGTATCTTTCTACAAAATAAACGATAAACAATTGGCGTGTCAAGTTTAACTGAATGTATGCGGGTATTATATGATGCTCAAAAGTTGTAACACGACTTTGAATTAAAGAAAAAATTTTTCTTTTCTCAAAGTGTGTGTTGATGCAGGAAGCAGGGGCGGATCCAGCCGGAGGCGATTTTCAACAACATGAAGCAAATAGTAAGCATCTAAAAACTTCAGATGCCTGTTTGATTATGATTGAAATTTGAGTCATTTCAAGTAACAAATAAGACCGTTGCCATGGAAACAGAATGTTAAAGAAGTTGTTATTTTTTAACCACGCCCCCTCCAAAAAATGAAATAAATGAACCTAATCAATACAAGGAAACATTAGAATATATCTTGACAAAAAAAGATAAGAAAAAGAACTAAGTAGAGAATACAATCAAGACAATAGACATTATGTTATAAATTAATGTCTTTAAAGGTACTATGTCCCATTTGCAGGCCCAAAAATGAAGGGTTAAATTCCAACGGCATTTGAAAGATAATACTAATTTAGAACTTCCCTAAAAAAAGGGGCTTGAAAATGTCTTTAAGTGGGAAAGTAACGACTATTAGTTGTCGAATCGACTTTTATTTTTATGTAGATACTTTCTGAAAAAATCTCTATTCGTGACACATTATTATCCTAAATTATCCTATAACAGCGTCATGTACCCCCTTTCCCGGCTGCTATCGATTCAAGCATTTATGCTTATGATAGTTGACCTCTGCATTTATTTTAATTCTTTGATTATATATGTTGTATATGCATTTTTGTGTGTGTATTTCAGTTGTCACTTGATGTAAATCAATTATATTATATACTATTATTGTTATTTAAATGTTTTGTATTTGATTTATTAATAAATGCAGAAACATCTGCTAAAAAAAAAAAAAAGTGCTACCAAGACAGTAAGTAATAGTCTGATTTTCAGACCATTGTACAGAATGGTCGTACGTTTTGTGCTGCGCAAAGATTCAATTAGTTTAATTTTGACAATTACAAGAAGTGGGTTATTGATGTAGACAAATGCTCATGTATTCTGTACAGCCATTATATGTATGTTATTACCAAAGAAGAAAAATGCCAGTCAGTCACTCAATAGTGTCTGACAGTAAAGTCTAGCAAGTAAACGGGTTTCCTTGCATAATTTGAATATTAGGACACTGCTAACGTTTAAATTTCACAGATAGGACATACATGACATATTCATAATTCCTGCAAAGTTCTACGGAATTTGATGTTGGCTGCAAAAGGGACATAGTATCTTTAAGTTAACCTTTATTTGAAGAGCTTAATCCATTCCGGTTAATTTCGAGAAAATCATTGTTTTTAATTTCACACATTTGTCTCAGTCTGTTTATTAATCAAATCTATACTACAGGTGGAAGAACTACCACTATAGGTCATACAAATGCAAGTTAGAAAAATCCTGCGTACAGCATGTATTTTATATAATTGTTCACAGATTTCATTTCTTTTCGAATTTAGCGCCTTTTGGCAGAAATCATGGATATAGCGCCTTTTGACAGAACACTTTTTACAGTCAATATTGAGTTGTTCACTGACATTAGTATAGAAGGATGTCATTTGTGTGTAAATGCTTCTGAATTGTATATAAACTATACTTAACTGTACTTGAAGCATAGTAGCCCCCACCACACACACGCGCACAAACACACAACACACCACACACACATGATTATCAATGTGCAAAAATTTTCATCACATAACCACTGGTACAATAATTTATCCATGATGAAATCGCCAGAAAATGAGGTATTTCGAAACGTGAATAGTAAAAACGAATCTAGGCAGTCTGCCTGTGCTATGCTCTTTGTGTTCTGCTTTCTGATTGCTTTCTGATCAAATTTCCACAAGCTGGTATGATTGGGCCAATCAAAGGAAAGAAAAGGAAGGTGGATATAGCGCCTTTTGGTTGAAATCGGAAATGGATTTAGCGCCTTTTGGTTGAAAGTATAAATTTCAAATCAATATTTTCATATTTTCCTGAAACAATTCTGAGGGAAAATTTAGTGATTTAGATACATATGAGAGAGGTCTATTCAAATCGTTTAAAACATGCAATTTGGTGAAAAGTGGATTTAGCGCCTTTTGGTTGCAAGCTCTTCATTTGCATCTGGCTCGAGTTTTGCTTGGGTATTTGGTACTGGAGGATTAACATGGACAAAATGTTTACATGATCGCATTATCTCTTATTCATTCCAGTTCCAATGTTTTTCTGACTGTTTTCAAGACACTATCATGTTTGTCAATCATAGTTCTATGTAGCTTGATGTATCATGGTAATTTTTAGGGAAAAGCAAACTAAGTAACTATTGTTGAAGTTTAGCGACAATCGTTCGCCATTGCTACTCTTTAATGCTACTATGATGTGCAGTGACACATTGAATCTTCAGGACTCATGGCAAATTCGTTTAACAGTTGATTGCGCTTGGTTGAGCGCACTGTTCGCAGGAATTAGATGAGAGAGATAGCCGTGAACATTCTCACCATTAACGACGAAGTATTTTTTTCTTCACCGCCTTTACAAAGCTATTTGAATGGGGAACAAATCTAATGTTAGGCTTCCTGGGAGAAGTTTCAACTGTTGTTAAAAATTTCAGTCGATTCCTCTCGGTTCATTCTATTGTTCGGACTATTAAGCTGAGAGAGATAGAATGTGACATTGTCATGACTAACGGCCTTGCATTATTATTCTTATTTGTTCATCGTCTCTACAATGCTATTTGAACAATATTTGAAGACAATAGACGACAATGTGGTACTTTTTTTTATGTAGCGTGACATTACAATAACATGACAGATGAATGATCATGAGCACCGGGTTTAATAATTTAACGAATACTGAATTTGAACCCGGGCTATGCTTTCTCTTGCCATTGCCTTCCGTTTCCCTCGTTTCCTTCCTTCTTACCACGGAGTATGTAATGTGTATGTGTATGCCTCAATCATAGAGAATATAATCACTAATATCGCTGAAATAATTCTTCTCCTGCCCCTTCTTCTTCATTTACTTCTTCTTCTTATCATAATTATTGTATACACAATACGTCATATGCCAAGAATTTATTGCTATGATATATCCAAGATGTCTTACAAAACTGTTGATTCGTTGCTGAAATATAATCAAGCCAAAAGAAAAAACATTAGAATTTCTATTTTCAATTGAAATAAATTATATAGGAGAAATAAGTGGAGAATACAATCATGATTTCGGTACTGGGCGTCTAACATGGACATAATAATTATATTTGCTTATATAGCGCCTAACACTTACTTTATCAGAAGTCTCTAAGCGCTCTACAATAATGCAGCATAATTACCCTGGCTTTAGCAGTGCAGCTGTCACGCGCTCTGCGTTTCAAGGAATAAATTCCTACCAGGTCCCCATTTACTTCACCTGGGTGGAGTGTGGCAAATGTAGATCAATGTCTTGCCAAAGGACATTAGTGTCGCGGCGGGACTCGAACCGCTGACCTTGTGATCGATAGTCCGGCGACGTATCCACTCGACCACGACACCTCTACGACATAATGCACTTGTTTACATGACCACATTATCTCTTATTTATTCTACCTGCAATGTTTTCTGATTGTTTTCAAAACAATATCATGTTTGTCGATCATAGTTCTATGTAGCTTGATGTCTCATGGTAATTTAAGCAATTCAAGCAACAATTTCTGAATTTTAGCGACAATCGTTCGCCAGTGCTGCTCTTTAATATTACTGTGACGTGCAGTAACAAATTGAAATTTCAGAACTCATGATAAATTCGTTTAACAGTTGATTCCACTTGGTTGGTTCTATTGTTCGGATTTTTTAGCAGAACGACATAGAAATTGACATTCTCATGGCTTACGACTTTGCATTAGTGTTCACCGTCTCTACCATGCTATTTGAACAATATTTGGTGACAAAAGACGGCATTTCTTTGTATCGTCAAAAGCCGTCAAATAACAAAAACATGGCAGATAAAAAGATTCTCAGTACTGGGTCTAATAATTTAAAGAAAACTTAATTTGAACCCGGCCATATTCTGTCGCTCTTTCTCTCTCTCGTTTGTCATTGCCTTCATTTCCCCTCGCTTACTTCCTTGTTACCACGGAATATGCAATGTGTATGCCTCATTATGTCAATTAGAGTCAAAGGTGTAACTGGTTGTTGTCCAGGGTCAATCGTCAATTTGTCTCAATCTATCTTCCATACATCCATAATGATCAAGGCTAAACAGTACAAACTTGAAATATAGATAGATCATAATGTTAGAAGCATTTTATATAACAATATGAAATCGTGAAAATGCATTCTTCATTATGTAAATCATTAGCATACGTATCACCTAATTCGTCACAGTGACGAATTCAAGTCTAGTTATTATTTATTATTATTCTGCCATGAATTTGTTCGCAAGATATCTCAAGAATGAATAAAGCCATTATCATGAAACTTGCCATGATGATAGATATTAGTCTAACTTAGAACTGCGTGACTTTTCAGAGACTCAAAATCATCGTGACGTCATCAAGGCGCCATTTTGTGAAAAACCAACTTATGATCATATCTTCATAACAGAATGTCATTTCTCATTCATATTAATCATGATCAAGGTCAATATCTGTCCGGTCAATTTCATGTCAATAAACGCGCGCGTACGCGTACGTCCGCGCGTCAGTGCGCGCGCAAAATTATTAATTACTCCAAATCATCTAAAATTTATTTTGCATACGTTTCAGGCCAATTCGAGCATTTTTTTAAAAATCACGCACACGCGCATGCGCGCGCGTTTTCGTTCGTCTTTGCCGTACGCAACATAGAATCGCCATTTTTTTTCTTTCATGATATCTCCCATACTTTTTCAAACAATTTGATACCATTTTTATCTCTGTATGACTATTAATAACGGAATGAGCGTCCGTTGAAGATAAATGTCCGTGCGCGCGAACTCTTGTAATACATAGGATATATGGGCAAAAACATGCCTATAAAAAGGCCATTATAGGTCTTTGGGATGAATAAGGACTGCCAATTTTTTTTCATATTTGGATAGAGTATGAGTCGGAAATATGATTTCATATCTCATTTGGCCATTAAGTACACCGTGACGTCATCATAATGGCCTTGGAACTCAAAAACGAATTTGCATATTATGACGTCAGCATATTTATGGAAAATTGAGTGTATCTCTGTAAATATTTATCATTTTTCTTCTTAATTTTCATATGTTGTAGCTGAGACAATTTTCTCAAAGATTTTCTGTCACCAGTTTTCATTTTGATGACGTCATCATATTGAATATTTCGATTAAATGCGACATGTCAGAATTTTCTTAATTTGCGTGTTATGTCTACGGAAGGTGAATTTCGTTCACATCATGAATTTACATGACATTGTTATTTGAGCAGTATCTCACTTACTTTTACTCTATTTTCTCCTAAATTTTGGTATGTTACAGCTGGGACTATGGACTATCAGAAGCCAGCCATTTCTTTTTCAATCAGATGTAGTGATCATGTCTTTATTTTCAATTGCAAGTTGAAATTGCGACTAAATGCCATGGCCGTTTGTCAGCTTTGCATGTAAAGTCTATGACAAATATTTTGGTCTATTGGTTAAAGCACTAGATGTATCCATAATGATCAAGGCTACACAGATGAAAATAGACATATGGATAGACCATAATGGGAGGAGCATTTTATAAGATATGAAATCGTGAAAATGCATTCTTCATTATGTAAAACATTAGCATACGTATCACCTAATTCGTCAAAGTGACGAATTCAAATCTAGTTAGGTGGGCTGTATATCATACAGACCACCTTATAATTTTGTTAAAATTGCCTTTATTATTTATTTAGGTGGGCTGTATATAATACAGACCACCTTATGTTTTCGTTAGAATTGCCTTTATTCTTTCTTTATTTTTCTTATTTCCAATCACTTTTTTGTTAGCACGGTAACTTGAAAATGGCTCAATCAAATGCCTTGAAATTTGGCACACATATGTATTGGCATATAAACAAAGCAAAATAAGGTTTTCAACCTTGACCTTGACTGATGACGTCATCTAGGCGCCATTTTGTAAAATTTTCTGAAAATCTACTCATGATCATATCTTCATAACGAAAAGTCATTTTTCATTCATATTTATCATGATCAAGGTCAATATCCGTCCGGTCAATTTCAGGTCAAAAAACGCGCGCGCATACGTCCGTGCGTCAGCGCGCGCCAAATTTCAAAATGTTCCAAATCGTCTCAAATTCATTTTGGATACGTTTCAGGCCATTTTAAGCATTTTATAAAAAATCGCGCACACGCACATGCGCGCGTTTTCGCGCGTAACACCATTACACAACATAGAATCGCCATTTTTTTTCTTTCATGATATTTCCCATATTTTTCGAACAATTTGATACCATGTTTATCTCTTTAATGACCATTAATAACAAGATGAGCGTCCATTCAAGATAAATGTCCGTGCGCGCGAGCTCTTGTAATACATAGCATATATGGGCAAAAACATGCCTATACAAAATTCATTGTAACTCTTCAGAATGGATAGGAACTCCCAATTTTTTTTCATATTTGGATAGATTATGAGTCGGAGATATGATTTCATGTCTCATTTGACCCTCAATTAACTCATGACGTCATCATAATGGCCTCCGAACTCAAAATTTCAATTTGCATATTATGACGTCAGCATATTTTTGGAAAATTGATTGTATCTCTGTAAATATTGATTGATTTTCTTCCAAATTTTGATATGTTCTAGCTGAGACAATTCTCTACAAATGCAGTTATCACGATTTTTCATTTTGACAAAGGCATCATGGCGTATTTTTGCGATTAAAGGAGGCATGTCAATTTTTCACATTTTGCGTGTATTCTCTATGGGACATGACTTTTCTCAAAACTGGATTCTACATTCCCGTCTTTCGCGAGCAATATCTCCGTCGTTTTAGTTTTGTTTTTGCTGAGCTTTGAGTATGTTGTAGCTGAGACAATAAGCTATCACAAGTGTGCCCTTTATTTTTCGATCAGATGCCGGGATCATGCTCATATTTCACTTGCAAAGTGGGATTTGAGAATTCCATTTTCCGTTCACGTGTAATGTCTATGTGGATTATTTTGGTATAGTGGTCATAGCACTTGCCTCCCATTCCGGCGACCCAAGTTCGATTCCTGGTGGGTCATTTTTTTTTTTTTGCCGTCGTTTTAAATTTGATTTTATGATCTTCTTCGACTATTATAACATATCATATACAACCACAAACAATGTAATAAAATGCCTAATTTTGCGTGTTATATCTATGGGAGAAGAATGTCAATCGTTTGAGTACAACCCTATCTGAGTCCTTGTCTTTTTTATATTCATAGTTGGATAGAGTATGAGTGAGAGATATGATTTCTTATAAAAAACAAAATCTAGAAAATGCATATTTCATTTTGATATTTAGATTTGAGGGTCAAAGGTCAAATATACTGTACATGGTTTCTCTAAAACCATGCATCGTATAGACTAGAAATTTGGCACACTAATAGACCTGAATAAGAGGATTATTTCAAAAAATATAAGGTCAAATCATGCCAATGTTATCTTAACTACTTAGTATGTCACTAAACATGTGTGGCATGCACTTGGAACAGCCCACCTATACTTGTTATTAACAAGTATTATATGTCTAGTTTATTTATTATTATTTATTAGGTGGGCTGTATATAATACAGACCACCTTATGTTTTCGTTAAAATTGCCTTTATTATTATTATTATTATTCTTTATTTTTCTTATTTCCAAGCACTTTTTTGTTAGCAAGATAATTTGAAAATGGCTCAATCATATGTCTTGAAATTTGGCACACATATGTATAGGCATATGGAGAAACACAATAAGGTTTTCAACCTTGACCTTGACTGATGACGTCATCTAGGCGCCATTTTGTGAAATTTTCTGAAAATCAACTCATGATCATATCTTCATAACGGAAAATCATTTCTCATTCATATTTATCATGATCAAGGTCAATATCCGTCCGGTCAATTTCAGGTCAAAAAACGCGCGCATGCGTACGTCCGCGCGTCAATGCGCGCGCAAAATTTCAAAATGCTCCAAATCGTCTCAAATTCATTTTGCATACGTTTCAGGCCATTTTAAGCATTTTATAAAAAATCGCGCACACGCACATGCGCGCGCTTTTGCGCGTAACACCATTACACAACATAGAATCGCCTTTTTTTTCTTTCATGATATTTCCCATATTTTTCGAACAATTTGATACCATGTTTATCTCTTTATGACCATTAATAACAAGATGAGCGTCCATTCAAGATAAATGTCCGTGCGCGCGAGCTCTTGTAATACATAGCATATATGGGCAAAAACATGCCTATACAAAATTCATTGTTACTCTTCAGAATGGATAGGAACTCCCAATTTTTTTTCATATTTGGATAGATTATGAGTCGGAGATATGATTTCATGTCTCATTTGACCCTCAATTAACTCATGACGTCATCATAATTGCCTCTGAACTCAAAATTTCAATTTGCATATTATGACGTCAGCATATTTTTGGAAAATTGATTGTATCTCTGTAAATATTGATCGATTTTCTTCCAAATTTTGATATGTTCTAGCTGAGACAATTCTCTACAAATGCAGTATTCACGATTTTTCATTTTGACAAAGGCATCATGGCGTATTTTTGCGATTAAAGGAGGCATGTCAATTTTTCACATTTTGCGTGTATTCTCTATGGGACATGACTTTTTCTCAAACTGGATTCTACATTCCAGTCTTTTTGAGCAATATCTCCGTCGTTTTGCTTCGTTTTCTGCTGAGCTTCTGATATGTTGTAGCTGAGACAATAAGCTATTACAAGTGTGCCCTTTATTTTTCGATCAGATGCCGGGATCATGCTCATATTTCACTTGCAAAGTGGGATTTGAGAATTCCATTTTCCGTTCACGTGTAATGTCTATGTGGATTATTTTGGTATAGTGGTCATAGCACTTGCCTCCCATTCCGGCGACCCAAGTTCGATTCCTGGTGGGTCAATTTTTTTTTTTTTTTTTTTTGCCGTCGTTTTGAATTTGATTTTATGATCTTCTTCGACTATTATAACATATTATCATATACTATCACAAACAATGTAATAAAATGCCTAATTTTGCGTGTTATATCTATGGGAGAAATATGTCAATCGTTTGAGTACAACCTTATGGGAAATCTGAGTCCTTGTCGTGTATTAATTTTTTATTCATAGTTGGATAGAGTATGAGTCGGAGATATGATTTCTTATAAAAAACAAAATCTAGAAAATGCATATTTCATTTTGATATTTAGATTTGAGGGTCAAAGGTCAAATATACTGTACATGGTTTCTCTAAAACCATGCATTGTATAGACTTGAAATTTGGCACACTAATAGACCTGAATAAGGATTATTTCAAAAAATAAGGTCAAATCATGCCAATGTTATCTTAACTACTTAGTATGTCACTAAACATGTGTGGCATGCACTTGGAACAGCCCACCTATACTTGTTATTAACAAGTATTACATGTCTAGTTTATTTTTCTTATTTCCAATCACTTTTTTGTTAGCAAGATAACTTGAAAATGGCTAAATCAAATGCCTTGAAATTTGGCATACATATGTATAGGCATATGGAAAAATCAAAATAAGGTTTTCAACCTTGACCTTGACTGATGACGTCATCTAGGCGCCATTTTGTAAAATTTTCTGAAAATCTACTCATGATCATATCTTCATAACGAAAAGTCTTTTCTCATTCATATTTATCATGATCAAGGTCAATATCCGTCCGGTTAATTTCAGGTCAAAAAACGCGCGCATGCGTACGTCCGCGCGTCAGCGCGCGTGCAAAATTTAAAATGCTCCAAATCGTCTCAAATTCATTTTGGATACGTTTCAGGCCATTTTAAGCATTTCGCAAAACGCACACGCGTGCGCGCGTTTTCGCGCGTACTGGCATTTTGCAAAATAGAATCGCCATTTTTCTCTGTCATCATATTTGGCACATTTTTCAAGCATTTTGATACCTTGTTCACCTTTTTCTGAGCAGTAATACGCGATGAGCGTCCGTTCAAGAAACATGTCCGTGCGCGCGAGCTCTTGTAATACATAGCATATATGGGCAAAAACATGCCTATACAAAATTCATTGTAACTCTTCAGAATGGATGGGAACTCCAAATTTTTTTCATATTTGGATAGATTATGAGTCGGAGATATGATTTAATGTCTCATTTGACCCTCAATTAACTCATGACGTCATCATAATGGCCTCCGAACTCAAAATTTCAATTTGCATATTATGACGTCAGCATATTTTTGGAAAATTGATTGTATCTCTGTAAATATTGATCGATTTTCTTCCAAATTTTGATATGTTCTAGCTGAGACAATTTTCTACAAATGCAGTCATCACGATTTTTCATTTTGACAAAGGCATCATGGCGTATTTTTGCGATTAAAGGAGGCATGTCAATTTTTCACATTTTGCGTGTATTCTCTATGGGACATGACTTTTTTCAAAACTGGATTCTACATTCCCGTCTTTCGCGAGCAATATCTCCGTCGTTTTAGCTTTGTTTTCGCTGAGCTTTGAGTATGTTGTAGCTGAGACAATAAGCTATCACAAGTGTGCCCTTTATTTTTCGATCAGATGCCGGGATCATGCTCATATTTCACTTGCAAAGTGGGATTTGAGAAATCCAATTTCCGTTCACGTGTAATGTCTACGTGGATTATTTTGGTATAGTGGTCATAGCACTTGCCTCCCATTCCGGCGACCCACGTTCGATTCCTGGTGGGTCATTTTTTTTTTTTTGCCGTCGTTTTAAATTTGATTTTATGATCTTCTTCGACTATTATAACATATTATCATATACAATCACAAACAATGTAATAAAATGCCTAATTTTGCGTGTTATATCTATGGGAGAAGAATGTCAATCGAGTACAACCCTATGGGAAATCTGATTCCTTGGCGTGTTTTAATTTTGTTCTTCATATTTGGATAGAGTGTGAGTCGGTGATATGATTTCATGTCTCATTTGGCCATTAAAGGGCAAGTCCACCCTTATATTTTGTTCCTTTGTTTGAAAGTAGAAAAATTAGAAATGCAGATAAGTGAAAAGAAATTAAAAATAGGACACACAATAAAAAAAGTTATTCCTTGTGAAAGTTTAGAGAGTAAAATAAATTGGCAACTGTGAGTGATGTCACTGATGAGCAGCTCTTCATTTGATTGTACACAAATTTTTAGTAATTTTATTTTTTCTCCGCATAAATTTTTTGTTTAGACCTGTGCTTCGTATATAGTCAAAGCAATACATTGGTGCATGTCATGAGATATGTAAATGGGTTAATTATTGCACTCGTCATCAGCAGCCAGGGTGCAATAATTAAGCGAAATGAATAAAACAACCATGTTCCTTATTTAGGCAATTTATATCGGGCATAATACCCATTTAAACCTGTCACCATCTAATTAAAAGAAGAAGAAAAAAAAAATCCGTTTCTGAACCAGACACACAATGTATACACACGATATATCTGCGATAAATTACAGATTTTGTAAAGAAAATAGTAGTGGTAGTTGACAGCATCTCTTGTTCTAATACTGCGATTGTATTTACAGTAAAACAATATTAAGTTTTATGTTTCAATAACACATTTAACACAAAATACACTAATGTTTTATTTTTTCCCGCAAATTAAACTTGGGTGGGTACATTTTGAATGACAGGAACTATATATATAGGCAAACGGTAATAAACATGTAAATATCATTGCAATGGATAATATTATGACGTCAAATTTTATATTTTTTTGTGCAGCTCTTTGTCCAATTTTTTATTATGTTATATAAATGATTTGTCTAACAATATTAAAACAATTATTGGTTTATATGCAAATAATTGTATTTTATATAATAAAATGGAGTCTATAGAAGATTGCAGTAAAGATCAGAAAGATTTAGATGTATTTAGTAATTGTAATGGAAAAAAGGTTGTTAAATTGAAATGAAACAATGGGTTTTAATTATGAATTCATTGTAATTAAAGGTACCATTTGCTAGAACAGGTTACTATATGAACTCATTTTATGTAAATACAGCTCGTGATTGGAATAAACTTCCACAGTATATCATAAATAGCTCTTCCATTATACATTTTAAAAGGCACTGAAGTTACATCTACATATTATATAGCTTTGACACTGGTTGTGGTTAACTGAGTATTTATCAATATTATATATGTTTTAATTGTAAAGTTGTAAATATTATTATGCAACGAGCATTCATATACTGTTTTATAAACTTGATGTATTTATTGATTTTAAATGTGTAACTAGGATAACAGACATTTGTCTGGGCTAAGCTGCCTTTTCTGTTTTCCATTGGCTGTTTTTATATTATCAATAAACTGAGAAAATGAAAAAAATATATAAAGCTCTTATTTCTGCACATTACATTTACAATTTAATCCTAATAGCTTCGTGGTAACTGTAATATATAGGAATCACGTCTGCGTCTAATATATCTAGTCCTTTGCTGTAAACATGATCGATCAATGTACCATTCTCTGTCGTGGGTTTTGAAACATATTGTTTGTAACCATTACCACACATTATTTTATTTACCTGCGAATTGTGTTTCATTAAATCTTCGTTAAAATCACCCATCACTATGCATCTGGTACTTATTTTGTGTAATTCATTGAGATAATTGAGTAAACATTCACAAAACTGTTTTATGCTGTATGATGGAGGTCGATATATAACTGAAATAACGAAAGAGACGGGATTGGTTATGATAATTGCAATGGATTCTAGGTTGTCGACAGCTATGTTCAATCTACTTGCAAATTTTTTTTAGTGTACATTGCAACACCCCCATGTGACTGTTCTCTAAGTTGACTGGTAGCACAATATGAAAGATATCTCGGCTGATGGTAGAATTTAAAATCATCTAAAAGTGTATCAATTAAGTCATCTTCGTTATTAAGCCATGTCTCTGTCAGACATATCAAATCTGCATTGGAGAAGTCAGTATTGCATTTCAAATCCCTATAATGTTGTTTTAATCCTTGTACATTGTGGAGAATTATGGAAATGTTGTGATCACTAACATCAGTAGCTATAGGTGGTTGTATGAATGAATGCATATTTTCAAGGCTTTCTTTTATTTCAGAGTTGCAGTATATACGATCTTCATGAAAGTCTTGAACAACGAGTCCAGATAATGATGTAACACGACTTAGACCGACATAAGCTTGGCCACATTCAAACATGTTTTTAACGAGACAACAGCTTTGTCTAATGACATACCTTGTACTTTGTGAATTGTGCATGCATATGCAAGTTTCAGTGGGAATTGTTGCCTAACATATTTTTTAACCGATTCTTGATGCTTTTCAATGGAGTAAATACCAATATCAGATTTGTCAAATTCCACTTTGATACACACTGGTTTAGAGTTTGTGCTATCCATCACTATCTCGACCACATTTCCAAAACAACCGTTGGTTAAGCCTTTTTCAACGTCAATGTTTCTCGTCAACATAACCCTTGCTTTAACTGCAATCCATAAGTAAGGTGCTAATGAACTTTTCAATTTTGCTAATGGCTTATCACGTACTTTAGTCTTATCTTTTGACGTATTTTGGGTGTCTTCAGCCAGAATACAAACGATACCTGTGCATTTCTTATGTAATACCTGTTTGTTCCAGTCTTGTACTTGTTTGTTAGTGGAATATATATGGAGAACATCTTCACAATCTTCGCCTGTTTCACGGGATTGAAGTGTTTCTATATCGTTATCACACAGTTTATCCTCTTTGGATTTTACACGTAATTTATTGAGAAGGAGTGCAAATTTTGAATCATCTTTTGCCTCATTATATCGTCGAGCTCCACTTTTTTGAAATTATCTGTCCATATTGCACCTTCAAGAGTGTCTTTATATAAGGGCGTGCCAAAAACAGGAGGTAGTTGATAGAAGTCTCCAACAGCTATAACAGAGATACCACCAAAAGGCATTTGGTTTCGTGATTGTTTAATTTGTCGTAGGCGTCCATGGATATAACACATTAACTTTTGATGTACCATTGATATTTCGTCTATGATTATAACTTGTATGTTCGCCAGTTTATTTCGAAGGGCACTTATTTTCTCTTCACTTAACGGCTGGTAAGGTAATTGTATCTGAAGTGGAATAGAGAGTGCACTGTGTATGGTAGAACCGTTAATATTGAATGCAGCTACACCAGTTGGAGCAATCTTAAGTATCGGTATATCATCTGGGTTATGCAACATTCGGCCTAGAATTCGTGTTCCTTCATAATAGATACATTTTACTAAATGACTCTTTCCAGTCCCAGCACCACCAGTAACTAAAATATGAAATGGTTCACTCTTTCCTCCATTTACTTTGTTAAGACACCATTGTCTTATGTTGTAGAAAACTATTTTTGCTTTTCATTCAAGGTTCTGATCAAAGAATGACCTTTATGTCTAGAAATTTTTGAAGATCGAAGTTCAACACTTTGGTCATCTTTTGTTTTGTAGATTTTAAATCAGGAATATCACGATCGGCCTCAAAATCTTCAATGTCTACATCTTCTTTGGGATATTCAAGTCTTTCCGCTTCAGTTACAGGACATAAAAGAGCCCAAGCATTTTCTTGTGGTCCAAATTTGCATAAAAACTCTTTTGCTTCGTCAATGGCATCGGCATTCTTTTCAAATTTGACACGGTTTTTACCTACAATCGAGCTCACTTTTTCCAGTTTTCCCTAGATATGTTAACATAACCTCTCTGAATAAAGTGTTCATAGGTCTCGAATCCTGGAGGTTTTAATTGCTCTTGTGTGCGATACGGCAGGAACAATTGTAATAGGCTTAAATTATACTTTTCTGGCGATATTTTAGGATTGAATCGGGGATATCGTATAACTGCATCATCTGAACGTGTTCTTTTCTGAATGTATCCTAGATTTAGTTTTAATTCAAATACATTTTTGTTTCTTTTACAACGTGAAGCGTCCATCTGAGAAGCTGTTAAAACTCTGTATTCAGAACAAAAGGAAGCAAGGCACATATTGTCAAATTTGGAACCATCGGGCCGAGCTTTGTATCTGTCAACCTTGCTTGTCATCCAAATATTCTCCTCGTCATCATCTGTTCGGTTTTGTATTATTTTAAGAGGTAAAGAAATTCGGATAGGGTCAGGTCCAACAGGTATATATTCAACTTTCCTTGAACATTCCTTTAGTCTAAGAGTGCAAACACGATAGACACTTTCCTGTGCTGATACTTCACGGTTATGCATATACGCTTGACCAAGTTTTTTCATGCTTTGCTTTGCATCATTATTTCCTTCTTTTATTTCCGATAATGTATGACTCAATAGCATTCCCACCTCTCTTTCAGCTTTTGACAAGTAAGATACCACATAAGAAACACAGGCAAATACATTTGAAACATATTGCAAATCCATGTTAGCATTCCAGCATCTAAGTAAGTGTGGATTAAATTGATTTATCCAGACATCTTGTGGTTGTCTTTTGAGGATTATATTTTCTTGGGATGCTAATTCAGCATATGCATTTTCAAATTGTGCTTGGGTAATACCAAGTTTTGCAAAAAGGTCAGTTGTACTTTCATAGTTGGTTTCGTTTGCTAATTCATTTTTACAGATTCCAACAATTCTTTGGCATTCTTTTGATCGGTTTCAATATCTTTATCTTCACCAACATCGGTTGCTTTCGTAATAAACGTTCGTTTGGATATTGGTCTTGGAAAATTAAATCTGCACGTCGTTCCCTTCTTTTGCAAGATTTAGAATGTTTCTTACTGTGGCTCTGGACGTGTGAAATAATTTCATGTAGTTCTGGATCTTCCTTTTCTGTAGGCTTCTCGCATGAAATGTACTTATCAATGAATTGTACAACATCCTCATCTTTATCAACTCCTAATATTGGTGCATTTTCAATCCATATCAAAATATGAACATGAGGTGATCCCCTTTGTTGAAATTCAATACGATAAAAGTAATCTATGACGTTACCGATGGGTTTAGATGGTGATAAAATAACTTTTTCAAAAAAGTGTGAAATCGTTTATCAAACATTCTAGCAACAGTAACTGGGTTTGATTTTAGAAGATTGCATTTGTCTGCCCAATCTAAATCGTCTATCTTTCTTGCATCGCCCGTTTGTCTGAGTAGTGTATTCATTATTTCAGGCCATCTCATATCAGCTGACGAAAATGACCCGAACCAGGTTGGTTTACCAAGTTGTCGAACCATTGCTAGAACATCTTTCTGTGCATTTTGCCAGTATGGTGGTGTGCCACGAATTTGTTTCAAGAATCTGTATCCCTTGTCCGCTTTTAGTATTTCATAAACTTTATCCGCATTTTTGAAATCGGATGCAGTGATAAAAGAGGAATCATCCTTTTGTTTGAACTCTGTCTTAATGCAATAGAAACCTGTGACAAAACTTGCTGCATTTCATAAATATACTGGGCATAAAAGAGGTAATCAGTGTTTTGAGCAAATCTGCTATCCACGTGCATCAATCTATTGTGCAAATAACGGCCCAAGGTTATGTTTTCACTTCTACCATCATGGAATGTTGGCTGACCCTTTGGAAATAATGACGGAAAGCATTTTGCTTCATTGCTTTCATCTTTAAGTATTGATACAGGACTGTTTCCTTCACAAGGAGCACAACAAAGTATTTCATCAAAACATTGATCAAGAATTTCCTGTCCAATATTTGCTGGTTGTAAACATGTATCTAACTGAATCCCACATAGCCGCTCTTCTGAATCATCTTCAACATCGTTTTTGTGCAATGGTTGACCATGTAAACTGTCGATAGGATTGTTTTCTTCAGGGTTTGGGTCTTTTGGCAAGATGTGATCCAATACTTTTAAAGTTTTTTGCCAGTGATTAGCAACTTCTTTCATCAATTGCTGAGTCTTCTAATTCAACATCTTCTTCGTGAATGTCATTATTCTGTGAAAAGGAATTTTCCCAATCGTTATCAATGGTGACATCAACATACCATTTATTGTTTTCTTTCAAGTACTGTAGTGCATTCAACACTTTAGATTTATTCACATATTTGTATTTGTAATAGCTTTTGTATGACAATTTCCTTTTCAATTTAACACGAATCGTTTGGTCTTCGGTCTCTGGTCTAGGCAACATGTCTACTGTTTCATTTGTATTTGAAGGTACACACACAACTGGACCATGCACTCCGTTTTGAGCACCTTTGGGCAAAGCCATTAATTTCATGAAAGGGATATGCAATCCAATTAAATGCTGTTCTAAATTGTTTAACTGTGCAATTTCTTCCGGAATATCATGTAGTTGTAGATTGTTTATATTTGCTTCTGCAGGTAGTTTTCCAGCTCGTAATTTGCTGTGACAGGTGAAACAAATCCATAAAAATGATCTAGCAGATTTTGCTATCTCACATATTAAAGTGCATTGCGGATTACAGACATGCAAATATTTGTCACTGATACATGAAGTGTCCATATATTTGTTCTTAATACATTTCATTACCTGGTTTTTGAAAAGAAGTTTGAAACACACAGAGCACACATATTCTGGTCCATCACAAGTAATTTGTCGGAAGTGCTTTATTACATTATGGAGATCGGTCATTTTCAGTTTGTTAAGTTTAGCTCTTTTCAAGTTACGTTTGATTACATTTTGCCTGTACTTATCGATTCTTCGGTATTTCATTTTTAAGGACATTGACCTTTTCTGTTTAAATTCTGTATTTCTATACTTGATTTTCGACACACTCTTCATTAATGCGTTGTGCTGTTGTCTAAAATGAGGATTGGCATATCTCCTTCTCATGACATTTCCCATTGTTGTCTTGTGCTGTTGTCTAAAATGAGGATCGGCATATCTCCTTCTCATGACATTTCCCATTGTTGCCTTGTGCTGTTGTCTAAAATCAGGATTGGCATATCTTTTTCTAATGGTTGCCTTGTGCTGTTGTCTAAAATGAGGATTGGCATATCTTTTTCTAATGGTTGCCTTGTGCTGTTGTCTGAAATGAGGATTGGCATATCTTTTTCTCATAACAATTTCCATTATTGCCTTGTGCTGTTGTCTGAAACGGGGTTTGGAATATTTTGTTTCCATAATATTTCTCATATTTGCTTTATGTTCATCTTTGAATTGGGGATTCTTGTACCGAATTCTTGATGTTAATTTAACCTTTTCTCTGAACCTTTCATTTGACAAATATTTATTTTTAACGATTTTGATTTTTCTGGTTTTATACACTAAGTCAGAGTGGTATTTTTCTTTCATGGCATGAAGATGTTTGATCCTAAAAGTTTCACCACATCTATGTGTTTTACTTTGTCTTCGTTTTCCATTGGTGTCTTTGTTTATTTCAAAGAAATTTCCCTCGTGATACTTTTTGTTTTGTGCAATTTTGCTCTCAGATTTTGTTTGTTTTGTAAGCTATATCATTAGCATATCTAACCCTCAATGCATTTGCAATCCTTGTTTTGCGAGCTATTGTATTTTGTAAATGTTTTCTTTCTTCTTGATACTAGATTCTTCATTTGATGTAGCTCGTTTTCTCTCATGATCTCTTTGCTTTGTTTTTCCTTTGATTATAATTCGTTTTTGTCTTGCGTCTCTTTTTTGTACCTTCAGGATTCATGTTAATCTTTTCTGGATGCTTATTCTTGTACATTATATGAGAAATATTAGACTGAGATGATTGTACTGATAAAACAACATCGTAATGTATACGTTGTGTATGTCTCAAGTAAATTCCTTTGTCAGAGGTAACTTTTCCAAGTTGAACATCCTTGCCCGAAAATATATTCCATTTAAAGCTTTGCTCATCATAAATGTATATATCAGTTTCAATCAAATTTGCCAAAACCATAATCTCCATTTCGGTAGCCCAGGTACCATTTTGAAATACTTTGCTCTTTGTCACGTAATTTGGAACGTTGGCAAAACCATCTCTCAAACGATTCTGAAATTTGTTCTTGTTTTTAAAAGATGAACAACAGTAGCTTTTCTCACAAGTAAGTGGTTATTTTCGTTTCCTGATACGTAAAATGAAATAGCACGAAAGAAGCAATTTCCATCACCTGTTATATGTTTGATTGTACATGGATGTCCTATAGGTGTGCATTTTTCAGCTCCATTGTTAGACGTTGGTGTAATATCGTGAATGTTTAACTTTGTGCACGATTCGTTCTTTTTCATTTCATTCAGTGGTGCAAAGTACAAGACCGTCTGCTGTATTTCTTCTAATACTATCAAATCATCAGAGTCTTTATCGAATTTCCCTGTATTCATTCTTATTACATCCTTTTCTTTTCTAGCACTGCCTCTTGTGGTGACCTTTGGTTCATTCAATTTTGAATCAGTCATATCCTGATTGGATTCTGCTTGGTAATTATGATTTCTAGAACTGTTCCTTTGTGACGTTCGTCTTAGTTTTTTGCGGTCAGAACTAAGTTGAGCTCCACTTTCAAGTGTATTCCATTTTCGTTTTCCATTCGGTTTCTTGGAAACGCTTTGAAATGATTTGGCTTTTGCATCTTTTTCCAAACTGGTGATCCTTCTTTTGTTTTTCCATCTTCCATTTTAGAGTGTTTTAAATTTTCATCTACAGAGCTGTCTATTGTCACAGTCGTTTCCATTTTATTGGCAAAACAATGGTCTCCACATTCCGTTTCTTGTAATTTTTCAATTCAACCCTTACATTCTTTAATGACAATAGTTGGCCATTGTAGTCATGTACATCGGGAAGTTTAGGTTTACTCGTTTTGTGCAAATCATCAGTCGTTTCTTGAGTAAGCTCAATAATGTGTTCTTTTTCTGGATTTCTATTATGTTTTAGACTTGGTGCTTCATATTGCCGTTTCTTTTCATCAGAATGTGTTGGGCATTGAGACGTTGTGCTATATTGCGTAGTTGAGGACATATTATGACAAGTAGGGATGCCTTGTAATATAGGAAAACCGGTTAATGTCTCATTCTTACCGGATATTGCTTGTACTGATACCCCAGTTATTTCAAAATAATGGTTCATATGGCAATTCAATGTCTTTGCTAATGTCATACAATGTTTGTAAACCCCTTGCCAGCTTGGTGTATGAAGTAAGATGCTGTACCCATTTGCACTTAAAAAGCCTCGATTGCTTCTAGAATGCGAATCAAATATAAAATACCCCTCATGTCCTGTTATAACTACAAATGTGTTGTTGGCGAAGGTCACAAAATGGGCATCACAATTCTTACACAGTTGTTGCTCGAATGCATGTTCTAATGTCACAAAACCAAGATCTTTATTATGTGATTCAACATCAAATAACTGTCCTAAAATTGTTTCGTGATATACAATCGTAAAATAGTCATTCCAGTCATCATATCCATCCAATTCCGTAGGTAATTGATTCATGGCTAAATAATCCGTTGTGACTGAAGTGCTTTTCCTTATATTGGTATACAAATTATCACCTATTGTCAAAATTCGATCTAGATCAGAACTCTTCCATTGGTTGGCTTTCTTGGACTTGCTGTTTAAACTGCAATTAAAGAATTACAAACACATTGTTTTCCGCTTGAACTGCCAAATCTTGGATGACCCTGATTGAACGTTCCTGTGCAATAATCTTTTTTGTAAATGTACCTTCGTACCCGTTTTGTTATGTTCGTTTGACTGGGTTTTATCCGTAGAACTGGCATTCTCATAGGATATAGGTTTGATGTGGTATTCTGCGCATATATTTTTCTGAAACTGGGATGGGTCATTTGTTGTACGGCTTTCATGACACTTTTGCTTATAGGCTTTGTCCACCTTTTTCGTTTTACTCGTTTGTTTCATGCCTTTTCTTTCAGAAGTCTCACATACATTCGATGTCTTTTGTTCAATTAACATAGATACTTCTGGAGCAACAGACGATCTAGTTTTCTTTTCACTTCCATCGGTCACTGAAACTACATGGATGCTTTTTTTAGGAGCTTCAACTGTTTGCAAATCATTGATGGGAATGCTTATATTGTCACCATCATTTTTTGATGCCATTTTAGATAACTCTTTAGGACATTGTGGTGTGCTTGTTGTGTGCATTTATCTTGATATTGTGGAGCATCAGATGCAAGTGTGTTTTCCTTTTCAGTTCCATTATGCTGTTCGTTAAGATTATCGCAATGAAATGATTGTACTGATAAAACAACATCGTAATGTACACGTTGTGTATGTCTCAAGTAAATTCCTTTGTCAGAGGTAACCTTTCCAAGTTGTACATCCTTGCCCGAAAATATACTCCATTTAGAGTTCTGCTCATCATATATGTATATATCAGTTTCAATCAAATTCGCCAAAACCATAATCTCAATTTCGGTAGCCCAGGTACCATTTTGAAATACTTTGCTCTTTGTCACGTAATTTGGAACGTTGGCAAAACCGTCTCTCAAACGTGTCTCAAATCTGTTCTTGTTTTTTAAAAGATGAACAACAGTAGCTTTTCTCACAAGTAAGTGATTGTCCTCATTTCCTGATACGCAAAATGAAATGGCACGAAAAAAGCAATTTCCATCACCCGTTATATGTTTGATTGCACATGGATGTCCAATAGTTTGACATGTTTGACCTTCATTATCAGAAGTGGGTGTCATTTTTTGAATGTTTAACTTCGTGCAATAGTCTTTCTTCTTCATTTCATTCACAGGTGAAAAGTGCAAGACAGACTGTTGTATTTCTCCTAGTATTATCAAGTCATCTGAGTCTTCATCAAATATACTTGTAGCCATACTTGTTACATCCTTTTCTTTTTTAGAAGTGCTTATTTCCGTCACGTTTGGTTCATCAATTTCAAATCAAGCGATAAATCCTGAGAGGATTCTGCTTTATTCTTACGAGTTCCAGAAATGCTTCTATGTGACGTATGTGTGATTTTCTGGCTGTCTAAACTAAATTCTGTCTCATTCTCAAGGATATTCCATTTCCGTCTCCCATTCGATTTGTTGGAAGTGCTTTCAAATGCTTTGTCGTCGGATTGTTCTTTGAAAGTATTGATTTCGCTCTTTCCTTTTCCCTCTTCCCGTTGCGGGTGGTTTGACTTGTCATCTGCAAATACATGTTCTTCATCGATGCTTTCTGTGGGGATTTTAATCTTTGGAGAATCACTGATGGGGGTTTTCATTTGTATTTGATGTCACTGTGGATAATTGTTTGGGACATTGTGGTGCGATGTTGGCCTTGCCTTCTTCTTCAATTAGATTACTTGTAGATGCAAGTGTGTTCTTTTGTACAGTTTCACTATCGTCATCTTTGTTTGTGTCTTTCGGACATTGCGATATATTGTTCTGTTGAGGGTCATGTACTTTCACTTGGATGAGTCTGTATGGTACACTATTTGAAAGATTCGTTATATGTGCCAATTGTAAACAAAATGCGTAAGCACCTGTCCATGTGTTCGTGTGCATCAACATGTGTCGTCCGCCTATATCTTTTCTTGCATGTGTGTCAAAGATATAATATCCAGTGGTATGAGGCATTATAACAAAAGTATGTTCGTTGAATTCGACTAGGCATCCATCTGACTTTCGTTGTGTATCTAGTGCATCTTCTAGTGCATTGATCAACGGAACTTTACTAGAGGGTACACTCGGTTCAGTTTGTTCTTCTATAAGAGGACCAGTGTGGGATTCACAAATTTCTAACTCAAAACATTTGTCAAAGGCATGAATTTTCTTTCCATTAGGATTGTTGGCCGATTCATGTGGATCACCCGGTATATCAGCGTCTTTAGCACATGTCACGATAGTATCAAGATCTGAAGAGGTCCATTTGCTCATGTCGTTGTTCTTAGAAAAAAGTGTAGCCATCACACCGATTTCATAACTATGGTCGGAAGTTATTTGACTTTGTTGTTCATTCTCTTTTACAGAAGTGCTCAAACTTTTTACGAAAACCCTATTGCAATTGTTTTCTTCGTTCTCTTTGGTGAAGTTTTTTCCTGTTTTGTCGTTGGCAAGGTCATTGTCATTGGTGGTGATGTTCTTTTCTGTTTTTCCTTTGGCAAGGTTTTTATTACTTCCATTTTGAGATTGCTTCAAATGTGATTTTTGTTTTTTTCTTGTTGATTTTGTGTACAAGTATGCCATCGCTTTCCCAATGTATGTGACACCTTTCTCTCGACCTTTGACTTTGTCCATGCTAGAATATGTGTCATTATTCGCATTCGTTGCTTTACGGCACACACCTTTTTCATTAAGCGGCTTAGTTCTCCTTGATTTTACCGTTCTCCAAATTTCGGCACTATCATCAGCAGTTACATCAGTTCGATCATTATTGGTTCTCTTCCTAAATGTATTTCTTCTGAATGTAGTTTTAATGTCACTTGTACACGATTGGCAATCATTATCATCGATTCTTTTACTATTCTGACATTCACCAGACTTCCTTTTCTTTGTGGTTGATTGGTTTGGCGAAAGTGATCTTTTCTTGCCCCGAGGAATATGCTTTTTCCCACTTGATGAAGATTTGTTTCTCTTTTCTCGTGCATGAGTTATAGGACTTGGCTGTGCTGCATGGTCATTATCATTATTGTCTTTCGTTAGATGTTCGTACATGTTTACGTCAATAGGGATACCGAAATGGTCATATAGGCGCTTAGACAAATTGTTGTTACAATAGCAACATATCCATACTACGTGAGCATTAGTCAACTCTTCTGCAGAAGGTAATCCCATACATGGCACATGGTAATGGTTCAAGCATGTTTCACAGGTTGTTTTGTTCTCATTCTCTTGAATATCTAGGCCACAGACACAACAATCCACATTGCCTTTCATGATGCACGTGTTACCATCCGGTCCAACTGATGTGTCCGTTTCTAACATGGTTTTAATGATTAGCCGTACACTCGATACGAATTGGCTCAAGACTTCACGTATATAATTTAGACGAAAAAAATGCAGTCTCTTAACTTATGTCTATATATGATATATAGTTCTTCAATATATAATGGTTTTCTTTTGTTTTAATGATTATAACATAGGCTTACACACTTTTGTGCATATACTCGAAGCTTTAGTAAACAGGTTTATCTCACCGTCACTCTTTTTTATATCTACTTTGCACACTAACCCCTCGTTTTATTCGATTATAAACAAATTTTACGTCACGTTCTTGAAATTTCTTTCCTTAACAATCAATCACACTGTGCCTCTTCTATCAAACTGTGCTAAATTATTTGCGTTCCTGTAAGTTATACAAAGACTATCTTGCCTTTATTCAATGAATCAAACACACTCCTTTATTTAGTCTCTCTTATAATCTCGAATATACATGTACCACTATGCTCAAATATCCGTTCCTTGACAGTCAGTTTCGCTTTTCCTCTAGTCTCTTATGCAATCTCCCGTTTTCTTTGTGCAATATTTGTGTTGACTTTAACGTTCTGTATATATATATATATATATATATATATTTTTAATATCAGAAAATTCACTCTTTATCATTAATTTATTTACATTCAACCTTATATACAGTATGCTTAAGAACTCATATACCAATATATCCTTCACTTTTACACCAAGAATTAAAGAAATTCACACGTTTACACTTTTAAAGATTTGTAATCATTTATTTAATATTCTTTCCAAGTCTTTTCCAATTCGTTCCAAGTCTTTTCCAATTCGTTCCAAATCTTTTCCAATTCGTTTCAGATCTTATTTCAAGCGTTATTGGGATGAATCGTTCATGAAAAAATGAGATGAAATGAATGAAATGAGCTCACAGACAGTGATCAACAGCTGTGATAAATTCTTCTGAAATATGAACATGTAATGATTTCTTTGCTTTTGGGAAATGTCTTTTTCAAGGGAGGTGAAATGAGTGGAGGTGAAAAATATTTCAATCCAACAAGACGTCTGAAAATGGAAGGAGTGTATAGAAGACACACAATACAAAGTACACAAAACATATACCGTACTGAAAACCCAGGACCTGCAGACAGAGAAAAGAAAAGAAAAAGATATGCATGAGACATACAAAAAGGGATGAAATGCTTTTTAAACCATCAGTATTGTTTGGATATATATCAATTTATGTTAATATTTTGTTTTGATATTGAATATAAAAAGGCCATTCAATTACGATTCATTCCATAATATGCAATTTTCTCAAAATTTGCTATCAAACTCTAAAGAAAACAAATTAGAAGGCTATAGGCAATCTTGAAATTGATATGTGTGTTACAAAATAGCTTTGGTGTTGAGCTCCCCTTGTCACACATACAATTGAGGATGCAACAAAACCTCTCCAACCTTCAAAATATATTTTCTTTTCTACATTTTAAGTACACACACATGAAGTATATCTATGGGATCATGCTTTCATGAAGGGGGTACAAAAACATGTCAACTTTTTATCTGATCATTCTAATTTAATGAGAGTGAATATAGGGCCTAAATTTGTTTTCCTTACTCTCTATTCTTTTTGTTGTCATGCCTCCCTCTTCCCCTATTCAAATGCCAGCTGCATTCATGGTCTTTTATTTTCAAGGGACTGCTTTCATCAGGCCTCCCCTATTCTTATTTACATTTTCTCTACCTACTTTCTTGTCCCATGATATATAACATGTTCTTTGTGTGTTTCCTCTCCAATCCCAGCTAAATTTGATTGGCCATTCACAGCCTCTATATTGTTCTATGTCTGGGTGAATCAAGGGATGCTTACGTGAATGATGAAGACGGTTGAAAGTGTAGAGAATGTGCTGATTACCATAGAGGTTGGTACAGAGGCGAGGTAACTTGGGATGAAAGTTTGTCACAAGGGGTATTCTGGCGGTGGTGGTTTGGTTTGGAGTCTTCTTTGTCGGAGTACGGAAGATCTGTCCAAAAAAAACAGGAAAAACATGAATGCACTGAACTAATTTCACAACTCAATTCTGATAGGAATCTGCCAACCACATCTGATACACAATTATGAGCTATTTATGCTTATATATAAGCTTTGACCATGTCCTTTGTCCTATTAAACCTTAAAACAAAAATGTTTATTAGAGCCCCAAGATTTATAGGTACCAAATGTGCTATTTGACAACTGGATCCTGAGTTATTGAAAAATACCAGCTATTGCGGCATGAGGCCTGTGTCTTTGACCTTTGACCTTATAATTTAAAAACTACAATGGCTTCCTGAGAAACTGACATGGTCCAAGTCTGACTGAAATCTGAAATTCAGTACTTGAGATTTACAATTATAAGCTAATTTAGCATAAACATTGAGCTCTGCGAACTTTGACCCAATGACCCCCAGATCAATTACCAAGCATCTCATGAAACATACATGGCCCAAGTACAGTGAGAATCTGAAAATAGGTTCATCTGATAATGCAACCACAAGCTATTTACAAAAATATTGACCTTTGTGCCCTTTGGTTGCTTACTAACAAGCAAATAACCACCATTACTTCTTCTTCTTCTTCTTCTTCTACTTGACATACTAGACACCCTGTAAACATAATGCCTCTACCTACTTATGAGGCATAAAAATAACCCTTTCTTCTCCCAACTTACTAAAGAAATGAAGGAATGTTTCCTGGCTGTTTGTGTACACTATAGGACTGAGGCGTCAGTTGGATTGCCTTTGGAAATTGCCTGCACGATGAATAGCATGGAAAGATCTAACCAGGAAAAAAGAGAAACAAGAATATGTATTAAAACCAATTCTACTCTAATGAAAGCTTTTCCACATAAAAAGAGATAAATCAGAGCTTTAGTGTATTTCCAACTGCTGACAAAATAATAGTCTTGCTTAATTATACAGTTAGTCTACCCAATGTTCTATCATTGCAATAGGCCTGTACATTATATGTTGGCCAAAAAATAGGGGGGGGGGGCACTAATGGAGTACATTTAATGACGTGGCACAGTGCCTGAAATACTAGTAGGGCTCACACAAAATAAATAAGTCCCAGATATGTTATCATGTAAATGGACGCTCATCAAAAAACAATATTAAAACTAGAAAAGTCAACGCAAAGCGTCGCATCCCCTCGCAGGTACAAATGGCCTATATACGTCAAAACAAGTTACCTCCATTAGACTATATACTATTATATTACTAGGCAAGGAAGTTAACCACATTTTCACATATATAATTAGGTGTTTTTGCATATTTAATGAGCTATGACCTTTCACCTTTGACCTATATACTCCGAAATCGAACTTAGGCTGTGTTTTGATACTATTTACCTTCATATCAAATTTCATTAAAATCTGTCAAACATTACTAAAGTAATCGATCGGAAACCAGATATGCATATTTAATGAGCTATGACCTTTGACCTACATACTTGGAAATTGAACTTAGGCTGTGTTTTGATACCATGTACCTTCATATCAAATGTGATTAAAATCCGTCAAACATTACTAAAGTTATCGATCGGAAACCAGATTCGCATATTTAATGAGCTATGACCTTTGACCTACATACTCGGAAATTGAACTTAGGCTGTGTTTTGATACCATGTACCTTCATATAAATTTCATTAAAATCTGTCAAACATTACTAAAGTTATCGATCGGAAACCAGATTCGCATATTTAATGAGCTATGACCTTTGACCTACATACTCCGAAATCAAACTTAGGCTGTGTTTTGATACCATGTACCTTCATATCAAATTTCATTAAAATCTGTCAAACATTACTGAAATTATCGATCGGAAACCAGATTCGCATATTTAATGAGCTATGACCTTTGACCTACATACTCGGAAATTGAACTTAGGCTGTGTTTTGATACCATGTACCTTCATATCAAATTTCATTAAAATCTGTCAAACATTACTGAAATTATCGATCGGAAACCAGATTTGCATATTTAATGAGCTATGACCTTTGACCTACATACTTGGAAATTGAACTTAGGCTGTGTTTTGATACCATGTACCTTCATATCAAATTTGATTAAAATCCGTCAAACATTACTAAAGTTATCGATCGGAAACCAGATTCGCATATTTAATGAGCTATGACCTTTGACCTACATACTCCGAAATCAAACTTAGGCTGTGTTTTGATACCATGTACCTTCATATAAATTTCATTAAAATCTGTCAAACATTATTAAAGTTATCGATCGGAAACCAGATTCGCATATTTAATGAGCTATGACCTTTGACCTTTGACCTACAAACTCCGAAATCAAACTTAGCCTGTATTTTGATACCATGAACCTTCATATCAAACTTCACTAAAATCCGTCAAACATTACTGAAGTTATCGATCGGAAACCAGATGTGTATTTTTTGGCATATTTAATGAGCTATGACCTTTGACCTTTGACCTACATACTCCGAAATCGAACTTAGCCTGTATTTTGATACCATGTACCTTCATATCAAACTTCATTAAAATCTGTCAAACATTACTGAAGTTATTGATCGGAAACCAAATTTGTTATGCACACACAGAAGGAAGGACGGACAGCGGCGTTTCTATATCCCCTCCGACTTCGTCGGCGAGGGGATAACAAGTGTATGCGACTGCACCACCTATATATATATATGCCTCCGCCCTTAAAATCTGGTATTTCATGAGTTGACCTCCATGACCTTTGACCTAATTATTCCAAATCTAATCAGATTGTCGTCCTATGGTGATACACACTATCATCAACTTCCAAGAATGTTCCGTAATCTGATTGGTTTAAATCGGTTCACGTGACATTCAGTGGACTGCACTATTGCACTCGCCGGAGTGCAGGGATAGTGATTTTGGTTAGCACATTTCCTGCACTCATAATGAGGTCGAGGTCATCAATGCGAGTGGCAATGGGTCGCGTGTCAAAGTTTGCGTGAAGTGTACTGTACGCGCAATGATGCTTTTGATAACCAAATCAAATTCAGCAATGCCAGGAAAAGTGTGCCTTGGGTGTGATTATTACGTCACAATAGAGTGCGCGCAAAGTGCGCAGGTTCTCATACGCGTTATAGATATTATGCGCGTACTAATTGGATAGACTTAACTTTGCAACTTTTTGGATCACTTTTTAGTCAACGGTTGAGAGACCGATGAAGGTAAGAATACAATTCAATTATTTATTCATTGACTTGGGGGGGGGGCAGCTCAGTAGGAGGGGAAGTTGTATAAAACAAACAATGCACGTTTGCTCGTGCATTTGTGGGCCGAAATAATGCACTCTATGCTCGACTCGCCACATGGATATACCGCACTCGGTCCTGCGGACCTCGGTGCGGTATATCCAGGGGCTCTTCTCGCACATCGTGCATTATTTGGCCCTGAATGCACTCGCTACCGTGCGTTATTTGTATAATATGCCTCCGCCCTTAAAATCTGGTATTTCATGAGTTGACCTCCATGACCTTTGACCTAATTATTCCAAATCTAATCAGATTGTCGTCCTATGGTGATACACACTATCATCAAGTTTGAAGTACATAACTCAAATAGTTCTAGAGAGATCACGGTAACAAAGCCAATATTTGGAATTTCAAGTTGACATCTGTGACCCTTGACCTTTGACCTAGTTAATCCAAAATCCAATCAGATTGTCTTCTTATGGTGATCGTACCAGACATCCTGAAAACATAATGCCTCTACCTACTTATGAGGCATAAAAATAACCCATTCTTCTCCCAACTTACTAAAGAAATGAAGGAATGTTTTCTGGCTGTTTGTACAGTCTACAGGACTGAGGCGTCAGTTGGATTGCCTTTGGAAATTGCCTGCACGATGAAGAGCATGGAAAAATCTGACCAGAAAAAAAGAGAAACAAGAATATATGTATTAAAACCAAATCTACTCTAATGAAAGCTTTTCCACACAAAAAGAGATATATCAGAGCTTTAGTGTATTTCCAACTGCTGACAAAATAATAGTCTTGCATAATTATACAGTTAGTCTACCCAATGTTCTATCATTGCAATAGGCCTGTACATTATATGTTGGCCAACAAAAAGGGGGGGGGGCGCATACCCCTTGCGCCCCCCTCTGGATCCACCACTAATGGAGTACATGTAATGATGTGGCACAGGGCCTGAAATACTAGTAGGGCTCACACAAATAAATAAGTCCCAGATATGTTATCATGTTGTAAATGGACGCTCATCAAAAAACAATATTAAAACAAGTGTATGCGACTGCATCACCTATATATATATGCCTCCGCCCTTAAGATCTGGTATTTCATGAGTTGACCTCCATGACCTTTGACGGTTTGACCTAATTATTCCAAATCTAATCAGATCGTCTCTCAAGTGGTTCACGAGATATCGACATAACGATGCCAATACCTTGAATTCATAAGTTGACCTCTGTGACCCTTGACCTAGTTAATCTAAAATCTACACAGATTGTCTTCCTATGGTGGATGTAGCTATCTTTCCGGAGCGAAGCTGAGGAAAGATAGCGTATACATTCAGATCGCCGAGGAAGTGATAGTTTACCATCACCTGAAACCAAAAGGTGATTATTTGCTTTATATTCCACATCGGAAACATTTCACTTCTTCCGTCATTTTAGAGCAACAAGTCATCAATTGACAGCTAGCTAGCAAGTGACGGTGTACAATACAGTGTATGCAGTATGGTGGCATGACCATAGCTCGCGCGTGACCAAAGTTCGCGTACTAACACTAAAAGAGCTTAAAGAGGAGAGCAATACGCAACGCAAAGTGCGTTGCACCCGGTAGATAGTCGACTATCTACCGGGTGCAACGCACTTTCATTGAAGAAAGTAGTACTATCTGGACAGTGTAACAAACTTTTCTTCTCCTATCAATGATGGGCGAACTATCTTTCATCACGTGATTTCCTTTTGACCAATCGTAGAGCAAGATTCTTAGTATGTGGAATATAATAAGCAAATATTAACCGACTACGAAGGTAATGGTACAAACTATCATCGCCGAGGTGACCGATCAGGGCTACTATCATCACGAGCCGCAAGCGAGGGATGATAGTAGCCCCAAGATCACAAAGGCGATGATAGTTTGTATCCATTGCCCGAGTAAAGGAGGTTAATATTTGTTTTATATCCCACATCAGCAATAATAATTAAAAGAACTAGGTTTTCGCTCGCGGCGTTCTGATCCTGCAGACAGTTTAGATTCTGTAGACAGTTTAGCTTCAGCAGATATCGATAGATATCGATATCATTTCGCGTAACCTACTTTGCTATGCTTATTCAATGGGCAAGTGGGGCAGCAGCAAAAAATTACTGTACAAAAGTACTATCACCCTGCGATATAATAATTGATAATCTATCAATGATCATGTGACCTCGTTTAGACCAATCAGATTGCAAGATTCTTAGTATGTGGGATATAATATGTACTATGATCAAGTCATGAAGTGTGAAGTTCATATTTCAAGCAGTTTCTGAGATATCACGATAAGGAAGCGAGACGGACGTACACACTACAGACATACGGATGAAAAACCCAAAAGCATGATGCCTCATGATGAAAAACGTTATAATTCATATAGCAGAGACAGCATAAAAATACCTGGTAAATTAACGGCAAAGCAAGCTGGGCATAGTTAAATTTATCCCAACAACGCAAGAACTGCAACTCACACACAATTAAGGACCCTAATTGGAACTTTGTCAGCTTTAAAAACTAGATGGATGTTCGAATGCGCGCATGGAGCGATTTTACAAACCAAAACAGAAACAATTTTAAAAATTCAAGTTTCATTTTAATCCATTTATATGTTCTCAGAATATCGTGATTACAAGCTATTTTTCATATACATGTAGCCTATGCCCCTTTGATCTTTGACCTCATGACCCTAAAACCTAATCAGTTCATTGGCTCTGCAGTCTGCAAGATACATACATGACCTAAGTTTGGCGGTAATCCTGCAATCCATTCTTGAAATAACGCGATCAAAAGCTATTTGTGCAAACATAATGGGCCCTGTGACCTTTTACCTTAGGACCCCAAAATCTAATCAGTTCATTGTAGTTCTGTAAGCCAGGCGCCATGTTCGGGTTCGGTTCGGTTCGGCAGAGTTCAGCAATTTTTTACACGAACATGGTTCGGTTCGGGGTTCGGTAATAATAATAGCAAGCAGCGTTATAGCTACGGTGGTCAGCACTGGGCGGGTTGGGCGGGCCCGACCTGCACGGAGGACTTCTGCCTATCACTCCTGATGAAAAACAGTTAAAACACTGCTTCCAACCGGCACGAATTTCACATATAAAAACTGCTTTAAAGTTTAAACGTAACTATTTGTAAAGAAAAGTAGTACTTACATTCATATTTCCGTCCTCAATCGTGTTTTATTTGCAATTTTACAAGAATCATATTTTCAATTTGACAATACTTGATATTTTTTAAAGATTTGCCGAAATGGTTATTGTATAATGTTACGAGTCATGTAAGCTGCCATCTTGAATTTACCGATGTATACGTTATATACACAGAGATAGCAGCCCAGGCTCGTTCGATTACCGTTCTTTTAATTGTTTATGTTTAATAAGGTAAATAAAACAATTCACACTTTTCCTGAATAAATAAATTGAAATACTATAATATGTATTTATTTCGTTATTTATATGGCAAAATTTGACCGATATTGTTACAATTAATTTTTAATTTTTTTATTGATTGGGTTTGAGCCGAACTTGTTTTGATCAGCGCCCAGTACACACGTGTATTCTTGTTTATAGCTTGCGATCGCAACGTTGCAGAGGTCAGGATTTGGGATTTAAATGGCGTCAGTGAAGTCGCGCCCACAACTGGAGAGGCATGAATCACAAAGGAGGAAAATGGGAAAAGAGTAAATACAGAATGAGCAATCATGACATGAAAAATAGGTATAAAATGACAAGGTAATTAGCCTGCAAAAACGTTTAAATTTTTCTGCCGAACATCCGAACCAGGCCTTTGCGTTCGGTTCGGTTCGATTCGGAAGTGCCATGTTCGGCGAACTTCCGTTCGGTGCGGCGGTTCGGCTACAGCACTAGTTCATTGGCTATGCAAGATACATACATGACCCAAGTTTGGCGGGAATCCATCAATCAGTTCTTGAGATAACGCGATCACGAGCTATTTTTGCATACATAATGAGCGTTGTGACCTTTGACCTTTTTTACCCAAAACTCCAGCGTGGAGATACCCTACTAAAAAATACCAAAAATCAACTAAATCTTCATTAATGGATCAAATAATGGTCATGATTTAAAAGTCGTTAAGTTTCTGACCTGTTTCGTGTCAATTTTCTTATCTTTTTGGAGTATTTTTCCTGAAAACGAAGACCTATAATAATATACACTTTCTTACTCGATTGAAGGCAAGCTGTTGCACAATACAATTGCATACCGTACCAACGGTGGGGTGCGTGCGGGCGCGCGAGTGCGTGACGTTAGAGACCATAATGATCAATTGCTTAGATTAATTTAATGAGGATCTGAGGTTACAGTCGCTAACTTCACATACGGAGCGCCGGCACCTCATCGTTGGTACGGTATGCAATTGTAATGTGCAGCAGTTTGCCGTGAATCCCATATGAAAAAGTGTATATTATAAGTATTCTTTTTTAGGAAAAATACTCCAAAAAAGAATTAAAATTGACACGAAGGTAAGAAACATAACGCCTTCTAAATCATGACCATTATTTTAACAATTGATGAAGATTTAGTTGATTATTGGTATGTTTTAGTAGGGTATCTCCACGCCGGAGTTACGGATACAAAATGGATACGAAAGTACACTAGCGCCCTAGACCTAGCCTTAAGGGCTTGGTGATAATGTGAAATATTGATATTGATATCACCAAGCCTTAACTGGCTCCCATAGACCCGTGCGTAGAGGCATGTCAACAACCCCTAAAATGCGTCCGAAATCACCCCTTCCCGCCCGACCAATATTGGACAGTGGCCTCGATGAACTTTATGCCACTTCTACATCTAATTGCCTACGAAAATTAAAAATCATATTTAAATTTAAGGAAATATTAGCAAATATCTTACCACAGAGGTTTCTCTTCACGTGTATGCGTGAGAAATTCGCTTTGCATATGAATAACATTGACCTCTGATTGGACTTCCGTAAAAGTGCTGCTCCCGTAACATGTGCTGTATAACACTATACAGCACATGTTACGCTTACGGAAGTCCAATCAACACGAGTTAGAGGTCAATGTTATTCATATGCAAAGCAATTCTCACACGTGAAGAGACTCTCTGTAAGATATTTGCTAATATTTCCTTAAATTTAAATATGATTTACAATTTAAATGGCAATTAGATGTACATTGTAGAAGTGGCACAAAATTCATCGAGGCCACTGTCCAATATTGGTCGGGTGGAAGGGTGATTTCGGACGCATTTTAGGGGTTGTTGACATGCCTCTCTGCACGGGTCTATGGGAGGGTGTCTGGTCAGGTCGCCCCCCAGCCGGTCGCCTCCTATACACAGTCGCCTCCTATACGCAGTCGCCCCCAAATTTTGTGGTCGGGTTAATAGGGTTAACTTAGGGTTAGGGTTAGGATTAGGGTTAGGGTTAGAATAAGGTTTAGGGTTAGGGTTAGAGTTAGGGTTAGGGTTAGGGTTAGGGTTAATGAACCATATTTAGGCATATTTTTTAGGAGGTTTCCTTTTTTAGCATTCATTTCACACTTTCATTATTGTAAAAGTACACACAACCGTATGTACGGTTGTAGTCACAACACGTACACCTATACGTTTTATACATGCCAGTTTCCACACTCATCAACAATAACAATACATATCGAACACCTTCGGACAGTGGCGCTTTTTCACACGATAATTGTACAAAATTAAAACTTACCAAATATTAGACAGAAATAACCGTCTGGTATGGGTCATTCTTTAATAAAACTGACATTTGTTGACATTCCCCATACACAGACGGTAACCAATACGGCTCGCAACGGGGGGAGAGATTGAGCCGATTGTGCAGCACTTGTTACCCCGAAACTTTCTCCCACGATTTTCCTTATTTAGATCTAATTTTCTGATTTATAAATCAGATAGAAATCAAATTTGTATTTTTTCTCCTATGTACAGTTGTATAAGTTTTATTACCTATTTCTAAATGCGAAATTTACGGACTTACGTATATGAATTATCCAATTGTTTATCTCAGAACCATGAAACGGCATTCGAACTGGTAATCTATGACATGACCCGGCCGATATATTTCCGGGTCAACCGACCAAAACAAGCCCAATGGCCAATCAGAGCACGTGTTTGATATTGGACTTATGAATATTCAAACATCACCGGCTCAAGCCGGGCTGACTCATACGTAGCTATTGGACGTTCGAAAAAAAAATGAATATTCATCAACTCAAACCAAGATGGCTGACAACAAATCATGTTGGCTACAAGACTTTCTCGGATTAATCATTAATTTAGGATCTAAATGAGCAAGCTATCGTAAGTCAAGTATATATTTCCGGGTTATTTATTATTTGTTATAATACTTAGTGTAATATTGCAGCCAAAATGAATATGTGAAGACGTAAAAGTGAAAAACTCGTTGCATATCTCATTCATCGCGGTCCGGCCGAACCGAACCATTCGTTCCGCACACTACCCCATACGCCGTACTTCAGTCTATGTATAGAGGCGGTCAGAGGAGCCAGATGCAATCTCAGCGGAACAACCGTCGATATCAGAGACTGAAGCTTTCGGTCTAACCAAATATCAGATATTACACAACTATCGGCAAAATATCGGTTTTCAGGCTGAAACAAGAAAAATCCACAAAAAGACGAAGATCACCTTGAAGCAGCACTTGCACTGGAAGGGAAAGAAAGGCTCTAACACAAGTAATCTAGGTAGCATTCTGTTTGCAAAGGCCTTCTATTACGTGACGATGACGCGTGCAGCGCAGCTAGATGCTGACGAGAGCTTTATCTCAAAGAGAGTATGGCACGCCGAATGTACATTTATAGTTTCACACCACCAATCTTTTCCACACACACACACGTTGAAAGTATCGAAAATATTTCATATAAAAACACAGAATCGACAAAATGCATATTTTCATTATGTCATTAAGATTTTAGGGTCAAATGTCAAATATACTGTACATGGTTTCTCTATATTGAAATTTGGCACACTTAATTAATAGACCTGAATAAAAGGACTATTTCAAAAAATAAGGTCAAATCATGCCAATATGGTATCTTAATTACTTAGTATGTAAATTAGGGTCAATTAAAGGTCAAACATTTCACTAATCACTATCTCACTAACCATGTGTGGTATGCACTTATTGGAACAGCCCACCTATACTTGTTCCGAAACAAGTATTACATGTATAGTCAGGTGGGCTGTATATAATACAGACCACCTTATGTTTTCGTTAGAATTGCCTTTATTTATTTATTATCAGGTGGGCTGTATATAATACAGACCACCTTATGTTTTCGTTAGAATTGCCTTTATTAGGTGGTCTGTCGGTATCGACAGATCACCTATTGATTTCGTCAGAATTTTCTTTCTTATTATTAGGTGGTCTGTCGGTATCGACAGATCACCTATTAATTTCGTCAGAATTTTCTTTCTTATTATTATTATTATTATTATTAGGTGGGCTGTATATCATACAGACCACCTTATAATTTTGTTAAAATCGCCTTTATTTATTTATTTTTCTTATTTCGACCCACTTTTTTGTTAGCAAGATAACTTGAAAATGGTTAAATCAAATACCTTGAAATTTGGCAACATATGTATTGGCATATAAACAAAGCACAATAAGGTTTTCAACCTTGACCTTGACTGATGACGTCATCTAGGCGCCATTTTGTAAAATTTTCTGAAAATCTACTCATGATCATATCTTCATAACGAAAAGTCATTTTTCATTCATATTTATCATGATCAAGGTCAATATCCGTCCGGTCAATTTCAGGTAAAAAACGCGCGCATGCGTACGTCCGCGCGTTAGCGCGCGCAAAATTTCAAAATGCTCCAAATCGTCTCAAATTCATTTTGGATACGTTTCAGGCCATTTTAAGCATTTCGCAAAAACGCGCACACGCATGCGCGTGCGTTTTCGCGCGTAACACCATTACACAACATAAAATCGCCATTTTTTTCTTTCATGATATTTCCCATATTTTTCGAACAATTTGATACCATGTTTATCTCTTATTGACCATTAATAACAAGATGAGCGTCCATTCAATATAAATGTCCGTGCGCGCGAGCTCTTGTAATACATAGCATATATGGGCAAAAACATGCCTATACAAAATTCATTGTAACTCTTCAGAATGGATGGGAACTCCCAATTTTTTTCATATTTGGATAGATTATGAGTCGGAGATATGATTTCATGTCTCATTTGACCCTCAATTAACTCATGACGTCATCATAATGGCCTCCGAACTCAAAATTTCAATTTGCATATTATGACGTCAGCATATTTTTGGAAAATTGATTGTATCTCTGTAAATATTGATCGATTTTCTTCCAAATTTTGATATGTTCTAGCTGAGACAATTCTCTACAAATGCAGTCTCCACGATTTTTCATTTTGACAAAGGCATCATGGCGTATTTTTGCGATTAAAGGAGGCATGTCAATTTTTCACATTTTGCGTGTATTCTCTATGGGACATGACTTTTTCTCAAAACTGGATTCTACATTCCCGTCTTTCGCGAGCAATATCTCCGTCGTTTTAGTTTTGTTTTTGCTGAGCTTTGAGTATGTTGTAGCTGAGACAATAAGCTATCACAAGTGTGCCCTTTATTTTTCGATCAGATGCCGGGATCATGCTCATATTTCACTTGCAAAGTGGGATTTGAGAATTCCATTTTCCGTTCACGTGTAATGTCTATGTGGATTATTTTGGTATAGTGGTCATAGCACTTGCCTCCCATTCCGGCGACCCAAGTTCGATTCCTGGTGGGTCATTTTTTTTTTTTTTTTTGCCGTCGTTTTAAATTTGATTTTATGATCTTCTTCGACTATTATAACATATTATCATATACAATCACAAACAATGTAATAAAATGCCTAATTTTGCGTGTTATATCTATGGGAGAAGAATGTCAATCGTTTGAGTACAACCCTATGGGAAATCTGGTATTAAACCTAATATAGGGTGTATCTCCCAACTCTGCTACAATATCAAATCACCTTGCTAGTCTCCTTCCCAGACGTTTTTATTTTTCCAGTTATTCAGCCCAAGGTATATGCATGTTTACGTCTCTCCCGTGGACATAGAATTGTTTACTTGTCTATACTTCTCTCTTTCTCTATATTAAATTCTATTTATGCTGGATATATTGAATGCATCGTTCTCCATTGCATCTCTCTCTTTCTCCTCTCTCTTGCTCTGTTTCCCTTCTCCTCTCTTATTTTGCCCCTCTCCTTCTCTTGCTCTGTCTCTGCATATATATCTCTCTCTACTCTTTTACCCTCTCCCTCTCTCTCTGCCTCCCTCTACCTCGACCTCTTGCCTTGCCTCCCTCTTATTCTCTTGCTCTGTCTCCCTCTGCCTCTGCCCTTCTCTTTTTCTTCTCTCTCACCCTCTACCTCTCCCGCCTGCTCTGGTTCTCGTTCTCCTTCTATTATGTCTTGTAATGTTCCTTAATTTTCTACAGCTCTGCCCTTTGCCCTTTGGCCTTGGAACTCAAAATACGAATTTGCATATTATGACGTCAGCATATTTATGGAAAATTGATTGTATCTGTAAATATGGATCGATTTTCTTCCAAATTTTGATATGTTGTAGCTAAGACAATTTTCTACAAGATCAGTTATTCAGATTACATAACAGACCACCTAATTCGTCCTCATGACGAATTACATTTCTAGTTAGGTGGGCTGTATATAATACAGACCACCTTATGTTTTCGTTAAAATTGCCTTTATTATTAGGTGGGCTGTATATAATACAGACCACCTTATGTTTTCGTTAAAATTGCCTTTATTATTATTATTCTTTATTTTTCTTATTTCCAAGCACTTTTTTGTTAGCAAGATAATTTGAAAATGGCTCAATCATATGTCTTGAAATTTGGCACACATATGTATAGGCATATGGAAAAAACAAGGTAAGGTTTTCAACCTTGACCTTGACTGATGACGTCATCTAGGCGCCATTTTGTAAAATTTTCTGAAAATACTCATGATCATATCTTCATAACGGAAAATCATTTCTCATTCATATTTATCATGATCAAGGTCAATATCCGTCCGGTCAATTTCAGGTCAAAAACGCGCGCGTGCGTACGTCCGCGCGTCAGCGCGCGCAAAATTTCAAAATGCTCCAAATCGTCTCAAATTCATTTTGCATACGTTTCAGGCCATTTTAAGCATTTATAAAAATCGCGCACACGCATGCGCGCGCGTTTTGCGCGTAACACCATTACACAACATAAAATCGCCATTTTTTTCTTTCATGATATTTCCCATATTTTTCAAACAATTTGATACCATGTTTATCTCTTTATGACCATTAATAACAAGATGAGCGTCCATTCAAGATAAATGTCCGTGCGCGCGAGCTCTTGTAATACATAGCATATATGGGCAAAAACATGCCTATACAAAATTCATTGTAACTCTTCAGAATGGATGGGAACTCCCAATTTTTTTCATATTTGGATAGATTATGAGTCGGAGATATGATTTCATGTCTCATTTGACCCTCAATTAACTCATGACGTCATCATAATGGCCTCCGAACTCAAAATTTCAATTTGCATATTATGACGTCAGCATATTTTTGGAAAATTGATTGTATCTCTGTAAATATTGATCGATTTTCTTCCAAATTTTGATATGTTCTAGCTGAGACAATTTTCTACAAATGCAGTTCCCACGATTTTTCATTTTGACAAAGGCATCATGGCGTATTTTTGCGATTAAAGGAGGCATGTCAATTTTTACATTTTGCGTGTATTCTCTATGGGACATGACTTTTTCTCAAAACTGGATTCTACATTCCGTCTTTCGAGCAATATCTCCGTCGTTTTAGCTTTGTTTACGCTGAGCTTCGAGTATGTTGTAGCTGAGACAATAAGCTATTTCAAATGTGCCCTTGATTTTGTTTTAAATTTTAGTTGGACCAGCCCACCTATACTTGTTCTAAACAAGTATTACAAATCTAGTTATTATTATTATTCTTTATTTTTCTTATTTCCAAGCACTTTTTTGTTAGCAAGATAATTTGAAAATGGCTCAATCATATGTCTTGAAATTTGGCACACATATGTATAGGCATATGGAGAAAACACGGTAAGGTTTTCAACCTTGACCTTGACTGATGACGTCATCTAGGCGCCATTTTGTGAAATTTTCTGAAAATCAACTCATGATCATATCTTCATAACGGAAAATCATTTCTCATTCATATTTATCATGATCAAGGTCAATATCCGTCCAGTCAATTTCAGGTCAAAACACGCGCGTACGCGTACGTCCGCGCGTCAATGCGCGCAAAATTTCAAAATGCTCCAAATCGTCTTCAATACATTTTGCATACGTTTCAGGCCATTTTAAGCATTTTATAAAAAATCGCGCACACGCACATGCGCGCGCGCTTTTGCGCCTAACACCATTACATAACATAGAATCGCCATTTTTTTTTTCTTTCATGATAATTCCCATATTTTTTCGAACAATTTGATACCATGTTTATCTCTTTATGACCATTAATAACAAGATGAGCGTCCATTCAAGATAAATGTCCGTGCGCGCGAGCTCTTGTAATACATAGCATATATGGGCAAAAACATGCCTATACAAAATTCATTGTAACTCTTCAGAATGAATGGGAACTCCCAATTTTTTTTCATATTTAGATAGATTATGAGTCGGAGATATGATTTCATGTCTCATTTGACCCTCAATTAACTCATGACGTCATCATAATGGCCTCTAAACTCAAAATTTTAATTTGCATATTATGACATCAGCATATTTTTGGCAAATTGATTGTATCTCTGTAAATAACGTCATTAAAATGAAAAATGTTGGCAATTGAGCTTGTAGAGAATTGCCTTAGCTACAACATATCGAAATTTGGAAGAAAATTGATCAGTATTTACAGAGATACACTCAATTTTCCTTCAATATGCTGACGTCATAATTTTCGATTAAAAGCCACATGTCAGAAATTTCTTAATTTGCATGTTATGCCTCAGGAAGGTAAATTTCGTTCACATCATGAATCTACATGACATCGTTTTTTTTAGCAGTATCTCGCTTATTTTTGCTCTATTTTGTCTCAAATTTTAGTTGGAACAGCCCACCTATACTTGTTCCAAACAAGTATTACATGTCTAGTTTATTTTTCTTATTTCCAAGCACTTTTTTGTTAGCAAGATAACTTGAAAATGGCTCAATCAAATACTTTGAAATTTGGCACACATATGTATAGGTATATGGCCAAATCAAAATAACGTTTTCAACCTTGACCTTGACTGATGACGTCATCTAGGCGCCTTTTTGTGAAATTTTCTGAAAATCTACTCAAGATCATATCTCCATAACGTAAAGTCATTTCTCATTCATATTTATCATGATCAAGGTCAATATCTGTCCGGTCAATTTCAGGTCAATAAACGCGCGCGTACGCGTACGTCCGCGCGTAAGCCCGCGCGCAAAATGTCAAAATGTTCCAAATCGTCTCAAATTCATTTTGGATACGTTTTAGGCCATTTTAACCCGTTCCTTCCGGGAACCTGGTATACCAGGTTCCCGTGGAGCGCACTCACAGACGGGAACCTGGTATACCAGGTTCCCATTATAGGCAGGTAAATGACGTCTTTACAAGCCTAAAATTGCCTTTCCCTCCCAGGTCGAAAAACCAGTTGAAACCAGTAGCCAACTGGTCAACTGGTACCAGTTCAAACCAGTAGTCAACTGGTACCAGTTCAAACCAGTATATTCAACTGGTTTTTAATATGGAAATTGAGACAACGCTATCTGAGACCAGTTGACAAACCAGTTGAAAACCAGTAGATTGACCAGTTGATATACCAGTTGATATTTCCAGTTGATTTACCAGTTGAAAACCAGTAGATTTACCAGTTGATATACCAGTTGATATTTCCAGTTGATTTACCAGTTGAGACCAGTAATCAACAGATATTGTGATAATCAATAATCAATATTGGCATCTGGCCACCAACAGGACCATAATATATAAACTCTTGCAATTACCCCATCACAGAGATCAATTGAGGTCGATTACAGATAAGTCTCATTCCATTTTAGTAATTTGGAGCTCGTACATAGATATATACAAAATTATACATTTTGTTTCCTGGTTAGTAATTACATGTATCAATATATCTATTTTTACGTCTTAAATTAGATGAAAAACATGATCAAACATATATAATATATTTGTCAATGATTGACTAAGAAAATAACAATCACAAAATTGATGTGCATTGTCACATTTGCTTGATAGATCATGATAATTATATTTTCTGTGAAAATATGCAAATTAATCATGAATATGCACAAGATACAATGAACTGGTTTTTGAACTGGTAAAGCAACTGGTATTCTACTGGTCAACTGGTAAATCAACTGGTAATCATCTACTGGTTTTCAACTGGTAAATCAACTGGTATATCATCTAACAGTTTCAACTGGTAAATCAACTGGTAATCATCTAATGGTTTTCAATTGGTAAATCAACTGGTTTTCAACTGGTTATCATCTACTGGTTTTCAACTGGTAAATCAACTGGTAAATCAACTGGTAATATCAACTGGTCTCAGATGTCAACTGGTATTTCTACTGGTTTTCAACTGGTAAATCAACTGGTTATCATCTACTGGTTTTCAGCTGGTAAATCAACTGGTAAATCAACTGGTAATATCAACTGGTCTCAGATGTCAACTGGTATTTCTACTGGTTTTCAACTGGTAAATCAACTGGTAATCATCTACTGGTAAATCAACTGGTGTGAGATGTCAACTGGTATTTCTACTGGTTTTCAACTGGTAAATCAACTCAACTGGTAATATCAACTGGTCTCAGATGTCAACTGGTATTTTTACTGGTTTTCAACTGGTAAATCAACTGGTAATCATCTACTTGTTTTCAACTGGTAAATCAACTGGTAAATCAACTGGTAAATCAACTGGTAATATCAACTGGTCTCAGATGTCAACTGGTATTTCTACTGGTTTCCAAATTGTATCAACTGGTATTAACTGGTACCAGTTGAGACCAGTTGAGACCAGTTCAAACCAGTAGATACCAGTTGGAAATCCTTACTGGTTTCAACTGGTATCAACTGGAATTTCGACCTGGGCTAGCTGCCACTAATTCACTAAACTAGTTGATTTGAGGGTATTTACAAAGTATATACTATCATTACCCATTGCTCCTGTTTTATGTACTTTCATATTATTCACTATAATTGTACTTTTTCATAAACATGTCAAGTTTTCTCTCACAAGAAATTCGTATAGCAGCGTATACAGTTCCGCGGTGTCTGTCCCATAGATATTGACTTTCGCTGAGACCTTTCCATACACAAATACTGATACTGCTGGTACTTCATTGGGAGCAGCGTAATCCGCGCTCGCCCTGTAGAAGCTTATGACGGCACGCACCCAAATACCTTACCCCCGCTCTTCTATTGTTGGAGTTTATAACCATGACAACGAACTTGACCCTCGGCCACGTTCATTGTTTGTCTTACGTAACTCTTACGTAACTGTAGGTGGGCCTAAGACATAACTCTTTTCGTATATTCTATATAGGTCTAAAATACGTTCAAATATTTCTGTGTCATTTTGTTTGTCTATACTTTGTCAATACTTACAAACTATAATTGTCAAAATTTGCCAATACTTACGAACTATTACGTTTCCCCTATCATCTTCCGCTCTAGAATCCTATTTTTTGGTTTCATTTGTTGTGTCCTTTTATATTTTTATTGTCTCCCTCTTCAAGATTTCTTCTGCTTGTGTAGGGAATTTATGCTATTTTTTAAATAAATAAAATAAAAAGTTTTATTCTTTCTCTTATAATGTTGTCCACCTTCTTTTAAATAACCCTTTTGTGCTAAAGTATATAATGTCCGATGTATATTATTTCTGTCAATAACATATAATGAACGTATCATTTTATTTTGATGCAACAGAGATTTAAAAATCAAAACTTTTACTTTCTATACTTTGTGTACAGTAACATTCTTCTCATTTCGACATTATCAGCCGCTCATTCTCTATTTTCGTCCCCTATAATAAATATAAGGTATAATGTGTACATCATTAGGGATATGTTATAATAATTTATCTCATGGAAGAGATGATGCCGGCATACAAGCAAATGGCAGAATATAAAACAACATGAAAGATGAAGATGCAAAACGACAGAGATAGAAAGACAGACATACAGACAGACAGAGAGTGGGAGAGAGGGAGAGAGACAGAGGGGGCGGGAGAGATAGAAAGTTGGACGTAGTCTTTACTGTATTTATTATTATGATAAATGTCTCTCCAATCACCCCCCAGCTCCGATGTTTTTTCTTTAGTTACTTTCTTTTTTGTTTGCTTATATCTGTCCGACGTAAATAAGTACCGTCAATATGGCATAATAAAGTTTGTTTTCTTCATATCATTTTGATGCAACAGAGATTTACATTCAAAAGTTTTACTGTTTATAATAATTGTACAGTAATATTCTTCTCATTTCGAAAATATCAGGCGCTCGTTCTGTGTTTTCCATCTCCATATCGAGGTTATGGTATGATAATTTATCTCAAGATCGAAATAAATACTTTCAGAATAAAAGCAAATAGCGGAACGGAAAACCGGGCGGAAAACAGTACCAAAGATGAAGATGGAAAATGGCGCTGAGAAAGCGAGTAAGAAAGAGAGAGAGAGAGAGAGAAAGAGACATACAGAGAGAGAAACAATCATTTATCATGTCATCTTTTCGTTTGTGGCATTTTACTAAATCATTTTTTAATTAATCATTTATCTTTCCATGACTGTTATATATTTTGAATGAATATTTCAGATAGGGTCAAATTTGGTTTTAGGATATGATTTTGAACAGCTCTTTTTATTTAGGAGTACGTCGAAACGCGATCTCATTAAAAATCGCGGAACAGAAAACACTATGTATATGAGAGATGAAGATAGAAAACGAGAGAGAGAGAGAGAGAGAGGGAGAGAATGTTGGACGTTTTGTTATGTATTACATGTATTATGCTATTTGTCTCTCCGATCAACCCCCAACTCACCCGCTCTGGATTACTTTTTACTTTCTTTTTTCATCATGATTTACATTCAACAATTTTACTTTTTATAACTATTGTACAGTAATATTCTTCTCATTTCGATATCATCAGGCGCTCGTTCTGTGCTTTTCTTCTTCATATAGAGGTTACTGATAATAGTTTATCTCAAGATCGAAAGGAATACTTTCGGAATGAAAGCAATTAGCGGAACGGAAAACAATACCAGAGATGAAGATGGAAAAAGGCGCTGAGAACGCGAGTAAGAAAGAGATAGAAATACACAGAGAGAAAAGGAGAGAGAAAGAGAGAGAGAACAAAAAATAGGGAGAAAGAGAGAGAGAGAGAGAGACAAAGAAAGAGACAGATAGAGAGAGAAAAACAATCATTTGTTATGTCATATTTTCGTCTGTGACATTTTACTAAATCACATTTGTATTATTCCTTTATCTCTTCATGATTGTTATATATTTGAATGAATATTTCAGATAGGGTCAATTTCGGTTCTACGTTACAATTATGATCAGCTATTTTTATTTAGGAAAACGTGGAAAGTGGAAACGCAATCTCATTAAAAATCGCGGAACAGAAAACATTATGAGAGATGAAGATGGAAAACGACATTGAGAAAACGAAAGAGGGAGAAAGTTGGGCGTATTGTTATTTATTATTATCGCTATATATGCTTTTGTCTCTCCGATCAACCCCACCCGCTCTGGATTCCTTCTCTAGTTTCCATTGTTTTATCATGATTTACATTCGAAAGTTTTACTCTTTATAATTATTGTACAGTAATATTCTTCTTATTTCGATTATAATCAGGCGCTCGGTCCGTGTTTTTCTTCTCCATGTCGAGGTTATGGTATAATAATTTATTTCAAGATCGAAAGGAATACGTTCGGAATAAAAGCAAATAGCGGAACGGAAACCAGTACCAGAGATGAAGATGGAAAATGGCGCTGAGAAGGCGAGCAGAGAGAGAAAGAGAGAAAGAGAGAGAGAAATACAGGGAGAGAAAAAGAGAGAGAAAGAGAGAGAGAGAGAAAAAAGCGAGAAAGAGACAGAGAGACAAAGAAAGAGACAATCTGAGAGAGAAACAATAATTTCTTATGTCATCTTTTCCTCAGTGACATTTTACTAAATCACATTTGTATTATTCCTTTATCTTTCATTGATTGTTATATATTTGAATTAATATTATAGATAGGGTCAAATTCGGTACTACGTTATAATTATGATCAGCTATTTTTATTTAGGAGTACGTGGAAACGAGATCTCATTAAAATTCGCGGAACAGAAATCACTATGAGAGATGAAGCTTGAAAACGACAACTGCAAAACAACAAGACCCCCCCCAAAAAAGGGGTTATTTTAACCCGATATACATGTAGTGTACATACAATCATACATGGATCACCAATGCTGTATGACAACATCCAATTACCTTATTTCCGCTCTTCTATTGTTGGAGTTTATAACCATGACAACGACCTATACCCTCGGCCACGTCCATTGTTCCTCTTACGTAACTTAGCTGTATAGGTGGCCCAGATCTGCGCATGCGCTATGTTCCTGCTCGTCGAAGCCGCTGGCCAGGCTTGAACGCACACGCATTGTACGGCCAGCTGAACGCACGCACGGCAGCGAACTGGTCGAGTCTTTGATTTTTATTCTCGTTTGTGAGGCGGCTACCGGGCTGAAAAATGTCGGAAGGAACGGGTTAAGCATTTTATTAAAAAATCGCGCACACGCACATGCGCGCGCGTTTTCGCGCGGAACACCCTTACACAACATAGAATCGCCATTTTTTTTTCTTTCATGATATTTTCCATATTTTTTCGAACAATTTGATGCCATGTTTATCTCTTTAATGACCATTAAAAACAAGATGAGCGTCCATTCAAAATAAATGTCCGTGCGCGCGAGCTCTTGTAATACATAGCATATATGGGCAAAAACATGCCTATACAAAATTCATTGTAACTCTTCAGAATGGATTGGAACTCCCAATTTTTTTCATGTTTTGATAGATTATGAGTCGGAGATATGATTTCATGTCTCATTTGACCCTCAATTAACTCATGACGTCATCATAATGGCCTCCAAACTCAAAATTTCAATTTGCATATTATGACGTCAGCATTTTTTGGAAAATTGATTGTATCTCTGTAAATATTGATCGATTTTCTTCCAAATTTGTATATGTTCTAGCTGATACAATACTCTACAAATGCAGTGACCACGATTTTTCATTTTGACAAAGGCATCATGGCGTATTTTTGCGATTAAAGGAGGCATGTCAATTTTTCACATTTTGCGTGTATTCTCTATGGGACATGACTTTTTCTGAAATCTGGATTCTACATTCCAGTCTTTTTGAGCAATATCTCGTCGTTTTTGCTCGTTTTCTGCCAGCTTCGAGTATGTTGTAGCTGAGACAATAAGCTATCACAAGTGTGCCCTTTATTTTTCGATCAGATGCCGGGATCATGCTCATATTTCACTTGCAAAGTGGGATTTGAGAATTCCATTTTCCGTTCACGTGTAATGTCTATGTGGATTATTTTGGTATAGTGGTCATAGCACTTGCCTCCCATTCCGGCGACCCACGTTCGATTCCTGGTGGGTCATTTTTTTTTTTGCCGTCGTTTTAAATTTGATTTTATGATCTTCTTCGACTATTATAACATATTATCATATACAATCACAAACAATGTAATAAAATGCCTAATTTTGCGTGTTATATCTATGGGAGAAGAATGTCAATCGTTTGAGTACAACCCTATGGGAAATCTGAGTCCTTGTCGTGTATTAATTTTTTTATTCATAGTTGGATAGAGTATGAGTCGGAGATATGATTTCTTATAAAAAAATCTAGAAAATGCATATTTCATTTTGATATTTAGATTTGAGGGTCAAAGGTCAAATATACTGTACATGGTTTCTTTATTAAAACCATGCATTGTATAGACTTGAAATTTGGCACACTAATAGAACTGAATAAGAGGATTATTTCAAAAAATAAGGTCAAATCATGCCAATGTTATCTTAACTACTTAGTATGTCACTAAACATGTGTGGCATGCACTTGGAACAGCCCACCTATACTTGTTATTAACAAGTATTATATGTCTAGTTTTTTATTTTATATCATTTGTAATGTTTTGTGACAATCTTTGTGTTCTTTTTTGCAGGTGAATCCAACACTACTACCCTGGTGTAGTGCGGAAATCCCTTCCTTCACAATGGGAAACGGTCGGTGTTCGCACTGTTGTTTAACATCCTGGCTGCTATCTCCTTCTTGAATATGTTGAACGGACTGATGTTTCGTGTCGTCACATCCATCCCTTACATGATCCTGAAGCCTTTAAATGCCTCGTCAAGGACTTGCCCTAGTCAACAAAACCCTTATTTCACAAGACAAATCGACTTATCCATCCCCGATATGTTCCTGAAATCTTTGAATGTCTCGTCGGTGACTTGGCCTAGTCAACATACCCTTGATCTACATGACAAATAGTCTTCTTCGTCCCTGACATATTATGGAGCCGTAAAATGCTTCGTCAAGGACTTGCCTTAGTAAACAAAAAACTCTATTTCACATGATGAACCGAATTCTCCATCCCTGATATGGTCCTGTAGCCTTAGAATGCCTCGTCGCAGACCTAACCTAGTCAACAATACCCTTATTTTACACGACATTCCATCCAGACTTATCCATCCTGAAACCTTAGAATGGGTCTTCAAGAACTTGGACTAGTCGAATAATCATTTGATGTACACCACAAGTGGACTTATCTATTCCTCAAATGTTCCATGGTTTCGTCAAATTAATCAAATTGACTTAGAACGACAGCCTGGAGGAGAGTAATAATGAACATCACGCATGAAGGATGAAGGCTGGAATAGACAACAGACAAATGAAGCCTCGCTGATATGAAAATTAGTGATGCCCGCTTACAAGGTAGGAGATCTTCATGTACTACGAATCACTAGAAGGGGGTCCTACTAAAAGCCGCCAGAGGAAGCAAATCAAAACCAACAGCCACTAAGAGCCGACAAATGTCAATATCAATAAAAGCGCCAAACAGCCGTTTCGATCGTCACAACTTACTCTTTGTTTTCTTTTGCGACTGAGTTTTAGGGTCGCGATTTGTCGATTTGCCGATTTCACATCTAAAACAGTCAATTATTTTTGGCAATCTTCAAGAAGTTTAAATCCGTAGACAGTCGCAAATGATCCGATGTCACTTAAACAATAAATTATTTCAATCTGGACAGCTGAAATCCAGATTTGGACCAAAATTGTTTAGTTTACAGGTTCTGGGTTTCTCTTTTACTTTTCTTCAAGACTTATGTGAAAGATACCAGTAGCCATCATTAATTACAAATTAATCGTTACCCTTTTAGTGATGGTTCTGCCTAATCTTATAATATTTCATGAATGGCTAAATCATTAATTTATAAACTACACATGAGTTATTTATGCTTTACAAAAGCCACACATAATATTAAAAAAAAACAACAACAGGGCATCAACTGGTATAAATGTTATACCAAACAACAGGGCATCAACTGGTATAAATGTTATACCAAACAATCGGGCATCAACTGGTATAAATGTTATACCAAACAACAGGGCACCAACTGGTATAAATGTTATACCAAACAATCGGGCATCAACTGGAATAACTGTTATACCAAACAACAGGGCATCAACTGGTATAAATGTTATACCAAACAACAGGGCACCAACTGGTATAAATGTTATACCAAACAATCGGGCATCAACTGGTATAAATGTTATACCAAACAACAGGGCATCAACTGGTATAAATGTTATACCAAACAACAGGGCATTAACTGGTATAAGCGTTATACCAAACACTCGGGCATCAACTGGTATAAATGTTATACCAAACAACTTTGTCAAGTTGAGGCAGATAATATTATCTTTGTTAAGTCGAGGCAGATAATATAATCTTTGTCAAGTCAGGGCAGAAAATATTATCTGTGTCAAGTCAGGGCAGAAAATATTATCTATGTCAAGTCAAGGCAGATATAATATCATCTTTGTTAAGTCAAGGCAGTTGATATTATCAATGTCAAGTCGGACCCTGCTGCTCGAGGTCCTACTCGATCCGCACGTGCATAGCGACTGAGCTCAACAATGAAGCATCTATTGTGCTATAGCTTTTTACTGTGTAGACGCGCGCGGCGACGCAACGCTATTGTTTGATCGCTTTTGTCCGGCTTCCAATATTCTATTGTTCAAGTGCGGATTGGGTTTGAGGGTACTCATTAGAGTCTTTACCAGGTTTTGGGTATATTGTCTCAAAGCAGAGTCCCAATGGAGGTAGACGCTTTTATTGTGAGGCATTCGGCGGTGCATTCTTTTCACCGTGGTCCTTATCCTTTTCACTCGATGCTCACAGAAACTCATGTTGAGGTTGGTTAGATGCGCCAAAATTGTAAACATTTAGACTGTATGTGGTGTTGCTCCTTACCTCTTATAAACTGCACTTCGAATGCATCCGTCCATTTATTCCCGATCGGGTACCCGTGATGGCGATAGTAAACCTTAAAGGTGTTAGCTTTGTCTTCAGCCAGAGAAGGTCCAACTTTCCAAGTAAATTGCACGGTAAGCGGATTCGGTTTGAGAGTACTCTTTACGCTTGTATTGTTGAGGCATTTCGGTGCTGCAACCTTTCGATCGTGGCATTTATCCTTCTCACTCGAGGCTTATAGAAAATCATGTTAAGGGTGGTTGGATGCACCCATATCGTAAAACATGTCGACTGTATGTGTTGACGCTCCTTTGCTCATGAAGGGCTTCTTTAATATACTGCACTTCGGATGCATCTGTCCAGTTATTCTGGATCGGATTCTGCCACTTTAAAGTTTTCCGGTGCTGCTCTTTGGCCTTTATATGTGTATTTTCAGTACTATTCCCATACGCTCTCTTCTAACCCAAAGCCGAATCACCAAGATTTTATTTGGTTCCCGTCGGTTTGATGTCTGCATACAGCTATGCAGCAATTGTTCAGCTATAGTGCGGTAACCTCGATCTTACATAAAAATAAAATGGAAGTAAGTCGTTGCAGACTTAACTGAATCTTACTTTTAATTTTAAAATATAATCATACATATCTTATAGCCAACAGTCAATAAGGCTAGTTGATATCACCGTATCGTTACACTCTGAAAACTAAATTGTTAAATCACCATTTAAAAGGCCGAGTTCAGTGACCACTCTTTCGAAATGGCAGATTAACACTCTGAAGGGTTCAAAGTATTAAATCTACCAATTCGACAATGTCTGTTAGGAAAAGTATCATAGTAAAAAATGTCTCCTGAAAAATATTTCATGGTCAGATACCCTCATAACTGAATTTTAAAAAAAGAATTAAAAAACAACTACTTTCATGCCACGTGTATGTGTAGTTTCATATACCCATTTCTGTGTGTAGGTCATGAGATTCTAAACAGGATGAAGTAAATCGTCTTGTCATTTCAAATATTCCTCGACATCATAATATACACCAATTCCTTTAAAAATAATAACGGTTCGTTCCTGTCGCGTACTTTGAACTGTGTCTCGAATGAATTGAGTATAGCCAGACATGGCTTATCCGAATTTGAACATGTTTCTTTGTCCGTGTTTTATTGACATATGACTGCAAAGCCAAATATTGATATAAACCCCGGGGCATATTAATTTTGATGTCTGCAATGTAATGATTGGAAAAGGTGAAACAGCATCCATTCCCTTTATTTTATCTAGTGTTACGATTTTTGATGCCTCAACCTCAACCTCAAATAGTTTTTCCATTTGGTGCCTCTGGGAGACAGGGTTTTCCAGTACTAAGATCCACTGATTCTAGTAAATGTGCTTGGACGAAACTGACTTTTCTAAAATATGGGAGTGAAAGTATTGATATGTTTTTAAAGCAATAACAAAATTCAAATACACCAATCAATCAAACACGGCGACTCAGCATCCAAACTTTTTAACCACGCGATCTCTCAAAATAAATAAGCACTTGGAAACAAAATAATTACAGTTCAGTGAATTCAATTTATGATTCAGCGATTGAACTGGTTTCACATTTTACAAAATGAAGATGCCTGTAATTATAAGCGAAGAAAATCCTGACTGGTCAATAAACTAAACGCAGTTCCAAAGTACCAATGTTTATATTTCTTAAACTTATTAGTTCAAACAAACAAGGTATTCCGTTTTGCCTGAATAAAAATAGAATAAAATTTTGATTTGAGAATATATGTGATATAAATAATAAGATATCAAACTTCAATAGAGTGGTGAAGTGTGACGTCATCAAAAATCTATTTTTGGAATTTCTCAATTTTTTCTTCATTTAAGACACCAAAATAATGTCAAATGTCGAAAACTAATTGAATATGTCAGTATTGGCTGAGATATGACCATCTGAATAAAGAGAACTCAGTGTTATATTGCTCTGGCTCCTAATGTTATGAGCCAGAGCAATATAACACTGAGTTCCCATAGGCAATCTTTTTAATCAGATGGTCATATCTCAGCCAATACTTAAGATATTCAATTGGTTTTCGACATTTGGACATTATTTTTGGTGGTCTTTCGGAAAATGAAGAAAAAATTGAGAAATTCCAAAAATAGATTTTTATGACGTCACAGCTTCGGTACTCTATGTCTTTCAAAAACGCTGCGAAGACTTGGTCGAGGGAAAACACGTGATGACGTTGATTTTGACGACTGTCAATGTTCTGCCTCAGAGAAGCTGAAATGTTCGGCGTCCTGGACTTTGATGAACTACATGTACGGTCTAGGAGCAAAGACCCATGGTAGAAATTGACGAAACAGGTAAAAAAAAAAGACTCGGCGAACCTATTGTTACCAAAATAAAATAGACATATTTTGTCCGAAATACACCTATAAAAACTATCATCGTCGAACAAGGTCAAACGACCTCCAACAAATGTATAACAGTATATAATTTCATATCTCATAATAATGGTATTACAAATGTAATAACTCTTTAGTAACATTTCTTAAACAAGAAATACAAGTACATACTTTCGAGAAATTCGACAAGAATGGCTTTCACAATGTCAAGGACAAATACCGATGTCCACTCTCATGACTTTCAAAATACAATATTGACAACTGAATATCGCTAAAATTCAAAGACATTACTATTTTCGTTTTCATATAATGAGTGTCTATAAAGAAGACGATGTTTCTTTTAATGAATGAAAATAAATTCGTCTACAAACGTATTTAGCTTCTTTAATTCAGTCCAATAACTTTGTCAAGAAACCACTTATAACTTGTCTCTTTTGCTAAAAATGGCTATCATAAATTACAGAGTACATACCCGATAAGTACCAGGAAAAAATTAGAGATGAGTTACAAAGCAGCTATCAGAAAACAAGGTTACAGGCATCCATTTCTCCCACTTTACACAAGAGTAAACCTGCCCAAACATACTAGGGAAGATGGTAGCTGTTAGGAGCTATGCCGAAGATCTAGGGAAGAAATTGGTTCGAATCCCCGTGGAGAAAGATGTAACCAAATTACACACTAAGTGTAGCTGATAATGTATCAACAACGGGGATACTGCTCTGCTCTGAACTAAACGTTATAGAACCTAGGAGTTAACCCACGGAGCCGACTGAAGCGCCCTAAAAGGGCGAGTTCTAATTGGTTATTTTCCGTAACCAAGAATAAAATTATTTACATAAAAAATTACCGTCCATGTCTTGGAAATACATCTGAGTCTTCATTAGAATTAACCGTGTCAGATTGCGTTGGAGTCGAGTTTACCCGGTAACACATGAAATTAAAATTAGTACATCAGTAATTTCCTGATTTCATAAATAAATTGAAAAATCGTCACTACACATGGATGTGTAAGAGAGCGTTGCCACCAAGGAAAAAAATGGATATTGGAATAGGTTGTCTGTACACATTCGCAGTTAGACCGATCTAGCCTAGCTCGATCTAGGCTAGATTGGTCTAACTGCGAGTGTGTACAGATAAGCGGTCCAGGAAGCGATCTTCTGGACCGGTTCGCTTCCTAGATCGACCCAGACCGATCTAGCTTGCAGAGGAAGCGATCCTCAACCGGAAGTGCGTTTTGAAATTGTGTGTACGGCACGCGAAACATTTGACCCGCTGACCTTTGCAACCCCCAGCAACAGGAGCGGTCTAGCTCATTCGCGCTTTACCATAGCAACAAGATCGGTCTAGCTCGTGAGTGTGTACACAAAACGAAGCCAACCTCGGGAGCGATCCACTGGATCGGTCTAGAAATGAGTGAGAACGGGGTCTACGCATTTTAGAGCTTTCACAAGCTAATCATTTTACTGATGGGGGGGGGGGTGCCATTGATGTGGATGGAAGCATCAACTTTCGGTACCAATTTTAAACAGAGCTTTTACAGTGTTAAGAAAACATGCGTAACTCTAAGTATATTCGCACGAGTTTAGCGACCGAGCTAGAAAGCTTTTGATTTTGAAGTGCTGAAAGTATGCATTTTAGTGCACTAGAAAACTGCTTATACTTCGTTGTAATGCAGAATAATTACATGCAACTTTCTCTCTTTTTCAGGCGAAGTAGCCTGAAACATAGGGAATGATTGTACACCCCACCAAACCTTAAATTATGAAGGGGGTATATACCCCCGCTATCTAGGCGCCTTGACTTATATATGACAGCAATTAATGTACGCATTCTACTAGATATAACCATCGACAATTGGTATATGAAGCCAATTTTCTTATCATAGCTCCTGAATGTTTCCCTAAACTTCTTGTTCAGTTCTCTCGCGTACCAATCACTTACCGTTACGGAAGATCCCGCGCCTGCGTGCGAGCGGGTTTTCGCACATTTGATGACGACAAGCGTCTCGGGACTTCGGCTGTGCAATATTTCCACCGCGGCATTTATTCTTCTCACTCGAAGCTCATAGAATCTCATGATTAGGGTGGTTAGATGCAGTGGCGGATCCAGCATGTTGAAGAAAAAATAGCACCCTCCCCCGTTGAGCAAATAAATGAATCGACTGAATGTGGTGTCGCCCCTACTTCATCAAGAGCTTCCTTTACATACTGCACTTCGGATGCAATTGTCAAAATATTTCCGATCGGGTAATCCGTGATGGCAAGAGTGAACCGTAAATGAGTTTACTTTGTCTTCAGCCAGAGAAGGTCCAACCATCCTATTAAAATGCACGGTAGGCATATTCGGTTTGAGGGTACTCTTTAGAGTCTTAACCAGGTAGTCGTATCACTGTCTCGAAGTTGAGTCCCCTTGAAAGTAGACGTCTTTTATTGGTGAGGCATTTCGGCGATGCAATCTTTCCACCGTGGCCTATCCTTCTCACACGATGCTCATCGAAACTCATTTTCAGGGTGGTAATTACATGGGCCAAAATTGTAAACACGTAGACTGTATGTGATGTTGCTCCTAGCTCCTAGCTCCTACATACTGCACTTCGAATGCATCCGTCCAGTTATTCCCGATCGGGTATCCGTGATGGCGATAGTGAATCGTTAAGTTGTTAATTTTGTCTTCCTCAAGAGGAGGTCCAACCTTCCAATTAGAATGCGCGGAAGGCGGATTCGGTTTGAGGGTACTCTTTAGAGTCTTTATCAGGTATTTGGTATACTGTCTCAAAGTAGAGTGCCCATGGAGGTAGACGCTTTTATTGTGAGGCATTTAGGCGGTGCATTCTTTCCGCCGCGGCCCTTATCCCTCTCACTCAATGCTCATATAAACTCATGTTAAGGGTAGTTAGATGCCCCCATATTGTAAACATGTAGACTGTATTTGGTGTCGCTCCTAGCTCATCAAGAGATTCCTCTATATACTGCACTTCGGATGCATGAGCCCACTTATTCTGGATCGGATCTCCGTGATGGCAAGAGTGAACCGTAAAGAAGTTTACTTTGTCTTCATCCAGAGAAGATCCAACCTTCCAAGTAAATTGCACGGTAAGCGTGTTCGGTTTGAGGGTACTCTTTAGAGTCTTTATTAGGTATATGTAATACTGTCTCGAAGTGGAGTCCCCATGGAGGTTGAGGCTGCTTTTTGCGAGGCAATTTGGCGGTGCATTCTTTTCACCGCGACTTTATTCTTCTCACTCACTGCTTATAGAGACTAATGTTTAAGGTGGTTACATGGGCCCAAATTGTTAACATGTTGACTGTATTTGGTGTCACTCCTAGCTCATCAAGAGCTTCCTTTATACTGCACTTCGGATGCATCCGTCCAAATATTTCCAATCGGATAATCCGTGATGGCAAGAGTGAACCGTAAAGAAGTTTACCTTGTCTTCAGCCAGAGAAGATCCAACCTTCCAAGTAAATTGCACGGTAAGCGTGTTCGGTTTGAGGGTACTCTTTAGAGTATTTATCAGGTATATGTAATACTGTCTCGAAGTGGAGTCCCCATGGAGGTTGAGGCTGCTTTTTGCGAGGCAATTTGGCGGTGCATTCTTTTCACCGCGACTTTATTCTTCTCACTCACTGCTTATAGAGACTAATATTTAAGGTGGTTACATGGGCCCAAATTGTTACCATGTTGACTGTATTTGGTGTCACTCCTAGCTCATCAAGAGCTTCCTTTTATACTTCACTTCGGATGCATCCGTCCAAATATTTCCAATCGGATAATCCGTGATGGCAAGAGTGAACCGTAAAGAAGTTTACCTTGTCTTCAGCCGGAGAAGATCCAACCTTACAAGTAAATTGCACGGTAAGCGGACTGGGTTTGAGGGTACTCATTACAGTCTTTACCAGGTTTTTGGTATATTGTCTCAAAGCAGAGTCCCAATGGAGGTAGACGCTTTTATTGTGAGGCATTCGGCGGTGCATTCTTTTCACCGTGGTCCTTATCCTTTTCACTCGATGCTATATAAACTCATGTTTAGAGTGGTTGGTTGCTTCTATATTGTTAAAATGTAGATTGTATGTGTTGTCGATCCTAGCTCATCAAGAGCTTCCTCTATATACTCCACTTCGGATGCATCCGTCCCGTTATTCCCGATCGGGTATCCGTGATGGCGATAGTGAACTGTAAAGTTGTGTATTTTGTCTTAATCCAGAGAAGGTCCAACCTTCCAATTAGATTGCACGGAAGGCGAATTCAGTTTGAGGGTACTCTTTAGAGTCTTTATCAGGTATTTGGTATACTGTCTCAAAGCAGAGTCCCAATGGAGGTAGACGTTTTTATTGTGAGGCATTTAGGCAGTGCATTCTTTCCGCCGCGGCCCTTATCCCTCTCACTCGATGCTCATAGAAACTCAGGTTAAGGGTGGTTAGATGCGCCCATATTGTAAACATGTATACTGTATTTGGTGTCGCTCCTAGCTCATCAAGAGATTCCTCTATATACTGCACTTCGGATGAATGCATCCGTCCAAATATTCCTAATCGGGTAATCCGTGATGGCAAGAGTGAACCGTAAAGAAGTTTACTTTGTCTTCAGCCCGAGAAGATCCAACCTTCCAAGTAAATTGCACGGTAAGCAGCTTCGATTTGAGGGTACTTTTTAGAGTCTTTACCAGGTATTTGGTAATACTGTCTCAAAGCAGAGTTCCAATGGAGGTAGACGCTTTGAATTTTGAGGCATTCGGCGGTGCATTCTTTTCACCGTGGTCCTTATCCTTTTCACTCGATGCTTATATAAACTCATGTTAAGAGTGGTTGGTTGCTCCCATATTGTTAAAATGTAGATTGTATGTGGTGTCGATCCTAGCTCATCAAGAGCTTCCTCTATATACTCCACTTCGGATGCATGTGTCTAGTTATTCCGGATCGGGTATTCCGTGATGGCGAGCGTGAACCGTAAAGTTTTTTACTTTGTCTTCATCCAGAGAACATCCAACCTTCCAATTTAATTGTACGGTAAGCGGATTCGGTTTGAGGGTACTCTTTAGAGTTTCTACCAGGTTTTCGTAATATTGTCTTGAAGTAGAGTCCCCATGGAGGTAGACGCTTTTTATTGTGAGGCATTTAGGCGGTGCATTCTTTCCGCCGCGGCCCTTATCCCTCTTACTCGATGCTCATAGAAACTCATGTTAAGGGTAGTTAGATGCGCCCATATTGTAAACATGTAGACTGTATTTGGTGTCACTCCTAGCTCATCAAGAGATTCCTCTATATACTGCACTTCGGATGCATGAGCCCACTTATTCTGGATCGGATCTCCGTGATGGCAAGAGTGAACCGTAAATAAGTTTACTTTGTCTTCATCCAGAGAAGATCCAACCTTCCAAGTAAATTGCACGGTAAGCGTGTTCGGTTTGAGGGTACTCTTTAGAGTCTTTACCAGGTATTTGGAATACTGTCTCGAAGTGGAGTTTCGATGGAGGTTGAGGCTGCTTTTAGCGAGGCAATTAGGCGGTGCATTCTTTCTACCACGACTTTATCCTTCTCACTCGCTACTTATAGAGACTAATGTTTATGGTGGTTACATGGGCCCAAATTTTAAACATGTAGACTGTATTTGGTGTCACTCCCAGCTCGTCAAGAGCTTCCTTTATATACTGCACTTCGGATGCATCCGTCCAAATATTCCCGATCGGATAATCCGTGATGGCAAGAGTGAACCGTAAAGAAGTATTTGTCTTCAGCCAGAGAAGATCCAACCTTCCAAGTAAATTGCACGGTAAGCAGCTTCGGTTTGAGGGTACTTTTTAGAGTCTTTACCAGGTATTTGGTAATACTGTCTCAAAGCAGAGTTCTAATGGAGGTAGACGCTTTGAATTTTTGAGGCATTCGGCGGTGCATTCTTTTCACCGTGGTCCTTATCCTTTTCACTCGATGCTCATATAAACTCATGTTTGGAGTGGTTGTTGCTCCCATATTGTTAAAATGTAGATTGTATGTGGTGTCGATCCTAGCTCATCAAGAGCTTCCTCTATATACTGAACTTCGGATGCATGTGTCTAATTATTCCGGATCGGGTATTCCGTGATGGCGAGCGTGAACCGTTAAGTTTTTACTTTGTCTTCATCCAGAGAACATCCAACCTTCCAATTTAATTGTACGGTAAGCGGATTCGGTTTGAGGGTACTCTTTAGAGTTTCTACCAGGTTTTCGTAATATTGTCTTGAAGTAGAGTCCCCATGGAGGTAGACGCTTCTATTTGGGAGTCAATTTGGCTGACCAATCTTTCCTCCGCGGCCCTTATCCTTCTCGCTTGATGCTTATAGAAACTCATGTTTAGGGTGGTTGGATGCGCCCATATTGTTAATTTGTCGACTGTATGAGGTGACGCTCCTTGCTCATGAAGGTCTTCCTTTAATAATATACTGCACTTCGGATGCATCTGTCCAGACATTCTGGATCGGATATCCGTGATGGTGACAGTGAACCATAAAGTTGTTTTCTTTGTCTTCAGACTGAGAAGGTCCAACTTTCCTATTAATTTGCACGGTAGGCGTATACGGTTTTAGGGTACTCTTCAGAGTCTTTACTAGGTGGTCGTAATACTGTCTCGAAGTAGTGTCCCCTTGGAAGTAAACGCTTTTATTGGTGAGGCATTTCGGCGGCGCAATCTTTCTACCGCGGCCTCTACCCTTCTCACTCGCTGCTCATAGAAACTCATGTTGAGGTTGGTTAGATGCGCCAAAATTGTAAACATTTAGACTGTATGTGGTGTTGCTCCTAACTCCTATAAACTGCACTTCGAATGCATCCATCCATTTATTCCCGATCGGGTACCCGTGATGGCGATAGTAAACCTTAAAGGTGTTAGCTTTGTCTTCAGCCAGAGAAGGTCCAACTTTCCAAGTAAATTGCACGGTAAGCGGATTCGGTTTGAGGGTACTCTTTACGCTTGTATTGTTGAGGCATTTCGGTGCTGCAACCTTTCGATCGTGGCATTTATCCTTCTCACTCTAGGCTTATAGAAAATCATGTTAAGGGTGGTTGGATGCACCCATATCGTAAAACATGTCGACTGTATGTCTTGACGCTCCTTTGCTCATGAAGGGCTTCTTTAATATACTGCACTTCGGATGCATCTGTCCAGTTATTCTGGATCGGATTCTGTCACTTTAAAGTTTTCCGGTGCTGCTCTTTGGCCTTTATATGTGGATTTTCAGTACTATTCCCATACGCTCTCTTCTAACCCAAAGCCGAATCACCAAGATTTTATTTGGTTCCCGTCGGTTTGATGTCTGCATACAGCTATGCAGCAATTGTTCAGCTATAGTGCGGTAACCTCGATCTTACATAAAAATAAAATGGAAGTAAGTCGTTGCAGACTTAACTGAATCTTACTTTTAATTTTAAAATATAATCATACATATCTTATAGCCAACAGTCAATAAGGCTAGTTGATATCACCGTATCGTTACACTCTGAAAACTAAATTGTTAAATCACCATTTAAAAGGCCGAGTTCAGTGACCACTCTTTCGAAATGGCAGATTAACACTCTGAAGGGTTCAAAGTGTTAAATCTACCAATTCGACAATGTCTGTTAGGAAAAGTATCATAGTAAAAATGCCCCTGAAAAATATTTCATGGTCAGATACCCTCATAACTGAATTTTAAAAAAAGAATTAAAAAACAACTACTTTCATGCCACGTGTATGTGTAGTTTCATATACCCATTTCTGTGTGTAGGTCATGAGATTCTAAACAGGATGAAGTAAATCGTCTTGTCATTTCAAATATTCCTCGACATCATAATATACACCAATTAACACCTTTAAAAATAATAACGGTTCGTTCCTGTCGCGTACTTTGAACTGCGTCTCGAATGAATTGAGTATAGCCAGACATGGCTTATCCGAATTTGAACATGTTTCTTTGTCCGTGTTTTATTGACATATGACTGCAAAGCCAAATATTGATATAAACACCGGGGCATATTAATTTTGATGTCTGCAATGTAATGATTGGAAAAGGTGAAACAGCATCCATTCCCTTTATTTTATCTAGCGTTACGATTTTTGATGCCTCAACCTGTCAAAATAGTTTTTCCATTTGGTGCCTCTGGGAGACAGGGTTTTCCAGTACTAAGATCCACTGATTCTAGTAAATGTGCTTGGACGAAACTGACTTTTCTAAAATATGGGAGTGAAAGTATTGATATGTTTTTAAAGCAATAACAAAATTCAAATACACCAATCAATCAAACACGGCGACTCAGCATCCAAACTTTTTAACCACGCGATCTCTCAAAATAAATAAGCACTTGGAAACAAAATAATTACAGTTCAGTGAATTCAATTTATGATTCAGCGATTGAACTGGTTTCACATTTTACAAAATCAAGATGCCTGTAATTATAAGCGAAGAAAAATCTGACTGGTCAATAAACTAAACGCAGTTCCAAAGTACCAATGTTTATATTTCTTAAACTTATTTGTTCAAACAAACAAGGTATTCCGTTTTGCCTGAATAAAAATAGAATACAATTTTGATTTGAGAATATATGTGATATAAATAATAAGATATCAAACTTCAATGTCTTTCAAAAACGCTGCGAAGACTTGGTCGAGGGAAAACACGTGACGACGTTGATTTTGACGACTGTCAATGTTCTGCCTCAGAGAAGCTGAAATGTTCGGCGTCCTGGACTTTGATGAACTACATGTACGGTCTAGGAGCAAAGACCCATGGTAGAAACTGACGAAACAGGTAAAAAAAAAGACTCGGCGACGATGTAAATCTCGGCCAATTGAACCTATTGTTACCAAAATAAAATAGACATAGTTTATCCGAAATACACCTATAAAAACTATCATCGTCGAACAAGGTCAAACGACCTCCAACAAATGTATAACAGTATATAATTTCATATCTCATAATAATGGTATTACAAATGTAATAACTCTTTAGTAACATTTCTTAAACAAGAAATACAAGTACATACTTTCGAGAAATTCGACAAGAATGGCTTTCACAATGTCAAGGACAAATACCGATGTCCACTCTCATGACTTTCAAAATACAATATTGACAACTGAATATCGCTAAAATTCAAAGACATTACTATTTTCGTTTTCATATAATGAGTGTCTATAAAGAAGACGATGTTTCTTTTAATGAATGAAAATAAATTCGTCTACAAACGTATTTAGCTTCTTTAATTCAGTCCAATAACTTTGTCAAGAAACCACTTATAACTTGTCTCTTTTGCTAAAAATGGCTATCATAAATTACAGAGTACATACCCGATAAGTACCAGGAAAAAATTAGAGATGAGTTACAAAGCAGCTATCAGAAAACAAGGTTACAGGCATCCATTTCTCCCACTTTACACAAGAGTAAACCTGCCCAAACATACTAGGGAAGATGGTAGCTGTTAGGAGCTATGCCGAAGATCTAGGGAAGAAATTGGTTCGAATCCCCGTGGAGAAAGATGTAACCAAATTACACACTAAGTGTAGCTGATAATGTATCAACAACGGGGATACTGCTCTGCTCTGAACTAAACGTTATAGAACCTAGGAGTTAACCCACGGAGCCGACTGAAGCGCCCTAAAAGGGCGAGTTCTAATTGGTTATTTTCCGTAACCAAGAATAAAATTATTTACATAAAAAATTACCGTCCATGTCTTGGAAATACATCTGAGTCTTCATTAGAATTAACCGTGTCAGATTGCGTTGGAGTCGAGTTTACCCGGTAACACATGAAATTAAAATTAGTACATCAGTAATTTCCTGATTTCATAAATAAATTGAAAAATCGTCACTACACATGGATGTGTAAGAGAGCGTTGCCACCAAGGAAAAAATGGATATTGGAATAGCTTGTCTGTACACATTCGCAGTTAGACCGATCTAGCCTAGCTCGATCTAGGCTAGATTGGTCTAACTGCGAGTGTGTACAGATAAGCGGTCCAGGAAGCGATCTTCTGGACCGGTTCGCTTCCTAGATCGACCCAGACCGATCTAGCTTGCAGAGGAAGCGATCCTCAACCGGAAGTGCGTTTTTGAAATTGTGTGTACGGCACGCGAAACATTTGACCCGCTGACCTTTGCAACCCCCAGCAACAGGAGCGGTCTAGCTCATTCGCGCTTTACCATAGCAACAAGATCGGTCTAGCTCGTGAGTGTGTACACAAAACGAAGCCAACCTCGGGAGCGATCCACTGGATCGGTCTAGAAATGAGTGAGAACGGGGTCTACGCATTTTAGAGCTTTCACAAGCTAATCATTTTACTGATGGGGTGGGGTGCCATTGATGTGGATGGAAGCATCAACTTTCGGTACCAATTTTAAACAGAGCTTTTACAGTGTTAAGAAAACATGCGTAACTCTAAGTATATTCGCACGAGTTTAGCGACCGAGCTAGAAAGCTTTTGATTTTGAAGTGCTGAAAGTATGCATTTTAGTGCACTAGAAAACTGCTTATACTTCGTTGTAATGCAGAATAATTACATGCAACTTTCTCTCTTTTTCAGGCGAAGTAGCCTGAAACATAGGGAATGATTGTACACCCCACCAAACCTTAAATTATGAAGGGGGTATATACCCCCGCTATCTAGGCGCCTTGACTTATATATGACAGCAATTAATGTACGCATTCTACTAGATATAACCATCGACAATTGGTATATGAAGCCAATTTTCTTATCATAGCTCCTGAATGTTTCCCTAAACTTCTTGTTCAGTTCTCTCGCGTACCAATCACTTACCGTTACGGAAGATCCCGCGCCTGATCGAAGTTGAGTCCCCTTGAAAGTAGACGTCTTTTATTGGTGAGGCATTTCGGCGATGCAATCTTTCCACCGTGGCCTATCCTTCTCACACGATGCTCATCGAAACTCATTTTGAGGGTGGTAATTACATGGGCCAAAATTGTAAACACGTAGACTGTATGTGATGTTGCTCCTAGCTCCTAGCTCCTACATACTGCACTTCGAATGCATCCGTCCAGTTATTCCCGATCGGGTATCCGTGATGGCGATAGTGAATCGTTAAGTTGTTAATTTTGTCTTCCTCAAGAGGAGGTCCAACCTTCCAATTATAATGCGCGGAAGGCGGATTCGGTTTGAGGGTACTCTTTAGAGTCTTTATCAGGTATTTGGTATACTGTCTCAAAGTAGAGTGCCCATGGAGGTAGACGCTTTTATTGTGAGGCATTTAGGCGGTGCATTCTTTCCGCCGTGGCCCTTATCCCTCTCACTCAATGCTCATATAAACTCATGTTAAGGGTAGTTAGATGCCCCCATATTGTAAACATGTAGACTGTATTTGGTGTCGCTCCTAGCTCATCAAGAGATTCCTCTATATACTGCACTTCGGATGCATGAGCCCACTTATTCTGGATCGGATCTCCGTGATGGCAAGAGTGAACCGTAAATAAGTTTACTTTGTCTTCAGCCAGAGAAGATCCAACCTTCCAAGTAAATTGCACGGTAAGCGTGTTCGGTTTGAGGGTACTCTTTAGAGTCTTTATTAGGTATATGTAATACTGTCTCGAAGTGGAGTCCCCATGGAGGTTGAGGCTGCTTTTTGCGAGGCAATTTGGCGGTGCGTTCTTTTCACCGCGACTTTATTCTTCTCACTCACTGCTTAAAGAGACTAATGTTTAAGGTGGTTACATGGGCCCAAATTGTAAACATGTTGACTGTATTTGGTGTCACTCCTAGCTCATCAAGAGCTTCCTTTTATACTGCACTTCGGATGCATCCGTCCAAATATTTCCAATCGGATAATCCGTGATGGCAAGAGTGAACCGTAAAGAAGTTTACCTTGTCTTCAGCCAGAGAAGATCCAACCTTCCAAGTAAATTGCACGGTAAGCGTGTTCGGTTTGAGGGTACTCTTTAGAGTATTTATCAGGTATATGTAATACTGTCTCGAAGTGGAGTCCCCATGGAGGTTGAGGCTGCTTTTTGCGAGGCAATTTGGCGGTGCATTCTTTTCACCGCGACTTTATTCTTCTCACTCACTGCTTATAGAGACTAATGTTTAAGGTGGTTACATGGGCCCAAATTGTTAACATGTTGACTGTATTTGGTGTCACTCCTAGCTCATCAAGAGCTTCCTTTTATACTGCACTTCGGATGCATCCGTCCAAATATTTCCAATCGGATAATCCGTGATGGCAAGAGTGAACCGTAAAGAAGTTTACCTTGTCTTCAGCCAGAGAAGATCCAACCTTCCAAGTAAATTGCACGGTAAGCGGACTGGGTTTGAGGGTACTCATTAGAGTCTTTACCAGGTTTTTGGTATATTGTCTCAAAGCAGAGTCCCAATGGAGGTAGACGCTTTTATTGTGAGGCATTCGGCGGTGCATTCTTTTCACCGTGGTCCTTATCCTTTTCACCCGATGCTTATATAAACTCATGTTTAGAGTGGTTGGTTGCTTCCATATTGTTAAAATGTAGATTGTATGTGTTGTCGATCCTAGCTCATTAAGAGCTTCATCTATATACTCCACTTCGGATGCATCCGTCCCGTTATTCCCGATCGGGTATCCGTGATGGCGATAGTGAACTGTAAAGTTGTGTATTTTGTCTTAATCCAGAGAAGGTCCAACCTTCCAATTAGATTGCACGGAAGGCGAATTCAGTTTGAGGGTACTCTTTAGAGTCTTTATCAGGTATTTGGTATACTGTCTCAAAGCAGAGTCCCAATGGAGGTAGACGCTTTTATTGTGAGGCATTTAGGCGGTGCATTCTTTCCGCCGCGGCCCTTATCCCTCTCACTCGATGCTCAAAGAAACTCAGGTTAAGGGTGGTTAGATGCGCCCATGTTGTAAACATGTATACTGTATTTGGTGTCGCTCCTAGCTCATCAAGAGCTTCCATTATATACTGCACTTCGGATGCATCCGTCCAAATATTCCCGATCGGGTAATCCGTGATGGCAAGAGTGAACCGTAAAGAAGTTTGCTTTGTCTTCAGCAAGAGAAGATCCAACCTTCCAAGTAAATTGCACGGTAGGCGGATTCGGTTTGAGCGTGCTCTTTAGAGTCTTTACCAGGTATTTAAAATACTGTCTCGAAGTGGAGTCCCAATGGAGGTTGAGGCTGCTTTTTGCGAGGCGATTCGGCAGTGCATTTTTTCCACCGCGACTTTATCCATCTCACTCGCTGCTTATAGAAACTCATGTTAAGGGTGGTTAGATGCGCCCATATTGTAAACATGTAGACTGTATTTGGTGTCGCTCCTAGCTCATCAAGAGCTTCCTCTATATACTGCACTTCGGATGCGTGTGCCCAGTTATTTTGGATCGGATCTCCATGATGGTGATAGTGAACTGTAAAGTTGTTAATTTTGTTTTCATCCAGAGAAGGTCCAACCTTCTAAATGGATTGCACGATAGGCGTATTCGGTTTTGATGGTACTCTTTAGAGTCTCTACCAGGTATTTGTTATACTGTCTCGAAGCAGAGTCCCAATGGAGGTAGACGCTTTGAATTTCTGAGGCATTCGGCGTTGCATTCTTTTCACCGTGGCCCTTATCCTTTTCATTCGATGCTTATATAAACTGATGTTTAGAGTGGTTTTATGCTCCCATATTGTTAAAATGTAGATTGTATGTGGTGTCGATCCTAGCTCATCAAGAGCTTCCTCTATATATTGAACTTCGGTTGCATGTGTCCAGTTATTCCCGATCGGATCTGCGTGATGGTGAAAGTGAACTGTAAAGTTATTAATTTTGTCTTCATCCAGAGAAGGTCTAACCTTCCAATTAGATTGCACGGAAGGCGGATTCGCTTTGAGAGTACTCTTTAGAGTCTTTATCAGGTATTTGGTATACTGTCTCAAAGCAGAGTCCCCATGGAGGTAGACGCTTTTATTGTGAGGCATTTAGGCGGTGCATTCTTTCCGCCGCGGCCCTTATCCCTCTCACTCGATGCTCATAGAAACTCAGGTTAAGGGTGGTTAGATGCGCCCATGTTGTAAACATGTAGACTGTATTTGGTGTCGCTCCTAGCTCATCAAGAGCTTCCATTATATACTGCACTTCAAATGCATCCGTCCAAATATTCTGGATCGGATCTCCGTGATGGCAAGAGTGAACCGTAAAGAAGTTTGCTTTGTCTTCAGCCAGAGAAGATCCAACCTTCCAAGTAAATTGCACGGTAGGCGGATTCGGTTTGAGCGTACTCTTTAGAGTCTTTATCAGGTATTTGAAATACTGTCTCGAAGTGGAGTCTCCATGGAGGTTGAGACTGCTTTTTGCGAGGCAATTTGGAGGTGCATTCTTTCCACCGCGACTTTATCCTTCTCACTCACTGCTTATAGAGACTAATGTTTAAGGTGGTTACATGGGCCCAAATTTTAAACATATAGACTGTATTTGGTGTCACTCCTAGCTCATCAAGAGCTTCCTTTTATAATGCACTTCGGATGCATCCGTCCAAATATTTCCAATCGGATAATCCGTGATGGCAAGAGTGAACCGTAAAGAAGTTTACTTTGTCTTCAGCCAGAGAAGATCCAACCTTCCAAGTAAATTGCACGGTAAGCGGATTCGGTTTGAGGGTACTGTTTAGAGTCTTTACCAGGTATTTGGTATACTGTCTCAAAGCAGAGTCCCAATGGAGGTAGACGCTTTTAATTTTTGAGGCATTCGGCGGTGCATTCTTTTCACCGTGGCCCTTATCCTTTTCACTCGATGCTTATATAAACTCATGTTTAGAGTGGTTGGATGCTCCGATATTGTTAAATTGTATATCGTATGTGGTGTCGCTCCTAGCTCATCAAGAGCTTCCTATATATACTGCACTTCGGATGCATGTGTCCAGTTATTCCCGATCGGATCTGCGTGATGGTGAAAGTGAACTGTAAAGTTATTAATTTTGTCTTCATCCAGAGAAGGTCCAAACTTTCAATTAGATTGTCGTATTCGGTTTAAGGGTATTCTTTAGAGTCTCTACCAGGTATTTCTAATACTGTCTCGAAGTAGAGTCCCCATGGAGGCAGATGCTTTTATTAGTGAGGCATTTCGGCGCTGCAGTCTTTCCACCGCGGAATTATCCTTCTCACTCGATGCTTATAGAATGTAATGTTTAAAATGGTTAGATGCTCCCATATTGTAATCATGTAGACTGTATGTGGTGTCGCTCCTAGCTCATCAAGAGCTTTCTCTATATACTGCACTTTGGATGCATGTGTCTAGTTATTCCGGATCGGATCTTCGTGATTGTGATAGTGAACTGTAAAGTTGTAACTTCCATCTCCCTGATCCAGAGAAGGTCCAACCTTCCAATTAGAGTGCACGGAAGGCGGATTTGGTTTTAGGGTACTCTTTTAGAGTCTTAAACAGGTATTCATATCACTGTCTCGAAGTAGAGACCCCTTGAAAGTAGACGTCTTTTATTGGTGAGGCATTTCAGCGGTGCAATCTTTCCACCGTGGCCTTTATCCTTCTCACTCGATGCTTATAGAAACTCATGTTGAGGGTGGTTAGATGCGCCCAAATTGTAGACATGTAGACTGTATGTGATGTTGCTCTTAGCTCCTATAAACTGCACTACGGATGCATCCGTCTAGTTATTCCCGATCGGGTATCCGAGATGGCGATAGTGAACCTTAAAGTTATTAATTTCGTCTTCATCCAGAGAAGGTCCAACCTTCCAATTATATGGCACGGAAGGCGGATTCGGTTTAGAGTCTTTACCAGGTGTTCGTAATACTGTCTCCAAGTAGAGTCCCCATGGAGGTAGACGCTTTTATTGGTAAGGCATTTCGGCGCTGCAACCTTTCCATCGTGGCATTTATCCTTCTCACTCGAGGCTTGTATAAACTCATGTTTAGGGTGGTTAGATGCACCCATATTGTAAACATGTATACTGTATTTGGTGTTACTCGTAGCTTATTTAGAGCTTCATTAATATACTGCACTTCGGATGCATCTGTTCAGTTATTCTGGATCGGATATCCGTGATGGTGACAGTGAACCATAAAGTTGTTTTCTTTGTCTTCAGCCAGAGAAGGTCCAACCTTCCCATTAAATTGCACTGTAGGCGTATACGGTTTTAGGGTAATCTTTAGAGTCTTTACTAGGTGGTCGAAATACTGTCTCGAAGGAGTGTCCCCTTGGAAGTAAACGCTTTTATTGGTGAGGCATTTCGGCGGTGCAATCTTTCCACCTTGGCCTTTTCCTTTTCACTCGATGCTCACAGAAACTCATGTTGATGGTGGTTAGATGCGCCCAGATTGTAAACATGTAAACTGTATGTGGTGTTGCTCCTAGCTCCTTAAACTACACTACGGATGCATCCGTCCAGTTATTCCCGATCGGGTATCCGTGATGGCGATAGTGAACCTTAAAGGTGTCAGCTTTGTCTTCAGCCAGAGAAGGTCCAACCTTCCAAGTAAATTGCACGGTAAGCGGATTCGGTATGAGGATACCCTTTTGAGTCTTTAACAGGTGTTCGTAATAATGTATCGACCTAGAGTCCCATTGTAGTAGACGCTTTTATTGGTGAGGCATTTCGGCGCTGCAACCTTTCCATCGTGGCATTTATCCTTCTCACTCGAGGCTTATAGAAACTCATGTTTAGGGTGGTTAGATGCGCCCATATTGTAAACATGTAGACTGTATTTGGTGTCGCTCTTAGCTCATCAAGAGCTTCATCAATATACTGCACTTCGGATGCATCCGTCCAGTTTTTCCGGCTCGGATATCCGTAATGGCGATAGTGAACCGTAAAGTTATTAACTTTGTCTTCAGCCAGAGAAGGTCCAACCTATCAATTAGATCGCACGATAGGCGGATTCGGTTTGAGCTCCCCTCTCGCTCTAGCAGTGTGCTGGACTCGGTATATCTGAAAGATATAAAATTTATAGTTACCTTAATTGTAAGTCGTACATGTCGAAAAGAATTTTAAAGGATAAGCTTCAAAAATGTGAAATGCTTCTAAATACACCTTAGTGCGTATAAAAAGTATACCCAACTTTCGTCGCTTCTCATTTAGAAGTTGTAACCTAGGTGATCCTGCAATATATATCATGGTAAGGGTATTTGATATCGTATCTACTGTAATTTCAGTCATAAATGTCCTGCCACGGGTGCCTGAACAGCGGCCTTTTAAAAACTTATTGTCAAAATCTTCTTGCTTATTCGTTCGTTGTCGTGTTCCATGGACTTTCGTGAAAAATTACCCCCATATTCACAAAAGGTCGGGTGCGTCACGTTGTCAGGATACCATGTACTTTGGGAAAACGTGCCCAAACAATCAGTCAATGACGGAGTATTGGTCACATTACAAATGATTTCCTTTAAGTTTATTACAAAGTTTCGGGTAAACTGGACCCAACACTTAAGCGATATTTATAGAGGGGTGCGTTTCACAAACGTTACAACCGACTCGTCGGGAATTAGGGCATGCTTATTCACGAAACTTCGTGTATCCCGAAGACGCGAATATCCGATGGAACAAAGTAAGCCCCACCTCCCCAATCAGTTTGATTTTACTTGATTTCATTTTTCTTTCTGAATTTTTCAATATAATAAAATCGTAATATAAAAACTAGGTATATATATATATATATATATATAATATAAGCAAAAGTGAAAGTACATATATTATAATCATATCATTATATAAATCAATTAAATAGTTGTACCTTTTACACCAAAAAAATGGTTGACAATTGATTTCAAAATTGGAAAATGAGGGAGACCGCAATCTTAATCTACAATGATTAATGAACGTGATGGCGGCCTCAGTAAAGGAACCTACATGGACTACCAAGGAAGGAAATCACTTTCGTTAAGGCATAAAATGAAATGCATTAAGTGTAAATGTGCATGTCCTTTGTAAAAACGTGTTTTTTATTTTTTTGTTTATGTATGTGCATATGCAAGTGTGTGCACAAGTGCTTGTGTTCGGAGCGCTTATAAAATTATAACTTGTATGCTAATAAAAATATACGCTTCATGGCAGCCTTGAAATAATCTATACCGTAGTACGTGTTTTAACAGTAGTTGAATAGGTTCAGAGCCATGGTGTCAAATAGATTTATGGACAATTAGCAAATTTTGGTCATCAAATGAAAGTTCTGAGGGTTTCGTGTCGGACAAGAATGGTTGATATTGTTGTAATAAACAGGTTGTGGAACGCCAGAGGAAGTAGGTTATTGGAGTATTTGAACATAAAGAGTGCAACCTACAAAGTATTGATATAAAAAACTGTGAATGTTTTCAGCCTGAATTTGCAAGAAATGATGATCCGGTACGAATGAGAATATTTTTGTTGTTGCAATAAATGCCTGGGAGTTTGTTTCGTCTTCGCACAACTTGCCCAAAGTAATATATGGAAGTTCCATTGTATTATACAATAAAATAAAAAAACATTTTGTTTCATTTTACAAGAATTTTTCCAACACCTTTGGATATAGATGTTTTTTAATAATTAAAATGGTCATTCCATGTTTGCCGTTCATCAATAATCAAGTTATCAATCAATAAGTTAATTGTTATATCTGCAACTCTGTGTGCATTGGGGTTGTTGAAGTGTATAAAATAAGTTTTGTTTATATTAAGAGATAACTTTTTGCACTTAAACCGTGTGTACACGTTTGGTAACTAAAAATTTAAGGTATACATTAGTTTTGTAATGTTATTGTGTAAGTAAAAATATTTGTGTCGTCACAAAAGTTAATAAATGACAAAACAAATGATCTGTTAATTATATCGCTCACATACAAAATAAAAAGAAGTGGTCCCAGAATGGGGCCTTGAGGGACATCACACCTGATCGGTAAAATACTAGAGTCATTACCACCAAATGAAACATATTGTTGTCGTTTCGACAAGTAGTCTTTAAACCAGGATAGAGTTTGCCTTCGAGTTCCATATTTTTTAAGTTTTCGAATCAATATAGCATGGTTGAGCGTATCGAACGCTTTACTTGTCGTTTATTTGTACAAGAGCTAAATATGTCTAGTGTCTTTTTCCAAAAATCGTATTGGTTTGGATTCAATAATTCGTTTTATTAAGAAAATTATGTAACCTATTGTTATTATATTTTCAAGAATTTTCGATGTATTACAGAGTATAGATATAGGGCTATAATTGCTTATTCCATGTGGATTGTCATTCTTATGAATAGGAATTACTTTCGCTACTTTAAAAAGATCTGGACATACTACTGTTGAAATCGATAAATTAAATATACGACTAATGGGGATACAATGAAATACTTCATTTCTTTAAGAAGCATAGTGCCAATCCTGCCAAGACCTTGTGATTTACTCTAGTTTAGTTATTTTTTTAATATTAATTATTTCTGTTGAGTTTTGTTGGGTAAAAGAATATAGATTTTTTTTTAACCTGGAAGAAAATTTGTAGTATCATTTCTGTTGCCAGGTGTAGGCCAATATTACTAAAGAATGTATTGATCGAAGTATAGCATAATCATTTATATTGGATATTTCATTACCGTTTAGTGTATAATTTGTTTTTTGGTAGGTGTTCAGTACATTGCCTCATTGAACATACGCCACGTTGCTCTCACATTAGAGCTAACTTTACTCAATTGTTCAGAGTAATACATCTTTCGAGAATATTGAATGATACTTGTCAATTTATTACGGTATTTTTGGTAATTTGTGCTGGTTATTAAGTCTGTTGAGTTTAGCATGTATAATTCGTAATCATATGGCGGTTTCTTGTTCTGACTGAATTTATAATACCTTTCGTAATCCATGGGTTTCTTGAAATGTTAGAGTTACGTTTTCCTCTGAAAAGAGGAATATTGTTATGATAATAATATTGTAATTTTCGTTTGAAATGTTCGTATGGCGTTATGCGTTATTCACATTGTGTTTAATCAAAACATATGTCCATTCTTCTTCTAATAAATCTTGTTTAAATAACTCAATGTAACTAGGAGTCTCTTTTCTATAAAGATTCTTTGAGTTTGTTTAGGATAAACTAAACTACACTGAGATATTACAAATATCGGTAGGTGATCAGATATTTCGGAACAAAGTAGACCGTCAGTAATATTTTAAAATGTACATTAGAAAAAAATGTTATCTGACAAAGTTGAGGAATGCGTGTTAATCCTGGTAGGTAGGATTATTTAAAAGGAAAATGCATAAGAGTACATTAAATTGATAAATGTATCTAGATTAATACTATTAGAACGAAAGTGATTATTGTAATCACCCATTAGATACAATTTTTAATTTTCTTGACTAAGCATGTTGAGACAGGTTTCTAGATTCTCATGAAATAACTCAAAACTGTGTATTGGGCCGTTTATATATTAAACCAGTAATCATATTTCTCAATTTCTATGAATAATATTTCGCTTTCTTTCAAATTATATATCATACCGGAGTTTGAAATTTAGATGTTCTTTAACATAAGGCGCAATACCACCTCGACGTCTTCCCTCACAATAGGCCAGTTTCGGCGATTACGTAATGCGCGGTTACTGTCACTAGGTTTGTCAAGCTTTGCCGTATCGCCATTTTGAATCAGTGCGTTTTGTATGGGACTGTCGGTTTTTTCCGTTAAATTTCATTAATATTTTTCTATCGACGCCGCGTCTGTATATTCGAATTTCTGTTTTTGACGAAAATGTCTTCCAACTTGCCGTTCAACAAGTTGAATATCAAGCAGCTGCAAGATTTTCTTAGAAAAAGAGGAGTTTCGTGCACGGGATACAACAAGGAAAGATTCGTTAGATTAGCGTCCGCTGTAACGGACATTAGCCTCCCCGTCGACCCGGACTTATCGGGCCCGTCTCACTCGGTAGACGCTACTGTGCGTGGGAAACTCCAACGTGCATGTTTTTCGTTCAGTGAACCAGCAGACCTCCCCGGTTACACTTCTAAGTTTGACGATATTCCGGACTTTGGGATCTATGACATATTAAATTATTTAGTAGAAAATAGAGCGGACTATGATCGTCGAAAACTAAAGGCTTTTAAGAGTTTTGAGGACTATCGACTATTTGCCGATGGAAATGTGGAAAAGCTTGAAGCCTTGAGTACAATCCTCTCGGCAGATAGCGACTCGTGTGTTTTTAGAGCACAGGTCAAACCGACGCAAAAGACAGAACAAACCAACTTGAACAAAAGAAAATATATATACTATAAATATCAAACAAACAAAAAAGTAAGAGAAAATGTAATAACAAATTTATGTTTAAAATGTTTTTAAAAATATAATAAACTACTTGCTAATTAGTTCTTGAATGGCGAAGGTCCATAATTATAATTACTATTATTTTATGATAATCAAACTTCCTAATCTTATTTTAAATAATTACTTCTTGCTTGCGTATGCATGCCCCCCCCCCCCATTTAGGGTACGCGTATGCATGTTCCCTCCATTTGAAAGCACCCCTATCTCATGCAGTGTTTTTATCATTATTTATCACTCTTCCTTTCCACATTCTTCTTCCTTGTCTCATCATTCAGATTGTTTTTTCTTCATTTTCCCCCCTATTAATTATCTATTTATCATTATTCATCATTCGTATTCTCTGTCATCGGACGACATTATTTTATAAATATTATTTTTTTATAAAGACCTATTATAGTGTCATTATGTCTCGTTACTAGTGTTAATATTATTGATTCTGTGTTCACTGTGCATGCTTTTCGTTATCCGTTTCTCGGCCGCCTTGAAATGGTTCGTATCGAGGCGTTTCACAAACATTTTTTAATCCATAAAATAATTTGGTTTCATTATGAAATGGTCTATTGAATCGTGCCTACACACGTACACGTACACGTGGTACGCGCGCGCACGCACGCACGTTCTTCTGCAAGCAGAGGTGACTGTCTATGCGAACGGGTGGGAAATAGTTCATCTCTGCTTCATTTTGATTTCTACGTCCAAATTTGTACTCAGTTTCAAGCTAAGGTAATGCAAAATTGAATGGAAATTACCGATATCGGCGAACTGATATGTTGGTTCTTCGCCTTCTGTTTCATCACTGGCTTTCAAGCCAATTAATGTCGCATGTATCATCGACCTCCGTTCATTTTTTGAGGGTATCGTGTGTTGCCTGTACCGGGGACTTGGCCGAACAGGTTTGGCTGTAAGATGTGAATTGCTATTGCACGTTCCGTAACAGCAATTATGCTTTCCCATTATTCTTGCCTAAAACTCAGCGATTTTAAAGATCAAATGTATGAAGAAAAAATCACATCTCAAAGATATGTATTATTCAAGTTTGAAACTGCCTCCTTTTTCTTCTCTCTCTCTCAAAATAGCGAAAGCAGACAATACAATCACACCTCGAACATAGCAAACACAGTATTGTACGCACACACAGTGTAGGCTGCTATGCACCGCGACTTCTTTGTTTGACCAACCCTCCGATTACGTAATGCGATTTAAAGGTCTGTGAATACATTACGAAACTGGCCTATTGGCCCTGACCATAGGGTATTCCTGTATTTTAAACAATGGGGGAGAGGTTGAATGGGGCCATGTTTCGCTGATACCGATAACTTCGAATTAGAGGGGTTCGATAGTACACAGGAGATTTTCCAAATATTCAACATTTCTGTTTAGGCTTCTAGAATTAATATGAAGCAAAGTAATAGATTCATTGAAGGTGGAAAGCATGTTGTTAAATACAAGATGCAAAGCACTTTGGTGCCCGTATGTGGCGATATTTGGGCATCTTGCTGACAAAAGAGATCTTCTGGCATCTCGTTGACTAATTATTTTGGTATTCAGGCACTTTTAGGCAGTTTCTAACTAGTTTCTAACTGTTGCGAGGGAGCGGCATGAAAATACATAGCGGTTTCTAATATTCATTTTTTTACTAAATTGATGATTATTTCGTTATCTGCGGCACCCAGGTTAAAAAACGCTAAGTTACACCACTAAACAATCAGAAGATTTTCATTTGCCAAATTTTGAGTATGAATTGTCAACATTTACAATCCAATATTATTTTATACTGGACCCACCCTATGGAATTCCCTAAGCAATGAAATAACATCTTTTCCTCAATTGCAGTTTTTAAAAGAAAATATAAAACGGTTCTATTCTATGCTTAATTTTCAACTGATTAATATTGCCATTTACGGTTCGAATCCAATATAAAGGCTATTTTGAAAACCTTTTTTTTGTGGCTTTTTTTTTTCATAGACATTTACAAAATTAATATCATATTTTTGTGATGGGACTTGCCATTGATACGCCTGTGGTCTTTGCAACTCTCACCATATATGAGTTTGTTTGTGATTTATAATTTTAATGTATATGTAATCGTCATTGTCATTGTTCTTTTTATTCAAATGTGAAACTAAAAATGAATTGAATTGATTCAAATGTAATTATGCGAATGTCGTATGTGGAGTCGGCGTACGCACCCTTCCCTCTACTTTGGAAACCCAGTATATAAACGTCAGTACGACCTGATGTAGGTCAGCGACACAGAGGCCTGTCCAAATACACTACCCCTTCCCCCTCAGTTTCACGATTTACACACAACTGCAGTTAAACACGTATAACTTTCAAAACGAACAGTAGTAATATTAATAGTAGAAGTAGTTGTTGGTTTAGTAGTAGTAGTAGTAGTAGTAGTAATAGGAGAAGGAGGAGTACTACAGAAGTAGCAATATACAGGTTGTAATTAGTAGTAGTAGTAGAAATAGACATTCTCTTAGTGATAAAAATACATTTCTGATGGGACTGACAATGTGAATGCAGATAATCCACAATGAAACATAAATGAAGAGTGGGAGCGACCAATTCGCTCTCCCTTCTTGGTCCCTGAATCATAAATAGCGCCATCTCACGGCACAGGAGCATAGGGCTATGAGTCGCAATCATGGTCGCAATCTTTTGTGTATACATCAAATGGAATATTTGGTCTTTAAAAAAAAATATCATCACAAAAATGACCACTTTACCAATTTACTATTCATATTTGCAGATGTTATGATTTCGATTCAGATATGATATTATTTGCAAGATAATAACAGTATTCAATGAATTTGCAGGCCGCGAGAGAGGCAAAGTAGAAGAAACAAATTGGCCACAATTTTTGTTTAAAGCAATGATAATCATAAACCTGTAGTGCACCTGAAGTGCTCTCTCCTCATTATACATCACTGTGTTTTACGACTCCAGAATACAGGTCATGTTTTCCTGTTGTTGTTGTTGTTCTTCTTTCGTGTCCATCATCCTCATCCTCTTGCACACTGAAGAGCCTTCTCATTTGCTGCCACTAGGTCTTCCAGGCAGCATTGGTCATCTAGGAGTGGGTATCTTTTAGGTGTCACATAGATTACACGGATGTTCCACACTCACAGTCAGTGTCTGTGTCATCTGTGTATTCCCATTTATGAATATTGTATTTGCATCGCCCCACCCCTATCCGAAGACTATTGAGGGACTTCCATGTCTTCCAGTCACATGTATGGCTAGGTGGCAACTGTTCCTTGGTCGGCATTGGTAGCTTTTCGTGGTGGTGGTGGTTTTCACGTTTTCTTCCCACAAGGTCACTCTGGTTGATTGAGGAGGTTTTGACAGTGGCTGGAATGTATAAAGGAAGCTCTTCCTCGACTTCAAGCGGGTAGAGGCAGGATGATGAAAGTAATGGGGATGGCGGGTGTCCTCAACTTGTCTGCTGCGCTCGGTCCTACTTGCAACTGTTCTACGGACATCGGATGGAGCAATGCCGACCAGGGCCCCGTATTACAAAGAGTTGATATCAATCGTAACTTATTTGCGATTGATATCAATCGCAACCATGTACATAAGAGATAGGAGAATGCAAACTTGCGATTGATTGGAGGACTTACGATTGATTTGGATCAATCGTAACTCTTTGTAAGACGGGGCCCAGGATGTGCAAGCTGCCCTGAGGTAGACCATTCCTTTGTTTCCTACATCTGCTGCGCTTCCCATTGAGCTCAACATAGAAGCGTTTATTTTCCAGGAGCATTTGTATAAGTTTAGTCAGATGGGAGTTCTTTATCATGGTATAGAGCTTGTCGAGAAGTATACGGTGGTTCACAGTGTCATAGGCAGCTGTCTCCGTTCCTCTGATATTGCTGCCATGAGGAGGTCACCTGCAGTCAGAATTTCCTCTGAAAAGGGTCTTTCTCGTACAGTTTTGTATACTTCTTGTACAGCAGGGCACTGTCATTGTCATTGTTGTCATGACATTGTCAAATGAAATTGTAATACTTCAAAGTTTACGTTAAAGGTACTATGTCCCATTTGCAGGCCAAAAAAAAAAAAAGTTAAATTCCAACGGCATTTGAAAGACAATACTAATTTAGAACTTCCCTAAAAAAAGGGGGCTTGAAAATGTCTTTAAGTGGAAAAATAACGACTATTAGTTGTCGAATCGACTTAGGAGCTATAGAGCCAGTAAGTAATAGTCTGATTTTTCAGACCATTGTACCGAATGGTCGTACGTTCTATGCTGCGCAAAGATTCAATCAGTTTAATTTTGGCCATTACAAGAAGTGGGTTATTGATGTAGACAAATGCTCATGTACCCTTTACAGCTCATTTTATGTATGTTATTACCAGAGATGGAAAAAATCCAGTCAGTCACTCAATAGTGTCTGACAGTGAAGTCTAGCAAGTAAACAGGTTTCCTTGCATAATTTGAATATTATAGGACACTGCTAACGTTTAAATTTCACAGATGGGACATACATGACATATTCATAATTCCTGCAAAGTTCTACAGAGTTTGATTTTGGCTGCAAAAGGGACATAGTATCTTTAAGTGAAACCAAAAGACACGTGCTAATTTGCATCTCATTAACAACCATGACAACCGTAACAGACATTGTACGTTGTACGATACAAATGCATGAATGTGTTACCCAGTTTTACCCCAGTGGAAGTTGTCGAGCGTGTGAAATAAAATCCAATATTAGCGCCCGTGTAAACGGTTAGGAATGCGCGCGTCCTGCCGCTATATTACGCGTATAAACATGGACGCGCAGAATTGATAGCTTGTTCGTTGTTATTGCAATTCCGCCGCTTGACCGTTTGCACTATTTTCAGTACTGTCAACTCGGTTATACTTTGGTTTGTAATTTGGTCGTATTCTCTCACAAATTTAATCAAATATTCGTATTGTGAGAAGAAATACAAAATGAGGACAGCAATTCCCATATTCTCAACATTTATTCCACTGGGGTTAATTTCCCCATGTTAATCGTTTGGTTTTCAACATTTTAAACAATATAGCACAATCAATATACAACTACAAGCATTATGGCACAGGGAAAAGGGGGAAAGGCTAACTAAAACCTAGATACCAAGTAGGGGGAACCCGGGTGACATATGAGTTGTTAGGCGTTCTACTGAACAGTGCTTGAAACTTTGGCAAGCATTGATCTACATTTGCCACACTCCACCCAGGTGAAGTAAATGGGGACCTGGTAGGAATTTATTCCTTGAAACGCAGAGCGCGTGACAGCTGCACTGCAAAAGCCAGGGTAATTATGCTGCATTATTGTAGAGCGCTTAGAGACTTCTGATAAAGTAAGTGTTAGGCGCTATATAAGCAAATATAATTATTATTATTGAATTGCATAGTAAAGTTTCGAATAAATGCCACTAAGTTTTGCATATTTTGACTTGACTCTTCATATTTGATAAAATCAAGGAGAATGACATGGGAACATAATTTTTACATTAATTAAGCAATCTATAACTGCTGTTAGCTCTATCACAATCGACTCAAAGTACAGAAGTACGTGGTTTCGTTTCAAGTAGGAAAATCCATTTGTACAACTTTACATGAATCCAAAATAAGTTGAGCACATCCTACCTGTATTTATAAATGAGTAAGTTTAGCTGTGTTGTAAAATTCATGATTTGGCACCGTCACGACACAGGGAAAACCGATAACTGTGTATGCTTTACTCTAAGGCTCAATTGACTTGGTGACTAGATTCTGTAATTTTTACGACAATATACATCCCATTGGCTGTGATTGAATAACCATTTACATTTACAGGTACTCCATGCAGTAGAAGGTTCTTTAGCCGCCGGAGTAAGCGTTTGAGCTCTGAACTAAAGAATATTTCTTGAATGTTTGATGTGGCCGATTTCACAATATATCAAAATATAACCTGGTTAGGAGACATATCGACCAACTACTGAATGAGGATTTTTTTTTTTTTTTGGGGTGGTAATCCTGCCCTCCCTATCTATCGCTACAAGTATAGACCATGTCAGGTGATGATAGAGGCAAAGTGTAAAAAATGATTAACATTTACTGAATGAGGATTTTTTTTTTTTTTTGGGGGGGGGTGGTAATCCTGCCCTCCCTATCTATCGCTACAAGTATAGACAATGTCAGGTGATGATAGAGGCAAAGTGTAAAAATGATTTACATAAGATTATCAACAGAATCAACATACACTTTGATGTCAATAATTTTTGATTTATGGAAAGACAAATACGATTGTTCAGATAAATATAAGATGTATTAGCTTGACTATCTACAAATTAAAAATAAAATGCCCAACAGATGCAGGGGCGGATTTTGCTTTCTGCTAAGGGGGGTTGACCGTTGACCCATTGACGATGCGGAGCATCGTCCACGAGCCGCGTAGCGGCGAGGCGATTTATTTTGAACTTCCGTAAGTGATGTTTTCCTGGCATCTACTAACACAATGGCGACCATAAAAATCAGTGCATGATAACGTCTTTTTAAATCAAGTAACAGTTTAATACACAGTTATAGCCTTATTAGTATCTGCAGCTCTAAACCAGGTAGATGGCTTCACTTATCTCGGCAGCTCTATATCCAAAGACGGACGCATCGACTCTGAGCTGGTGAAAAGAATGTCAGAGGCCAGCAGTGCCTTTGGTAGACTGCGAATCAGGCTATGGAACAACCATCATGTCTCAACAAGAGTTAAGTGCAAAATATACAGGGATATCGTCCTATCCACTCTCTTGTACGGCGTGGAAAGCTGGACTCTTCACAAAAGTCAAGTAAAGAAACTTCACGCTTTCATGATGAGACACCTCCGAGCAATCATGAGAATTACATGGATGGACAAGATGACCAACAAAGAGATTCTAGAGCGAGCAAACCTGCCTTCTATGGAGGACCTGCTGATCAGGAAAAACCTACGATGGACAGGCCATGTCGTCAGGATGCCCTCTGAGAGGTTACCGAAGCAAATACTATTCTCGCAACTACCCGCTGGCGAAAGAGGGATTGGTCGACCACGGCTTCGCTACAAGGACACGGTCAAGCGGAACCTTAAGCGAAGGCAAATCGAAATCAAGACTTGGACAACTGCTGCAGGCCAGCGAGCTGTATGGAGAACAGCTGTAAAGTGAAAGTGAAGGCGGTCAATAGGGACTTTTAGATTTGCAAGTCGATGTGGTGGACTGCTATGGCGGGCGGAACGAGCCATATTCAATGCAACTATACAACTATACATCCATCGAATGGATGTATAGTTTTATCCAATCAGAACGCAGGAAACTGTACCACTATACAACCATACAACCATACGACTATACGGCTATGCATCCATCGGACGCATGAATAGTTTCCACCGTGCGGGCCGAAGTGCCATAATTCGGTCACAACCATACGACTATACAGCCATCGAATGGACGTATAGTTTTAACCAATCAAAACGCAGGAAACTGTACGTGTTTACACAATTGTACAGTTGTAAACAAGTACAGTCTAATAGTAAACAAGTACGGCCGGGCGTCTTTGGCTGGGATGAGCACATGTTATGCTAGAATGCACATTTGCTGCTCAGTGAGAAACTATTGCACGTGCAGGGGTTTCTCTGCCTGCGCACAGAGAAACTACTACTCGTGCAGTAGTTAAAACCACTGATCAGTAGTTAAAACCACTGATCAGGGGTTTCTCTGCTTGCGCGGAGAGAAACTACTACTCGTGCAGTAGTTAAAACCACTGATCAGTAGTTAAAACCACTGATCAGGGGTTTCTCTGCTTGCGCGGAGAGAAACTACTACTCGTGCAGTAGTTAAAACCACTGATCAGTAGTTAAAACCACTGATCAGGGGTTTCTCTGCTTGCGCAGAGAGAAACTACTACTCGTGCAGTAGTTAAAACCACTGATCAGGGGTTTCTCTGCTTGCGCGGAGAGAAACTACTACTCGTGCAGTAGTTAAAACCACTGATCAGTAGTTAAAACCACTGATCAGGGGTTTCTCTGCTTGCGCAGAGAGAAACTACTACTCGTGCAGTAGTTAAAACCACTGATCAGTAGTTAAAACCACTGATCAGGGGTTTCTCTGCTTGCGCAGAGAGAAACTACTACTCGTGCAGTAGTTAAAACCACTGATCAGTAGTTAAAACCACTGATCAGGGGTTTCTCTGCTTGCGCAGAGAGAAACTACTACTCGTGCAGTAGTTAAAACCACTGATCAGTAGTTAAAACCACTGATCAGGGGTTTCTCTGCTTGCGCGAGAGAAACTACTACTCGTGCAGTAGTTAAAACCACTGATCAGGGGTTTCTCTGCTTGCGCAGAGAGAAACTACTACTCGTGCAGTAGTTAAAACCACTGATCAGTAGTTAAAACCACTGATCAGGGGTTTCTCTGCTTGCGCAGAGAGAAACTACTACTCGTGCAGTAGTTAAAACCACTGATCAGGGGTTTCTCTGCTTGCGCGGAGAGAAACTACTACTCGTGCAGTAGTTAAAACCACTGATCAGTAGTTAAAACCACTGATCAGGGGTTTCTCTGCTTGCGCAGAGAGAAACTACTACTCGTGCAGTAGTTAAAACCACTGATCAGGGGTTTCTCTGCTTGCGCGGAGAGAAACTACTACTCGTGCAGTAGTTAAAACCACTGATCAGTAGTTAAAACCACTGATCAGGGGTTTCTCTGCTTGCGCAGAGAGAAACTACTACTCGTGCAGTAGTTAAAACCACTGATCAGGGGTTTCTCTGCTTGCGCGGAGAGAAACTACTACTCGTGCAGTAGTTAAAACCACTGATCAGTAGTTAAAACCACTGATCAGGGTTTCTCTGCTTGCGCAGAGAGAAACTACTACTCGTGCAGTAGTTAAAACCACTGATCAGGGGTTTCTCTGCTTGCGCAGAGAGAAACTACTACTCGTGCAGGGGTTTATCTGCCTGCGCACAGAGAAACTATTCACCATTGCAACCACTTCAATGAAATGTTAGTTTTATTTAGGGGAACCTATAATCTCCAAGCTGAGCTTTTTAATAGGTTCCTCACATTTCACCCTGTATAACCTACTATTCAATACAATTAATTTCGACGTCTTTTACAAAGAATTGATTATATAATGTGATACTTTTAGTATATTTCATATTATGTTCTAATTTTGTCAATTATGTGAATTCTATTTTATGTGAAATGTGAAACAAAATAAACTTGAAACTTGAAACTTGATAGTGGTGGTGATGGGTAAGGAGGTCTTGATAAGGTCTATATAGTGGAACAAAATAAAAGTAAAAATTGCCGTGAGAAATTTGTTTTTGTTTTTATTTTGACAAGGGGGCAGGATATAATGATAAATAAATACAGAAACAAAAACATTAAAAATACGAAATGTAAACATAAATGTGCAAACGTTAGGCCTAATTAATTAATTCAAAGCAAACACAGAAAATACATGCAGGTTCAGAAAAAGTTAAACATATGGCCTGATTAATTCGAGACAAACACAGGAAAAAATGTAATAGATATTCAAGTCAGTGTATTCATGCAATTAGGCGCGGGTTCAGGGGAGCCGAGGAAAGAGGAGAGAAGGGCAAAGAAAGAAGAGGAAGAAAAAAAGAAAAGGAGGAAAAGAAGGGTATCGGGGGCCGAAAGGGCCTTGCCTCCCAGACTGTTGCCTCCCCCCGCCTTCCGCCCCCGCCCCCTTTCCATCAGAAAAAAAGAAAGAAGGAAGGAAAGGAAAATAGAGGGAGAAGAAAAGAAAAGAAGGGGGATATCAGTTGCGATTTTCCCACCAACAAGTTGTGGATCGGGGAGGGGGGAAAGGCCTTTGCCCCCAAAAAAATAGAGAGAAGGAAGGGAACAGGAAAGATGAGAGCTAAAGGGAACAAAAAGAGGAAGGACAAAAGAAAAGGGTGACAATTAGGGAGATAAGTTGCGATTTTTCCAACGAACAAGGTGTTGTGTTGATCGGGGAGGGCTGAAAGTCTCTTGCCTGCCCCCCCCCTTCGCAACAGATCAGCCGTGGGGTCCCCTATCCATTATTTCGCTTTCTTATTATCATTTTGTTTATTGCTCATTTCACTTTTTTAATGAATAGCGACCCTCTTCTCCTATTATGAATAGCGACCCTCTTCTCCTATTATGAATAGCGACCCTTTCTACTATTATGAATAGGGACCCTTATGAATAACGACCTCGATTTTATATTATGAATAGCGACCCACTTCTTATATTATGAATACCGACCCTCTTCTTTGATTATGAAAAGCGGTCCTTATTAATATTGACCCTTATGAATAATGACCCTTTTCTCAGATTATGAATAGCGGTCCTTGTGATTAGCGGTACTTATGAATAGCGGTCCTTACGAATAGCGGTCCTTATGAATAGCGACATTGGCCCGTCTCAGTGGCGTAGCCTGGATAATATCAGTCGGAGGCAGGGTGGTGGGGCAAGATTTCCAACAAGGAGGACAAATTACGATGGGATTATATGTTTGTTATGTTATACTTCTTTTTTTCGTCACCACAGGAGCGGTGGATGTCTCTATATAATTATCAAAGATAAAATGTAAAATATACCTACTTTAAAAAAAAGAGAAATATTCAAGGCCATGTGTCGCCCCCCCGGCTACGCCATTGCCATGGCCCACGGATCCAGGATTTCTTAGGTGCCAGCAGTTGCGAAATGAGCAAAAACGTTGGGGGCAGACAAAAAATCCGCATCACCCCACTCTTACATGGATGCCCCGCTGAACGTTTTTTTTAAGTGGGTGGGGGAGGCTAAAGTATTTACGATCAGGTAGAGCGTAGCATAAATTGGCGTGGGGTCTAGGGGCAAAGCCCCGGCGGGATGATACGGCCAGATGAGCATTCACGACACTGGCAGGTCACTAATTGGCGTGGGGTCGGGGGCTGAGCCCCCTGAAACTCAGGGATTTGAGGCATTTTATAACGGTCAGATAAGCATTCAGATGGCCGCCTTAGGCCCCCTGGTGGGGTCGAGGAGGCGGTGCCCCTGGAAGCTCAGGGTTTTTAGCCATTTAATTACGGTCAGATGTGCATATTTTGCGGGCCCTGACATGTAGGCCTTTAAATAAGCATATTTCCTGCCCGACTGTAAATTTAGGAATTTGTCATTTTCCAACAAACGCATAAAAAAGTATAATTTACTAAAAATATCGGAAAATTATGTCATTTCAGCAACATTGGTAAATCACCGGTATCGATTTAGAAATAAGCCACATTTGAATTTTATTTGGGAGGCAGCGACTGCCCCTACCCCCCTACCCCCTCAGTAAGCCAGTGCCCCCGATCTACACCTCGTTGGCGGGAAAATCGCAACTGATCTTTCCTACCTTTCTTCTTTCTCTTTTTTTAATTTCTCTTTCTCTCCTCTTTCCCTTTCCCTTCTCTCTCTTTTAGGTCTGCTGGGGGGAGGCAGGGCCTTTTGGCCCCGTTCCAAACGTTGTTGTTGATTAATCGCAACTGATCTCCCCTTCTTTTCACCCTTTTCTTTTCTTCATCCTCGTTTTTGTTCCCTTTTAGCTCTCCTCTTTCCCTTTCCCTTCCCTTTTTTTCGGCGCGGGCGGGGGAGGCAAAGGCATTTGCCACCCCCGATCCACAACTTGATGGCGGACAAATTGCAACTGATATTCCCCTTCTTTTCCTTTCCTTCCTTCTCTCTTATTTGTTTTGATGGAGGGGTAGGCAACAGTCCGGGAGGCGAGGCCCTTTCGTCCCGCCCCCTCTATTCTTCTTTTCCCCCTCTTCTTTTCTTTTTCCTCTTCTTTCTTTCACTTTCTCTCCTCCTTCCCTTTCCCTTCTTGTCCTTCTCTCTCTCTCTCTCTCTCTCTTTTTTGCAGGGGGCATGCCCGCTCGGCTCCCCCTGGATCCGTGCCTGGCCGTGGGGGTGTCATCCATCAATATATCACTTTGTTTGTAGCATTTTGTTTATTGCTTAGGCCTATTTAATTTGTATGAATAACGACTCTCATTCCGTGTTATGAATAGCGACCCTTTTCTACTATTATGAATAGCGACCCTCATTTCGCGTTATGAATAGCGGCCCTCTCGTCGTCTTATGAATAGCGACCCTCTCGCCGTATTATGAATAGTGACCCTCTTCTACTATTATGAATAGCGACCCTCATTTCGCGTTATGAATAGCGGCCCTCTCGTCGTCTTATGAATAGCGACCCTCTCGCCTTATTATGAATAGTGACCCTCTTCTCCTATTATGAATAGCAGGGGCGCCGGAACTGGAGGGCAGGGGCGGTTGCCCCCCTCCACTTCGGCCCCTAAAACGAAAAAGTGGGGGAACGCATTTTCCCCTAAAGCCCCCTTAAAAAATCAGCAGTAAAGGAGTAGAAATGGTTTGTATGGTTGGTATTTTTAACCAAAAGAAAATAAAAATAATGAAACCTGAATTGAATTCATTGATCAAATTCAAATTGTAAAAAGAAAGAGAAAGTGAGAGATGTAGGAAAGGGAGAGTTAGAGTGATGAGAAAGAGAGAGAAGAGAGAAAGAGAAAGGAATAAAGAGAGAGAGAAAAGAGAGAGAAGGGGACGAAAGAGAGAGAGAGAAGGGGACGAAAGAGAGGGAAAGAGAGAGAGAGAGAGAGAGAGACAGAGGGGAGAGAGAGGGAGGATGGGGAAAAGAGACAGACAAAGGGTTCCCTATATCACAGGTGAGGAAGATGGCAAGAAACATTCAGAAATGCGGCAAAACGAGATAAAAAACTATCTAAAGTCATTCAAATAGTGCAATCATGAACTGAAATTATGAATATTACAATTTATAGTGAGAAGACATGAACCCGTGAACACTGGCGTACTGATGGGGGGCTTGGTTGCCCCCAATAAAATTCAAACGTGGTTTATTTCTAATTCGATACCAGTTTCACAAATGTTGGTGAAATGACATGATTTTCAGGATTTTTTCTCATTTTTTTGTGTAAATTATACATTTTTATGCGTTTGTTACAAATTCCCAAATTTACAGTCAGGCAAAAAATATGCTTATTTAGAAGCCTTCATGTCAGCGCCTGCAGAACGGCGGGGCTCGGGGGCTCGAGGCCCCTCACTTTTTTGAAAAAGTATTTTAAAGAGAAAAAGAAAGAAGGAGGAAAAGAAAGAATGAGTGACCTGCCAGTGTCACAAATGAGGTATCAAAATATGCTCATCTGACCGTAATTAAATGCTTAAAACCCCCGAGCTAACGGACCGGTGGAAAATGCAATGAATTATTGATCCTGTATTACAGGTTCTTTGTTATTTTGTAATTGTGGAGGCTGCCCCTACCTAGCCCCGCTGCGTGCAGTCATGATTCAGTGGCAAAGCAATGGCCTCGTAACTGTGAGGCCCCAGGGTCAAAAACGTGTCGATGTGCTATTATTATTGCCCTTTTCTGACGCATTAATCCCCATTTACTGTAAGTTATGACTTAAGGGCGTAGGTCCCTAGTTGATTAGCATAGTAGCATACAGATGTTTAAGCAGTCACGCAAAACAAACACTTACACATTATAATTATTCAATAAAATCTGACAATGTAAAGTATTATCTCGATCTATTATGAAAAAATCATTGTCAAAATCATTCAATAAATTGGGGTACAAAAAAAATCCAACTTGATGAGCAACAGTGTACTTACATGAATGGAGAAGCAAATAAAATAAAATACAAGAAAACTAAGTCAAATACGTCAGGAGGGTCGTTATTCATAATGCGGAAAGAGCGTCGCTTTTCATAATAGGAGAAGCGGGTCGCTACTCATGAAATGACGAGAGGGTCGCTATTTATAATTCATATCGGGGGTCACTACTCATAAGGACCGCTATTCATATTTCGAAAAGAGGGTCTCTATTCATAACAGGAGGAGAGGGTCGCTATTCATAATACGGAATGAGGGTTCCTATTCGTAATAGGAGAAGAGGGTCGCTATTCATAATGCGGAAAGAGCTTCGCTTTTCATAGTAGGAGAAGCGGGTCGCTACTCATAAAATTAAGAGAGGGTCGCTATTCATAATTCACATCGGGGTCACTACTCATAAGGACCGCTATTCATATTTCGAAATGAGGGTCTCTATTCATAACAGGAGAAGAGGGTCGCTATCATAATACGGAATGAGGGTTCCTATTCATAATAGGAGAAGAAGGTTGCTATTAGTAATACGACTAGATGGTCGCTATTCATAATGCGGAATGAGGGTTGCTATTCATAAGGGTCATTATTCATAATCTTAGAAGAGGGTCGCTATTCATAATGCGGAATGAGGGTTGCTATTCATAAGGGTCATTATTCATAATCTTAGAAGAGGGTCGCTATTCATAATGCGGAATGAGGGTTGCTATTCGTAAGGGTCATTATTCATAATCTTAGAAGAGGGTCGCTATTCATAATACGACGAGAGGGTCGCTATTCATAATATCATCATCATCATCACCATCATATCCTCATCGTCATCATCATTGTCAATATCACCATCATTAAAATTTGTATTTTCAATTACCTATCCGTTCTGCTTAATAAATGTGTTAATATATTTCATGAGTTTCGTCTGGGACTGTTGTGTCATCAAGCAATCTGCTTACAATGACAGTCCTACTTCCGCAAATAATTGTTATTGTTTGAGGAAATTTAGTCTTTATGACAGGCGCGGATCCAGGAGCCGAGGGGCCTCCCCCCCCCCGCAAAAAGAGAGAGAGAGAGAGAGAGAGAGAGAGAGAAGGAAAAGAAGGGAAAGGGAAAGAGGAGAGAAAGGGAAAGAAAGAAGAGGAGAGAGAGAGAGAAAGGAGGAAGAAGGGGATCAGGGGCCGAAAGGGCCTTGCCTCCCAGACTGTTGCCTCCCCGCCCCCTTCCCATCAGAAAAAAGAAAGAAGGAAGGAAAGGAAAATAGAGGAAGAAGAAAAGAAAAGAAGGGGATATCAGTTGCGATTTTCCCACCAACAAGTTATGGATCGGTGGGGGAGCAAAGGCCTTGCCTCCCCGCCAAAAAAAGAGAGAAGGAAAGGAAGGGAAAGATGAGAGCTAAAGGGAACAAAAAGAGGAAGAACAAAGAAAAGGGTGACAAGAAGGGAGATCAGTTGCGATTTTCCAACGAACAAGGTGTTAATCGGGGAGGGCTGAAAGGCTTGCCTGCCCCTCAGCAAAAACAAGAGACAGAGAGAGAAGGAAGGAAAGGGAAAGGGAAAGGGAGGCTAAAGGGAACAAAAAGAGGAAGAACAAAAGAAAAGGGTGACAAGAAGGGGAGATCAGTTGCGATTTTCCAACGAACAAGGTGTTGATCAGGGAGGGCTGAAAGGCCCTTGCCTGCCCCCTCAGCAAAAAACAAGAGACAGAGAGAGAAGGAAGGGAAGGGAAAGGGAAAGAGGAGAGAGAGAAAGGGAAAGAAAATAAAGAGGAAGAAAGAAAAAAAAAAAAGAGGGGAAAATAAGGGAAGATCAGTTGCGATTT
>CP137683.1:23195607-23263047 GCA_037976565.1 Mesocentrotus franciscanus | reverse complement strand
GTGGTGGACTGCAACGTGTGCCATTCTTTCAAGGCACTGGCCCGTGCCCGGCAGTGCCTTAAAAGGACGTAACATTACCTTAAAAGGATGTTACCGTGGCAGTCCACGTTCTCGTCGTGTAAAATCTAAAAGTCCCTATTGTCGCTTCGCGACAGACAGCTACTACTACTACTAGTATCTGCAGGGGCGGATCTAGCTTTTTGCCAAGGGGATTGACCCAATGACGATGCGGATACTGTGTGAGTCTGGACTCTGGACACATGATGGCTTTTTTCTATGCACATCACATTTTCACTTGGCAGCCCAAGGCGGAGGGGGTTAAACCCCCTACCCCCCTCGTAGATCCGCTACTGAGATGAAGTACGTTATCACAAGCTGATAAGTCGTATTCAGGGGGAATACACTTTTAAAACAAGTATTAAAAAACTGGGGGTTAAAGAATTGTTGATTAAAAAACGCTCATCCATGGTTATAAATGTAGTGTTGATTGAAATTTACGTTTAATCTTGCGTTGGTTAAAAACAGTGGTGATCAAAACTATTCCTTTTAAAATTTGTTGGTTATGTCCAAGTCGTTGGCAAACATTGTAACCCGGCATGGATTAAAAAAAAAATTCACACAGTAATGATTGCCCCCTCCCGGTTATAGTTTAATCAAAGTTGATTAAAGTACTGGTCACGTGACCCAACGGAACGATCGAAGCGCGTAGCTATTCCTTAACCTTGCGATCGCTCGACACATGGATAATACACATGCAATATATGTATACGCGTGCAACAACAACAACAACAAAAAAACACAATGGAGGGTGTCGCGAAGACGCTGAGGGAATGGGGGTTTGGACGGTCTTATCCCCGTGTTTTCAGGTAAGAAATTATTTTAATATTATCATCATCAATTCTAAGATTGTAAGGATGAAGTGAAATAAGGTTCTTGATCAAATTAAGAACGGTTTGTGTCCCGTAGGCTGTACGTAGCTCAACCAGTAAGTAACTTTTTACTTGCACCATATGTGAGCATCGCACCATGCACCTGGCTCTCGTTAGCACACACACACACTCATCAGTCTGCAAGAATATTCAACTGAGAGGAGGCAGACCCTAAGAAGGAGAAGTGTAACGGATCACCTGCCCAAATTGCATGCATGAATAAAGACGTTTCCCTTTGTGATGACTGTCTTATTTTTTCTCTAATTGTATCTAATTGTTTAAAACAATTAGATACAAAATAAGATAGCCATCATAAAGTGAAACGTCTTTAATATGCATGCAATTTGGGTAGGTCATTCGTTACACTTACTGGTTGAGCTACAGCCTACGGGACACAACACGTTTTTAATTTGAGCAAGAACCTTATTTCACTTCTTCCTTATAATCTTAGAATTGATGATAATAATATTTAAATAATTTCTTACCTGCAAACACGGGGATAAGACCTCCAAACCCCCGTACGTTTAACCAACAGTGGTTATAACTGTAACCAACAAATTTAACCAACATCGTGTGAATCAAAACAGAATTAACCTACAATGGTTACAAAACTTACAATGACCCCGTTTACAGTGAGAAAAGGGCCAGGGCCGGGCCGGGCCGCGGCCTACTCGGCCCCGCAATTTTGTGCGTTTACAGTGCAAGGCTCGGCCGCGCATTTGGCCCTGCGTGCGTTTACAGTGAGAAAAGCCCGGGCCGAGCCACGACCGAGACTACCTCCAGAGCAGGGCCAAATGCTCGGCCACTTTTGGCCTCGCATTTGGCCCTTTGCGCGTTTACAGTGCTAGGCCGGACCGTGGCTCGGCCCGGCCCGGCCCGGCCTTTTTGCTCACTGTAAACGGGGTCAATGTTAACCAACGACCCATGTAAGTTTAACCAACATCGTTTGAATCAACCCCGAACAAAGCATAAATAACCAACAAATGGTTAAAGTTTTAATCAACAAATGGTTAAAGTTTAATCAACACCATTTTAACTAACATTGAGCAAATACATTTAACCAATAAACGATTAAATTTTTTAATCAACCACAGTTTAAATTTTAATCAAAAAGTTTAAACTTGTGGGTTAAAGTTTAACCCACAATTGAGTGATTCATATAGTAATCTGTGGTTGATTAAAATTTAAACCAACTTGGTTAGAATTTGTAATACTTGTTTTAACAGTGTAAGGCGAATTCTCTTCTTGTTTTTCACTTGTATATATTCTCACATTTGTTTTGCTTTAATCTTTGCTATATGATTGTGCTACAAAAGCATAATCAAAAAAATTCCAGCAGATGCTCCCGAACTTCTTTCGAAAATTCTATATTATCATTTTTACCTCATTATATTTATTTTATGTTTAATTAGTCTTGGTTGCCATACTATATAGCTACGTAAACAATATATGTGTAATTTTGTGTACGTGTCCAGACTGGCAATGTAAACGAGCAATATTTATTTGTCGAGCTCAAGGTATTTATCCCCCTCCCGCCATCAAAATGGCGGGAAAAAGGGAAAGAAAGATTATATATACAGAAGATCGACTCTTGAAAAAAAGGGTAGACAGTAAAAAATTAAGAATTGTTTACCACCAATGTTGAAAACAGAATGCTAAGAAATCAAATTGTGATTCAGCGTAATGCTACAACTAACTTCCCAAATGTTGTAATTGTATCTCAAAAAACGGTTTAGAACAATTCCATACTTCGTATTCTCACTTTTGCGTCATGTATGTATTTCGTAACATCCTAATTTTAGCTGTAAAATATACATTATTTCAAAAATAAAAACTTGAAAACAGCTATGAATTCTATTTTACTTTTATTTTTCTATTTTGTTTCATTAATTGTATGTGACCTCTGAATAATTCAAGTGTAGAATGCTGATCGAGTAACCAGTAGTCCTAAAACTTCATGTCTAATCCGAATGACTTGACAGCTGATGGTTTATCCGAGTGGACAAACGCGTCGATTTGGAACCTGAAACCTGGAACCTCCTGGTGATGAGACTCTACTACTGAACCATAACACTTCCAAAAAAATCACGTTTACACCGAATGGCCCTAGTAATTTGAGCTTATTAGTTGAGCTAAATATCTTTTAGATTTGATTTCCTTACGTTGTTCTAGTTCTTTAAGACCTCTTTGATCATCATCAACCTTCCAGTTAACCCTAGGACTTCGTACTGTTACAAGATATGGCGATCGAGCTTTTTCAGTAATTGCCCTTATCCTGTGGAACAAATTACCAGCGCTTATTCATAATATTACTATAATAATATTATAATATAATACTCATTCGCTTGACCAGTTTAAGACCTCGCTGAAAACGCACCTTTTTAATTCATGAATGATATTCTACACCGGCTCAGTTGTGAGTCGGTCAAAGGAGGTGCACACCATCTCACTCCTTGTATGTTTGATCTTATGTTTGATCTCATTTTTATTACTACATATGCATGAATTGTTGAAAAAAAGAACAGATTTATTATTCGTGTGTTCATTATAAGTTTTGGTTGACAATTTGTAGACAGACAATGGTGCGCTTAGAAACAACCGTATTACGCGGCTTATAAATGTTGTGTATTATTATTAGTAGTAGTAGAAAAAAAAATGTATATACATTAGTCGAAATAGATCAGGTAAAACAGGATCTATCTACCCAAAAGGCTTTCGTCCCTTTCACGACCAACATCCGCACATTGTGCCGCCCCCCTTTCAGAATAAGTGGACCCACCCTAAAACAATAGACGAATGTCAATCACATGGCAAGATAATGCGCTGAAACATCACACTTATAAGAAACAGACGAATGGCTCCATGTGATAGGCTGATTAGGTAAGTAGTGGGCGTAATCTAGGCCGATCAGAAAGAAAAAAATATTAAACATAATTATTATCAGGCAAACTTTTGTTAGGACAGGTCACTGTCGTCACTTCTACCCATCAACCAAACATCGATGTTTTACTTGGAGACGTACTATGAACGAGTGAATTGGGTAAGATTGAGGGCATTTTTCCAAATCTAAATTTATTAGTAGTTTAATTCTTTGATATCAAGTTCTGTGTTCTCACTTACGTTCTTTACCACTACGAGTTAACGCTATACCACGTTATTAGTACGTCATATACGACTCCATCTTGTCTACGTTTTGTAATATGATTATCATCTTTCTCATTTTCCCATACATGATATTGTAACTTGGTGTGGGCTCCAAGTGAAAGGACAAACATTAAACCTATTTATTTATTGCCAAAAAACACACGCTTCGCAACATTTGCTGGCTCCCATTATTTAGCCCATACAGACTTATTATGTTATTAAATTAAAACATGGCTATCTTTAATATAAATGCACAACAGAGTTTGATCTTTATGTTTAAATTTATGAATAACCTACTCCCTAATTCATTTAAGAATATCTTTGTATTAAACAACACTATTCAGTCTACCCTTCTCGGAATTCATTAAACTTTCATTTGATAAATCCTAAATTATCGATCGTGCATAAATCAATAAGATATGATCCAGATCTATGGAATGCACTCCTAAACTCAATTAAATCATGTAAAATCCTAGATTCATTTGATACAATACGAATAAAGCATTACTGTCAGAGTACATTGGTTGATCTTTTCCCAGTGCTGAATTAATATTCAATATTATTTCCACATATCTATAGACATCCAATCCTATATTTAATAAATCCCGTATGCTTATATAAATTGTCAGTATCAGACATATTTTCATTTTCATTTTCATCATCATTATCATCAACATCATTACCATCATCATCATCATCATCATCAGTTTTTGTCATTTTTAAAATCATCTACCCCACCCCGGGATATCACGCTACCAAGCAAGCACTTACTGTGATAGCCCTTCTTCTGCCGATTTATTAATGAATAATTCTTGGTAGTGTGTGATAAGTTACATTTTGTTTTAATGTCAACGTTTTTATTACTTTTATACTGTGTACACGTTCAAAACAAATGTTATATTTTGTATATATGTTGTAACGCTGAAATATAATTTGATTTGAATGTTGTGCAGAAGAAACTAAATTCAATTCAATTCATTTCAATTATGATCATATATCTCTTTAACTTTCAGATATGCATGATTGAAGGCATACACGACGTTACTAGGCCTTTATTCATGGACATCGTTATCCCTCAATCGATGTCACTTTGCACAGGTAATGTACTATTCATCTGATGAGTTCAATGGACTTATAGATACAATAGATAACCTTTATCAGAATCTTTCTTGTATACATTTCAATTGCCGCAGTCTTGTCAAGAACATTGGAAATCTTACCCTGTTCTTAAACGATCTACATCACAATTTCACCATAATAGGACTAACAGACACATGTTTTAAGTCTGAAGATTCATTAAGCTTGTACAACATTGATAACTATGATTTGATTGTGAATAGTAGATCTCATAAAGTAGGAGGTGGTGTGGGAATAATCGTACAAGCAGATCTGAAATATAATCAAAGAAATGACTTCACTTTCGTGTCTGACAGTTTTTAATCTCTATTTCTTGAATTTCCTGAATTTGACAATGTTTTATGTACATCAAGCTGTTGTGTAGTGGGCGTGGTTTACAGGCCTCCTGCAAGTTCGATTGAATAGTTTTTACAAAAACTTACTGAAATATTAGAAACAATTAGTCGTGAACATAAATCTTGCTTTCTGCTTGGTGATTTTAATATTGATCTTGCATCTGTAACCAACCGTAGCATTCCAGATCGATTTCTAGATACCCTTCACACTTTCTCTATGTCACCATTGATTCAAGCACCAACTCGCATATCTTGCCATAAAGCATCACTCTTAGATAATAGTCTTACTAATGCTGATGCCGGCTGTGAATCCGGTATATTAGTATGTGATTTAAGTGACCACCTACCTGTCTTTACTTTTACCAATGTCTTTTTGAAATTGAGTGAAAACGTGGATTTATCTGTAAACAAACGTGTGTTTAATGATGCAAATTCTTTGAAGTTCAGCCAAATGTTAAGTGAACTAGATTGGCATAATTGTATACAATTTGAAGATGCTAATGTTGACTACAACAGCTTCATTTCAGTGTTCAAGGCTTTATACAATGAATGTTTTCCTTTTACCACAATACGCAAACAAAAACACTTAAAAAAACCATGGTATACTACTTACCTAAATAAAACTTTTCAATAAAAGACTGAGGCTTTATAGAAAATACTTAAAGAAACCTACTAATGAAAATAAAAACCGATACAATTCATATCGAAATATTGTTAACAGGGAAATCTGCAAAGCAAAGACAAATTACTATAATCAGAGGTTTAAAAATTTGAACGGTAACATGTCAGGGACATGGAAAGTGATAAATAACCTATTGAAAAAGAAAAAGAAATCAAAAACTCCTGAATTCAAACAGGATGGTGAGACCATTGATGATGAAGCTGTTGCATAAGCTTTCAATTATTATTTTGTTCATGTAGCGCCAAGAATGCTCTGTGAAGTTAACAATGTAGCTCAGCCTATTTGTTCCCCAACTGCTCATATTGTAAATAATTCGCATTCTTTTTTCTGTAAACCAATAAGTGAATGTGAAATTATAAATATTGTAGACAAAATGAGAGGTGGTACAAGTCCAGGATATGATGATGTTTATATCTCTGTAGTTAAGAAAATTATCCACTTGATCAGTAATATTTAACGTATCTATTAATAAAGGTATTTTTCCTAACAAGTTGAAAGTTGCAAAGGTTATTCCTATATCAAGAAGGGTCAATCTAACCTGTATTAAAATTATAGGCCCATTTCTCTTTTTCCTATATTTTCAAAGATTCTTGAGAAATGCATGTACAATCGACTTGTCTCTTTCATTCAAATATTTCGGTTGCTTTTCAGTAATCAATTTGGTTTTAGGTCTAAACACTCAACCTCTTCTGCTCTTATTGAATTCATTCATACCATCACAAGAGCTATGGATGCTAAAGATATTTCTATCGGTGTGTTTTTGGACCTTTCAAAGGCCTTGGATTGTTTAAATCATGAAATATTATTAGCAAAACTATTTTGTTTAGGCATCAGGGGTATCCCTTTCAAATGGTTTCAGAACTATTTAGATGACCGAAAACAATTCACTGTTTGCAATAAAAACCAATCTGATATGCAAAATATTTCATGCGGAATTCCGCAAGGGTCAATTTTAGGCCCCCTTCTTTGTCTAATATATATAAATGATATTCATAAATCTTCTTCCAAACTCAGTTATGTCCTCTTCGCAGATGACACTACTATTTCTCTATCAAACAAAGATGAAGTAACCCTTATTCAAACTCTAAACCACGAACTAGAACATGTCGCCCATTGGCTCAAAGTTAACAAGTTACTACTAAATGCAAACAAAACTCATATGTGAAGTGTGTGATGGTTATTTTTTACCTGACTTAATCCTTTTCCTTTACCTAATTTATCCTTTTCTTATATATTGCGATATTGTCTGGGCCTCAGCTTCTCAGGAAAAAAATGTTGAGAGTATATAGATTGCAAAAAAGAGCAGTGAGGATAATTTGTAAAATGCCCTTACTTGCCTCAACTAAACCTTTATTTACTCAATTTAAACTTTTGAATGGATTCAATTTGTATAAATTTAGACTTGCTATATTTATGTTTTCTTGTCAGAGACAAATCTTGCCATTATCCCTGACACGCTATGTTTCCATTAACTCTGCAATCCACTCCCATTGCACTGGATCACATGCAGATTTCCACATTCCTTACGCAAGAACGTCAGATTCTCAAAAACCATTTACTATGCAGGTCCCAAACTATGGAATGCATTGCCTCCAAACCTTAAATCTGCATGCTCTTACAACGTTTTCAAGAGACATTACAAAGAAAGGCTTTTACATTTACAATCTTATTCTCAGTGAGTCACCTGTTGTTTGTTGTTTATTTCAATGTTATTGTTAAGCGCTGGTTCGTCTGGGTTTTATTCAATGGGCCATTTTTGTAGTGTATTCAAGTTCATTTGCGAAACTGGTCTATTACTTGTATTTCTTATATAACATTGCTTGGGTCTAATTTCATTCTATGTATTAACGCTATTTCTCATCTTGTCTTTCTCTCTCTCAATTTTTCTTCCTCTCCCTCTTCGCTCCCTCTCTGTCTGTCCGTCTCTCTCTCTCTCCCTCCCTCTCTCTCTCTCTCTCTCCCTCTCTCTCGCTCTCTCTCTCGTTCCTCCATGACCCAGCTGTGTATGTTCTCTCTCTCCCTCTTGTTGTTGTAGATGCAACAATTTTTAATGCAATTTATACATTACAATGGGGTCGAATTTACAAGATCTTTAAATAGATCTTTAATCTGATCCCCACTCAATTTATGTTACCTGTGCTTTCAAATCCTGATTTTACTATGTCCATCTTTTTGTATTATATTGTCATATGCGTTCATACGCAATGTTATGTATCTGTTTTTATATATTGAGTGAATAAACTAATTGAATAAACGAATTGAATTGAATTGAATTGAATTGTATATTACTGAACATAATATTACAAATATTTTTCGTTTGAAATCCGATCTAATCCAACCAACAGAGTATCTGTTCAAGCGCCTTTTTCTTTCAGATTTCCAAGCGCTTCACAATTTGCTTCACTCCGCAGAAAATGAAGAAATCAAATCAAATCAATTTATTTTGGTAATACTGGTCGGAGACAAGTTTCTTAGATTAGAATGGTTATGAACACTAATGAATGAATTGTAAATTACATGTTATCCGGCCATTACGCAACTTTGCCAATCCAATTCATTTTGCGTGTATTCAATTTATACACAGTTTAGCCCTGCCTTTCTCTTTGATAGCTGAAATTGGTGACCTGTACATTCAAATTCGCATTTCAGTCAACCAAAGTAACATCTTTCTCATTAAAATTCATGTTTTATTCGCGTTTTTCGTCAAGCGTTCATTCAATTAAGCATGACATGATTACATGATCACGTAGTACTGCAGTTCGTACATTCAAATTCTATTTTGAGCAACCACTTTAGCATTTCGTTCATTAAAATCAGTCAAGTTTTTTAATTGATTCCCTTTTTTAAATTCAAAGTGTGTTTTGCAAATAAGTGTTATATGTAATGACTAAAGTACGGATTTGTTCAAATTTGCGAAAACTTTAAACGTATACAAAAATTAAGATAGGAACTTAGATGTAGGTCATAAGCATGAAATTCAAGGATATTAATTGGTGTGTGTGTGTGTGTTTGCTTATGTGTGTGTGTGTCTGTGTCTGTGTATGCTTATGCGCGCGTGTGTATGCGTGTGTGTATGCGTGTGTGTGCATTGTTTTTTTTTAAGGGAGGGATGTGTTATAATTATAATATATTTCATTCAATGGTTTGTTTTCTTCAATTGGTTCTCGGTGTAAAAAGCCAAGGTGGATTGTGTATGTGGGTTAGCATTGTCGTAGCGTGTGTGTGTGTGTGTGTGTATGCTAATTCGTGTGTGTGTGTATGCGTGTGTGTGTATTGTTAATTTTGAAGGGAGAGATGTGTTATAATTATAATATATTTCATTCAAAGGTTTGTTTTCTTCAATTGGTTCTCGGTGTAAAAAGCGAAGGTGGATTGTGTATGTGGGTTAATGAGCATTGTCGTAGCTGAGATAAAAATACAATTATTGTATTGCTGTTCTGTTTCTTTGTTATTGATAAATTGATTTTGTATGATGTATGCATTGGATGGAATCAATAAATATTATCGTAAAAAATAAGAACATTACTAGATCTGTGAATGCCATTGTCACGATTGTGTCGAAATTGGTCACAAAGCAGCTTTTTATGAAATGTGATTAACTCATTTTTTCTTAATATCTCACTTCTATAACCTCTATCTCTGTCTCTCCCTCATCCCTGTCTCTCTCTATCCCTCTCCTCTCCTTCTCTCTTTCTCTCGTTATCCGTTATCCTTCTCTCTCTTTCTCTTTACCTTCCTCTCCCTTTCTGTGTTTATCTTTTTATCTCTTATCTCCTTCCTTCTTTCTCTTTCTATCGTTGTCTCTCTCCTCTCTTTATCTCTCTCTCTCACTTTCTCTACATGTCTTTATTTATTTTTCTTTATTTCTCCCTCTTCTCTCTTTCTACGTAATACTAACTGCTGTTTTGCTACAACCAATCTTTAAAGCTTCTCTAAATTGTTTGGATGGCCGAAATTGTGATGGCTTTATTTTACTTAAATTGTGTCATTGTGTGAATTCAAAGAGGATGTCATTTAAGAGACACTTCTGCAAGGATTTTCCAAAACAAATGTGTTTGAAGACGAATAGTGATGAAAGAATACAAAATGTGGGTTTTCTGCATACAACACAAAACCTAAATTGGACATTCCTTCATCAATATTCGTCTTCAAACATATTTGTTTTATAAACCATTGCAGAAGTATGTGTTAAATGACACCCTCTTTAGCATCATGACACAATTTGAGTAAAATTTTCCCATCAAATATTTGGCAAATGTTGGGCTCCCAACGATTTACATGGGCTTTAAGAGGGCTGTGTTTATAATCTGTTTCGTACATACATTCAGAAACATAAGGGAAAGCTCAATACCAGATACGCGAACCATTCTAAACGTTTATAGTATTAGTTCAAACCTCTTTGGTTATAAACACCCACATGATTATTTCTTGGTGAACGAATAATGTCTGTGAAAATGCCAGGTGTTTAAAACCCCTCTAAAGTTTTGGGAGCCCCACACATTTCATGGCAAACATTCCCTAACTTCGGACAGGCGAACCTCCAAGAAATCCAAGTTTTATCATATATTCAGGCTGAAAAAAGTCACAGATTTTAAGTGATATCCTGGCAAATAGTATTCACCCAAATCGCAAGAATTGAGTTTGAAAATTGCTTTATTCTTTAGCTTCTCAGGGGCTCAGACACCCCCCTGTTAGCGCCGCTTTAAAAATATCAGGAAATGGGCACCCCTCGCGAGCGGCTGGATCCGCCACTGGCTAAAGTGTAAGCTGCTGCTAAAGTGTAGCCTGCTGCTAAAGAGTAACCTTATGTTAAAGTGTAACCTTATGTAAAAGTGTAGCCTGCTGCTAAAACGTAACCTGCTGCTGAAGTGTCACCTGGGGGTGATTCACTAACAGCTAAAATCGATCCCAAATGAGATAAAATCGCTCTTAGGCTCAATATCACTCATAAGAGCAATATCGCTCTTAGGAACTGATTTACTAAGGCATTTGGGATTGATTTTAGCATTAAAATCGCTATTAAGGCTAAGAGTGATCCGGATCACTCTTAGTCTTAGTACTCGTTTTACTCTTAGCCTACACTTTCTGGCAAAGTCAAAGACAAAACTGTCAAACTGAAGCTAAATTAGAGCAAACAAGAGGAAGATAGATATTGTTAGTCACTGTTAAAGTGATATATCGAATCGTTTTGATTTATACTATGATAGGGTAGGCCTAACTCCGGGCTTTACTTAGTGACAACAACATATGTAAAACACTAAAGACTAAAGTTAGTCCGTTTTCGAGAATACCACATCAAGACTGCTCCTGCTACATAGGTCTAACTTACGTGCATTACGTAGATTTAGGCCCTACGTTAAATCCGGCATTTTACTCGAAACAAACATAAAGAAAGACAAACTATACCCACAGAAATCGTATGAATTCTCACACTGCTACATGAAACAGTCATGAATGATTTTTTTTGTCATGTCTTATGCAAAATTTCACTCAGCTTTCTTCTAATGTTAAAACGAAATCAACATAGAAATGAACGTCATTGACAAATTAAGCGACGATAGCTAGCTAATTATCGTTATGTCGATCGGCTACGCGATTGATTGATGCCCAGTGACCAAAATTTGAGTCTGTTGATTGGTTGGATTGATCGCGTACATAAATATTCATATGCGCGCATGATTATTCACGGTGGGATTGATCCCAGCCTAAAAGCGATTTAGTGAACCAGTCAGGTAGAATCGATTTTAAGCTGGGATTGAAATCAATCCCCAAAATTGCTCTTAGGAACGATATCGTTCCCAGTTATTGAATCACCCCCCCCCCCCTGCTGTTAAAGTGTGACCTGCTGCTAAATTGTAACCTGCTGCTACAGAGTAACCTGCTGCTAAAGTGTACCCTGCTGTTAAAGTGTAACATGCTGCTAAAGTGTAGCCTACTGCTAAAGCGTAACCTGCTGCTAAAGTGTAATCTGCTGCTAAAGTGTAACATGCTGCTAAAGTGTAACCTGCTGCTACAGAGTAACCTGCTGCTAAAGTGTAAGCTGTTGTTAAAATGTAGCCTGCTGCTAAAGTGTAATCTGCTGCTAAAGTGTAACATGCTGCTAAAGTGTAACCTGCTGCTACAGAGTAACCTGCTGCTAAAGTGTACCCTGCTGTTAAAGTGTAAGCTGTTGTTAAAATGTAGCCTGCTGCTAAAGTGTAACCTGCTGCTGAAGTGTAACCTGATGTTAAAGTTTAGGGGTGCTTTTCAAGTGTATGACTTTCCCTGTACATAACACTTTAACAGGAATGTAATACAGATCTGTGCTTGACAATTTCCTTGTATGTCAACTGCACTTTTTGTATCATCATCATCACATTTGTTATTGACTTTGTCGACGGGATTGAGTTCGGTATTACGACTTTCATTAGGACTAGTCCTATTAGGCCTTATGTTATTATTACAGATATCTCCCACTGGAGGCTGATGACCCTTACTAACAAAGATAAGGATCGAGCAGGCATCACAATGTTGAGGTTAGATTTCATATTTAAAGCAGTATTAATCCCCTTTCCATGAAATGTACTAAGACTTTAACTGTGATGAGTAACTGTAATGCATAGATTGCTGGACACTGGTCAGTTTCTCATCACGCCTCCGCGCGCGCCGATAACACATACGATATACGGCCGCGATGCCCGTTCGCTGAAGTGAACTTCTTTTTCAGAAACTTAAGCGTCGGGTATGGTGGCTCCTAAGGGACACGCAAACGCAAAAATTTGACGTATACCTATGCAACAAATTTTTCGTTTTTTACGTCCAAGACATGAAAATCAAAAAATTTGACGTATACCTATGCAACAAAGTTTCGTTTTTTACGTCCAAGACGTGAAAATCAAAAAAATTGACGTATACCTATGCAATAATTTTTTTTGTCTTTTACGTCCAAGATGTGAAAATCAAAAAAATTGACGTATACCTTTGTTTGGTAATTTTTCATTTTTCTGTACTCAATGGCCCTGAAGGGCCACGCAGACGTGAAAATCGGCTGGAAAATCTGCGTCAAATATTCACGTCTGCGCCTCCCGAAAGGGACACGCAGACGTGAATACTGGACGCAGATTTTGGGGCTGGAAAATCTGCGTCCAATATTCACGTCTGCGTCTCCCAAAAGGGAAACGCAGACGTGAATATTTGACGAATTTTTTCCAGTAAGCTGAGCACCTACGCTACATACATAGTGCATAACATTTCTGGCCTGCTGCCGCAGATGTAAATGCCTTCTTGTGCAGCCATCAAATGCACAAATCGACTCGTGAAAGGCTCCTTCAAAACATTTCACAAGTAAGTGATCATTTAATTTAGATATTACAAAAATTAGCGTTTCAAGACTGGTTTCATATGATAATCTAATCGTCGCGACATTTGTAGTCTAGTTTTCGCTTGTAGTCCCATCTGCTTGTTTTTATGACTGTGTGTGAATATTTGTAACTTGGCTGGGCCTGGCCTGGGGAAGGGGAAAGCCACAAAACATAAGTCATAAAGTCATAAACTGAATCCAATCAAGTGGGGATATGTGTTGGTACTTGGTTAGGTGTGAAAAGAAGAAAAGTTAGGCAAACACATAAATATTTAGTCATTTTAGTGCTACTTCTAGCTCGAGAGCCTAGTAAAAAACAATGTTTGACTTTGACTTTGACTTGTCTTTGTTGACACTGCATGACAGCTTGTTCTCTATGTCAGTCAGTATGTTGGTGAAGCCTGAAACTGAAAGTGAAACAAGTAGGCCTACTGAGTTCAGTTAGGGTCTAAAAATTGAGTCATAACAAATCTAAATAACAAGAAGTCATTGGTTATATGTCTGCGCATAGCCATAGGCATAGCGAAGTTGTGTACTTGTATAGACCCCCTACTTTTAATTTTTAAGAGAGATATTCTAGAGGTCTAGATCTATACCTAGATCTATAATTTATATTCATATTATTACACGCAATTTCAATTTGTTTTGACAATTAATATAGATCTACCTTTCACTAACATAGAAATAACAGTTTTCAGAATACGCCCCCAGATCTTTGCCATATTTTTGGACATCTGCATCGACTAGTCTATCTGCATGCTGCAAATAACCTTGCATATAATACATGTCATGATGTGAGTGACATGCATACGCATCCATTAGCATTGACTACTATGCTTTGCTGGAGTGAATGACATGTAGCTTTAGCTTTTGCCTTTAAAATGCTTTGCTTTGTAAAATTGATCTGGACAGGTTCATGCAAACTGTCACTATGCTGTGATGTTAACAAGATTATGTATTGCAAATATTAAAAGAATGCTTGATGGGGTACGTGTTTATTTTTTTATATAAAATCAAACAGCAAAAATTGACCAGTTAATTTTTGTTATTATTATCTGGACACACATCCCCCATGCTATCATGCATACAAATAGGACAAAGGCAAATGAAATGAAGATGTTCTCAGCATCCCACTTATCCTCTATTATCTTGTTTTCTATCAATTTCCAGGTTTCCCCAAAGCTGGTCCAGCCCTTTTAAAAATGGCTTGTCAAGATGAGGAGGGACAAGTGGACACCAAGCCAGTAGTCCACCGTGTGCTCGGACCACTTTGAAGCAGAGTGTTTTGACCGCATTGGCCAGACCAGGCGCGGATCCAGGGGGCCGAGCGGGCCTTGGACCCCGGCAAAAAAAAAAAAAAGAGAGAGAGAGAGAGAAGGAAAAGGGAAAAAGGAGAGAAAGAGAAAGAAAGAAGAGGAAGAAGAAAAGAAGAAGGGGGGGGGGGAGGAGATCGGGCCGAAAGGGCCGTGCATTCCAGGCTGTTACCTCCCCCCTCCCCCATCAAAAAAAATTAAAGAGGAGGAAGGAAAGGCAAAGAAAAAGGAAAAGAGGAGATAAAGGGAAGGAAAAAAGAGGAAAAAGAAAAGAAGGGGATATCAGTTGCAATTTTCCCGCTAACAAGTTGTGGATCGGGCGGGCCAAAAGGCCGTTGCCGCTCCCTCCCCGCCCCAAAAAGAGAGAAGGAAGGGAAAGGGAAAGAGAGAGAGCTAAAGGGAACAAAAAAGAGGAAGAAGAAAAGAAAAGGGTGAAAAGAAGGGGAGATCAGTTGCGATTAATCCCGCCAACAACGTGTGGATCGGGGAGGGCCGAAAGGCCCCTCCCCTCAGCAAACTTAAAGAGAGAAAAGGAAGGGAAGGGAGAGGGAAAGAGGAGAGAAAGGGAAAGAAAGAAAAAGAGAAAGAAGAAAGGTAGGGAGATCGGGGCCACTGGCGTACTAATGGGGGGGGGCAGTTGCCCTCAAATATAATTCAAACGTGGTTAATTTCTAATTCGATAACGGTGATTATTTTACAAATGTTGCTGAAATGACATAATTTTCCGAGATTTTTCCTCACTTTTTAGTAAATTATACTTTTGTATGCGTTTGTTGGAAAATGACAAATTCCTACAGTCAGGCAAGAAATATGCTTATTTAGAGGCCTAAATGTCAGGGCCCGTGGAACGGCGGGGCTCGGGGCCTCGAGCTCCCTCCTCGCCACTTTTTTGAAAAAGTACTATATTGAAGAGAAATAAAAGAAAGAGTGAAAGAAAGAAAGAATAGTGACCTGCCAGTGTCACAAAATAATGAAGTATAAAAATATGCTCATCTGACCGTAATTAAACGCCACAAACCCTGAGCTTCCGGGGTCTGCCCCTGGACCCAACCAATGGCCCTAAGGCGGGCCCCTGGATGCTCATCTGACTGTAATTTATTGCCTAAAACCCTGAGCTTCCGATGGCTCCGCCCCTGGACCCCACGCAAATTAGTGACCTGCAAGTGTCACAAATAAGGTATAAAAATATGCTCATCTGACCGTAAGTAAATGCCTAAAACCCTGAGCTTCCGGGGCTCTGCCCTGGACCCCACCTACTGCCCTAGGGCGGCCCCGAGATGCTCATCTGACGGTAATTTAATGCCAAAATCACCCTGAGCTTCCGGGGGCTCTGCCCCCCACGCCAATTAGTGACCTGCCAGTGTCACAAATAAATAAGGTATTAAAATATGCTCATCTGACCGTAAGTAAATGCCTAAAACCCCTGAGCCTCTGGTGGCTCCGCTCCCTGGGTCCCACGCCAGTTAGTGTCCTGCCAGTGTCACAATTAAGGTATCAAAATATGCTCATCTGACGGTAATTTAATGCCCAAAACCCCTGAGCTTCTGCGGGCTCTGCCCCCTGGACCCCACGCCAATTAGTGTCCTTCTAGTGTCACAAAATAATAAGGTACCAAATATGCTCATCTGACCGTAATTAAATGCCTGAAACCCCTGAGCTTCCGGGGGCTCTGCCCCCTGGACCCCACCTAGGGCCCTAGGGCGGCCCGAGATGCGCATCTGACGTTAATTTAATGCCCAAAACCCCTAAGCTTCTGCGGGCTCTGCCCCCTGGACTCCACGCCAATTAGTGTCCTTCCAGTGTCACAAATAAGGTACCAAATATGCTCATCTGACCGTAAGTAAATGCCTAAAACCCCTGAGATTCGGGGCTCTGCCCCCAGGACCCCACGCCAAATAGTGACCTGCCAGTGTCACAAATAAATAAGGGATCAAAATATGCTCATCTGACCGTAAGTAAATGCCTAAAACCCCTGAGCTTCCGGGGGCTCTGGCCCCTGGACCCTACCTAGGGCCCTAGGGCGGGCCCCGAGATGCTCATCTGACGGTAATTTAATGCCAAAACCCTGAGCTTCTCCGCCCCTGGACCCCACGCCAATTAGTGTCCTGCCAGTGTCACAAATAAGGTATCGAAAATGCTCATCTAACGGTAATTTAATGCCAAAAACCCCTGAGCATCTGGGGGCTCCGCCCCCTGGACCACAAGCCAATTAATGTCCTGCCAGTGTCACAAATAAGGTATCAAAAAATGCTTATCTGACGGTAATTTAATGCCAAAAAACCCTGAGCCTCTGGGGGCTCCGCCCCCTCAACCCCACCAGGAGAATCAGGCGGGCCCATGAATGCTTATCTGACCGTTATAAAATGCCTCAAATCCCTGAGTTTCAGGGAGCTCAGCCATCACCCCTGACCCCGCCGGGGCTTTGCCCCTAGACCCGGCCATTCCATTTACGCTACGCTCTACCTGATCGTAAATACTTTAGCCTTCCCCACCCACTTCGAAAAACGTTCAGCGGGGCCTGCATGTAAAAGTGGGGTGATGCGGATTTTTTTCCTGCCCCTCCAAAAAAACAACAAAACAAAACGTTTTTGCTCATTACGCCACTGCTGGTCACCATAACGTACCAATATTTGGCTCGCATAATTTCAAATTTGGGCCCCCTAAGAAATCCTGGATCCGCGCCTGGGCCAGACAACCAGACTTCGCCAAGGTGCTATTCCAACCATTTTCCTCTTCCCTGATCATCTGCAGAAGGTAAACACCAATGCTAAATTCTCTTGTGGTTGATAATTTGATAGATTATTTGAATGTTTTCCTTTATTTAAGAAAACATTGTATGGTGAGAGCTAGAAGGGTGTTTACTCATATATTTTTACACAGAGTTAATTCCCTTCTGGCTCTCAACAGATGATTATAGTTGTTCCAGTAGTTAATTAATTTCAGTTCAATTCAACTTTCAATTCATTTTCAGATGAGTGGTTTGAATCATAGAAAAGTTCTTCTAAAAAGAGTTTGCATTTAAAATCTTAAATGCATATTTTACTCATATATTGTGGGAATGTAAACTGATCTGGTCCAAAGTATGTATCCCTTTCCAAAAGAAACCTGTAACACCAATTTAAAAAATGCAATTTCAATTTCATAAATATAAGACATTTGAAGGCATGATTTGTACTGTATATTGGCATATCCATGAGAAGGGAACAGAACATTAAAAAAAGAAATATGTCTTTATGAATATCATTTGCTTTACTTCTGTCAAGTAGTATGCAGGTTTATGTTGTCCATTTGCACATAAATGAACATCTTTGTTCATATTTAAAAATCTATCTGAAATGAAAATATAACCTGAGTTACTATAGAAATGCCAATATACCGGTAATTGCTGTTATATTTTAAGGACAATGATTAGTGAAATCTGTGAATTTTCGGAGAATTAACCATTTCTTTTTCCAAACTATTTTCATCTTTGTCCCTTATAGACTGTTAAGAAACGCAAGCCTCCAAAGCCTAGAAGCAGTGAAGACATGACTAGTCTTCCTAGCACATCAACAACTCCACCACTTCGCATGGCTCACAGGGGCGGATCTAGACTTTTGCTAGGGGTTGACCCAATGACGATGCGGAGATGTTTTCCTGGCATCTACTAACACAATGAAGACCATAAAAAGCATTGCATGATAACGTCTTTTAAATCAAGTAACAGTTTAATACACAGTTATATCCAGAGTTATATAGAGTTATATGGTTAAGTTACCAGGGGGGGTTGACCCAATGACGATGCGGATACTGTGTGGGTCTGGACACATGATGGCATTCTTCTATGCACATCACATTTCACTTGGCAGCCCAAGGGTTTAAACCGCCTAAACCCCCATCATTTTACATATTTATTGGTTTGCATGAAATCAAATGATAAAGATATTGACAAAGATATTGTCTACTCAATGTGAGAGAAACAAAATTATATTTTATTCCATTTCATTTGGACACTAAGAAAAGTTAAGAAAGTAATTAATTTGTGTTGTGATGTTCCTTTTACACCTATATGAACCCTGAAAGTAGAACTATACTATATGTTAATTCAACTGTTTTGTTTAGTTTTCCAATTCTTCAAATTATGCTGACAATTTACCTGTATACATGTACTGGAATTATGATGTATAGTGATATTACTGTTTAGATCTCGACTAGTGTTTGAAAAAGGACAACATTTTGTTAATTATTTCATGTGATATTCAACATTTGTTTATAGTAAAGACAACTGTAAAGTGGTCTTCAATGAGATGAACTAAATGCATTTGTTGTTGTTGTTTTGTTATGGATTTTTGAATCCCAAAATGATGTATGAAATTGTGTAAACAATCAGAGAATCAATATCATTTTTTTTTCACTGTATAGTATTAATATATACCAAAAAAATGGTTAGTTATGCACCAATGACGTCACATACTCATAACCGAGTTGCCAATTTGTCAAGTGATTTTCATTGTGTTACCCAGGTTTTCATGTCATAACAAAATTAGGAACTTTTTAAAGTAGTTATCCGATTTTCCTCAAACCTTTTTTGATGTATTTTATTTTCTGTTTTTATTCAAACCAATTAATTTTTGGACCAGACTTCCCCTTTAACTCTTTGCCCGCCACGTACACAATCCCCCCTGTGCCACATTGTTTTTAGGGTGCCACCTTAGGAGGGGTTCTGCATGGACTATGCTTATTCAACTCGCAATAACTTTTGATTGGTGTACTGTAATGAAAAACTTTGTGTAGCAATATTGTATAGAAATTAATAGTCTTCCTCGTCAGAGTCAGTCTCGCTCTCCTCTGAATCAGAGTCGGCTGTTGGAACAGGGTCCATCACAAGTTCTCGTACCTGATCAGCAGTGAAGAAGTCCCGTCTCCTCCTAATAGGGGCCATCCTAGCTCATCAGAATATTTGCAAAAGCAGTTTCAAAAACTCAATTTTTCTCGGAAAATGTCAATGTAAACAATGTCTGCGAAAGCGGTGCAATGAAGTGTGATGTGTATACAATGCGAAGCACGCGTTACTATTGTGTGTGTGTGCGTACAATAGAATTAAATGCGTTCCGTGTGTATTGTGAATGAAATGTGACTTGAGTCGAAGTTGGCAGCCCGCTGTATGTTCCGCTAGCCGAACGTAGCGGGCAAAGAGTTAAGGCATGAGGTGTTAATGTAACTTAACTAAAGATCATGTGTTGTACACTATGTACTAGTAAACCTGGTATTTTGTATTTAAACAAAAATATATTATATGTTGATTTGTAATAATGATACACCTGCATGCATGTATAACATAATCTTTATGAAAAACGGTTTATAAATATTTAACTACATGTATGTAATTTCATAAGTCAACTTGGGATGTATTTCAGTAGCAATTGAAGAAAGTAATAATTAATAAATTATAAAAAAATTCTTTACATTTCGTGAAAACAAATGGTAATAATAATTGTTTCCATTTTGTCGTGACTTGCATGCTTGGAAATGGATTTATTATGGTAAATGCCGAGAAATTTCGAATACACATAGTAAAGAGAGAAGGGGAAGGGAGGGAGGAAAGGAGAGAGAGAGAAAAGAAGAGAGGGGAGAGACAGATTGGGAGAGAGAAAGGAGAAAGAGGAGAGAGAAAGGGAGAGAGAAGGGAGAGCGAAAGAGAGAGGGGGAGGCAGATTGGGAGAAAGGAGAAGGAAGAGAGAAAGAGAGAGGGGAGGCAGATTGGGAGAAAGAGGAGAGAGAGAAGAGAAAGACAGAGGGGAGACAGAATTGGGATAGAAAGAGGAGAGAGAGGGGAGAAAGGAGGAAGAGATCGAGAGAAAGGGAGAGAGAATGGTGAGACATTAAGAGAAAGGGGAGAGAGAGAGAGAGAAAGAAATAGAGGAAAAGGATGTGATAGGAAGGGGGCAAATGGCAACAAGATGCACAAAAAGAAGTAATTGCTTGGTACAGGCAAAATATGTTTACAAATATCACAGCGTAATGTATCTAGGCGTTCTAGTCTATGTCAATTTTAGTCCATAAAATATAATGAAGTGGTGTACAATCAGGAAGCTGTATTCCTGGTACAATTAATGTCGAGATAAAGCTGTTTAAAAACATAGCAAAAAAAACCAAGCTACTCTTATCTTCCTGCATGGTGCTCAGCTTACTGAAAAAAATTCACGTCAAATATTCACGTCTGCGTTTCCCTTTTGGGAGACGCAGACGTGAATATTGGACGCAGATTTTCCAGCCGATTTTCACGTCTGCGTGGCCCTTCAGGGCCATTGAGTACAGAAAATGAAAAAGTACCAAACAAAGGTATACGTCAATTTTTTGATTTTCACGTCTTGGACGTAAAAGACAAAAATTTGTTGCATAGGTATACGTCAATTTTTTGATTTTCACTTCTTGGACGTAAAAAACGAAAAATTTGTTGCATAGGTATACGTCAATTTTTTTGATTTTCACGTCTTGGACGTAAAAAACGAAAAATTTGTTGCATAGGTATACGTCAAATTTTTGCGTGTGCGTGTCCCTTAGGAGCAACCATAGTCGGGTTACACTTTAGCGGAGTTTTTACTTTAGCAGCTTAACAGACGTGTCATGAGAGGCGGAGACGACGGACACTGAGCCGGCGAAAGCTACGTTCCCTAGGAATGCGGAGAACGCAAACACAGATGAGAAACCTACGGGCCCCTCAGCGACACTGGGCCCGTTTCTCGAAACCGTCATAAGTCTAACTTCTCTACTAAATCAGCGTTAGTAGACTTGCTCTAAACGTTTTTTTATTGGAACGAAGAAACGGCTAAAAAAATTTAATGCCAGATGTTTATATACAAAATGTTCCACTCAAACGTGTAACCCACTGTAAGTATCTTGGAATAGTTACTGATGAACATTTGAATTGGGGTAAACGTATTGAATATTTAAGTAAGAAGGTATTAGAAGAAATAAATTTCTTGAAAAGACTTAGGCCATATGTTACACAGCAAACTGCACTAATATTTTATAAATCAGTAATTCAATGTAAGTTTGATTACTGTAGTGCAATTTAGGGGAATGCCGGGAAAGGAAGTTTAGAAAGTTTGCAAAAACTGCAGAATCGGGCACTTTGGGTGAAAGGAGAGATAAACATTTTTTATGTATTTTGTATACAATTGTTCATGAAATGATATCTGGTGGGTTTAGAAAGTATTTTGTTATTAACAAATATTATTATGGCTTGAGAAATGCTTATAAACCCTAAGAACTGCAAAAACCATATATGAATTTCAAGAAAAGGAGTTTATGTTATAGAGGCATTAAATCTTGGAATTAGCTACATATGTACGTACAAAATGTGCTTTTTCTGTATTCCAATCAAGGGTAATATAAATATTAATTTCATGAAATGCGATTTCACTGTTTGAGAAATATTAGTTTACATACAGATAGTTTATATATTTCGTATGCTTAAATATTTATATATACAACTAAAAAATAAGTCTTGCTCTTTATTCAAATCACGGGAAATATAAATAGTAACTTTATAAAATGCATTTTACTGTTTGAGTTTTACAATATTTTAAATTTCTTGTTTGGACTGTAATGTCCGTAGTAAATGAAATAGAAGCAGCCACCGTAGATCCATAATTGTGTTCCACCAGCGCGATATGATCTAGCTCTTGTAAATTTTAATTGGTGGCCAATTCGTTGAGCTGCATTGAGCTATAGCGCTAGCTAGCTGCGCTGGCGAATCCAAAATTAAAGCACGCGCCCAGCTAGCAAGCGACTGCCCAATAATTCTTCACTTCCGGCCGAGGCTCGCCCAGCGAGTGAATTTCTCTGGCAGTATGAGTGACATACGCGGGCAAGCGTCAGTTTTACCTTTGTTTACATAAGGCAAATCTTATCGGTGTTTTTCATCGGTATTTTTGATAGAGTCACTATGAAAAGGGTATAAGGCTATTCTTGGCTCCTCTTCACTTCAATAGTATCGATTTCACGAGACGTCTTGCTAGTAAGCTCTTCAAGGAACAGTTAAGGAAGATCAGAGACCTCTCCGTATTTAATTATGGCTGTCTTGTCGTTCGTTTCGAAAAACGGACCCAGCCCCCACTTTATAAAGTGCACCTAAACAATATGGAGGCTTTCTTCCAACACGGCTTGTCGGAGTCGCCGAGCCTTCCGCGAATGAATGGGCTGCATCACCATTGCGGTAGAAATGTCGAGTAGTCATTTCACCGAGACGGACTAAAGCCAGATAGGAAGCCCCGCCATATCTTTGTAAAGCTCTTGTCCTACCGCGATCAAGTTCAAGTAATGAAAGAAGCTAGAGATAAGTGATAAGGTGAAGAATTCTTCTTCCTCGACGATCTTACCTTACCCGATCTAAAAGAAAAACAAATGAGGTAGCAACAAGTCAAGGAACTTAAGTGGCAGGGAACAAAAATACGCTTCTATGCCGGTAAGTGGCGCCTAATTGGCGGCAAATCTTCGAATTCAAGAAATTATTTTGTCAAATTAATGCTCTGTATACATAAAGATGTTCTATCCTTAATATATTTTTTCTCTAGAGTCCACGCAAATTTTATGACATTTTAAAACTAGACTATGTATCGCAAAGGCGTACATGTAATTCAAACTAAACACAGGAATAGTAAACCAGTTTTTAAATCTGTTATTAACATATGGAATTCTAAAATTCAACTGCATATTATAAGAGCATATCATCGACCTACAACTTATTACGCCTATTAATCTATACACAGGGCCTATCAAATCCTGGGGGTTTTCATGCACCGTGTAAATTTCCTCCGCCTTTACCACTTCTTTGTAAATAGCATAGACGGAGTATTACCCAAAGAGATTAATTGAAATTATACATTTCTATAGTACTACCATACTCTTTGTATGCTATATAGTGTATTATTATGCAGCATAGAAGTGAATGAAGCCAAAATTACAGATGATAACAGTATTGATCAAAGTTTTAATGATTTTTTTGTTACATGTGCTCAAATTATAACAAGTGGTATCCCAAAACAATCTGCATTAATTTTAGATGACACTGAGATTATAAATACAGAAGGCAAATTTGAGCTACAGCAAGTCACGAGTGCATTTGATTTAAAAGAAATTGAAAATGTGAGTGATGATAAAGGAAATGGAGATGATGGAATAAGTTGCCGTCTTTTAAATGTTCTGATACTTGTATTCAGTGGTTTGTATCATATCTGTCCAACCGAGAACAGACGGTTTAAAGGGGCTACTTTAAAGGGGCTACTTCGAGTTCCTACTTCGAGTTCCTCAAAAGTTATGATGGGAGTCCCACAAGTGTCAATTCTAGGTCCACTCCTTTTTTCTATCTACATAAATATTTTACCCAAATGTATTCATGATGGCATTGTTGAAACGTATGCTGACGACAAGTCTCTACCAGTCAGCGGGGGTAATGTTACAGAAGTAGACAAAGGCTATTAACTAAAGGTATGGAAAATGTATTTTCATGGGTATCAACAAACCGTCTAGTTCTTAATGCGGATAATACAAATGTGGTGCTTCTTGGACCACGATCATTTCTTAACGGAGTAAATGATTTTTTTCGGTCACACCAAACGGCAGCTGTTTGAAAAGAGTAAAAGTGGCAAAATGCATGGGCGTCATGATTGACGAGGAGTTACGTTGGACGGAACATGTGGAAAAAGTTATTAAAACTGCTCAAAAAAATATACTTGTAATTAAGCGAGCCAAAAGTTATGTTCCAACAAGATCTCTGAAACTTCTATATAATGCCATCGTTCTTCCTCATTTTGATTATTATCCCTCGGTTTGGTCTGAGCGATTTCAAAGACAAACGATTAAATTACAAAAGGTTTTTAAAAAAACGAGCTGCACGTTAGTGCTGGGAGAAGGATTTAAAGTATCTTCAAATGATATGTTTAGTGCTGGGAGAAGGATTTAAAGTATCTTCAAATGATATGTTTAGTCGCTTAGGAGGGATGCCTATTCAGATACGTTTCCAGTTTGGACGTGAAGTGATGATGTATAAATCAATGTATGACATGGCACCAACATACTTTAATAAAAAAAATTACGACATGTCAGTTCACTACCTGATCACAACACAAGACATGATGTAAGGGATGCATTGCGTGTACCTAAATTTAGGACGGACACATATAAACATAGTCCTCTAATTTCTGGAAATAGAGTATGGAACCAACTTGAAAGTTCTATCAAGACGTCATCTACTCTACTTTGAACAGTTTTATAAACACTCTATATATTTAAAAAAACCTGTTATCTGCAGATGACGTGTAAGTGAACTTCTGGGGTTTTCGTGCGAAGCTAACCAATTTTTCCTATTTGCAAAATTATTAAATTTGGTTGACATGGTTAACTTTGTATCATGTATTCATACATGTAATGTATCCATTTTCAGCTTTCTTGTAAACCACCTAAGTGTATTAATTAAAGTGCAATCGAATGTAAATGTGTACATAACAATTTTGGTATCCCGTGTGTTCAGCTATATCAGATTATAAAAAATGTACGTTTTCAATAATTTTTTGTTCTGTTAAATACGTGGTTATCATCTATTCTTTATTTTATTTTCATTTTTTTAATGTTTTTTTCTATTTAAATTGAAAATTCCATTCACATATTTCTTTTAAATGAAAAAGGATAATTCTTGAATGATCAGTTAGGCCTAATTTATGAGGATACCATCTGATTTGTATTATACCTGTTTATATGCTTGTGTATTTACCTATTTTGTTTTTGCTGCTGTTATTTTTTTTCTTACCAAACAGGGCCTCATGGAAGACATGCCACCCTGTATAAATATCAGAAATAAATAAATTAATCGATTCATCAAAATACACATTGCTCTATCATATCTAGAGGTAGAGAGGACAAACTTATGAAAATAAAATGGATATAATACCTTTTCAAATTTCAACACAACAGCTTGACATCAGTAACATTGGCTTGAAATCTTGTATACTTGACTTGTTTACGGGTGCCGCGAGAGAAATTCATTAATCATCTATTTTTGGATCCATATTAAAATAATCTTCAATTACGTAAAAACAAACTTTAATAGAAACCGCTATGTATCTTTTGCAGAAATAACAATCTAAAGACAATTAAGTGTCTTTTTCCTCGCTCGCTCCGCTTTCTTGCAACATTTAGAAACAGTATGATTTCAGGCAATGACTCGGAAGTGCCTAAATACAAAAATAAATACCGAAAAATCAACAAGGTGCCAGAAGATCTCTTTTGTCAGAAAGGTGCCCGAATATACCTTCTATTTTTTTTTAATATCGAAGTTACATTTTTACCACATTCACTCGCATGGACAACGAAATGCCCGTATATTCTTATATTCGCGCATCGAGGTGACTTAATTAATTACTTTTCTATTCATGTTTTCGGGGGTAACGATGTACCCGCATATATAATGTCATATCTTATCTAGTGTTTTTTCTTTTATAAAATGACATTTTTACCCTATTAAAAAATAATTTTGTGTAGAATTGAAGAGTTTATGTACGTGTGTAAAAAGCACTTGGCATGTACCAGGATGATGAAAAAACAATCTTCTGTAATTAACATATTAACATACTAAAAATGTCATTGGTTGAAGGTTGAAACGCTGATATATATATATCGTCGCTCTTATCACAAACCGACCGGATAGGCCAAAAATAGTGTTTTTTTTTTTAAATTTGTGTTACAAGAATGGTCCACCAAAGATCTCTGTTTGTAAGTACCAGAATCTTATGTCACTCTGCAGTGGAACTACCCCCAACAATTACAAGCGTTTTTTTATGAGATGCTACCCCAGTGAGATTTCTGTCTACCCAACGATACAGTTCAGATTATTATATATTGAAGATGATATTTCACTTCATCACCGAACCCGATGTGTAGGCCTACTGAAACAGTTCGAACATTAAAACTTATTTTTTGCAGCTGTAAAAATAAATAAATAAAATGAACTAATAATATCAAACTTAACACCATTAGATAAAGTACATCTCTCATTTTACCTGTGCTTTTCAAAGTATATGTATAGTGTATATTAATATATATTTGTTTCCCTGGTCATCCGGTAGGCATTTTGAGAATACAAATTCCATGGGTAAATACAGACAACAATTTACAAGTATTTCCTTAGTTCACAAATGAATATAAGTACTATTAATTAAGGCCTAATGAATATGAATTTGCAAACTATTCGACAGTCAATGGAAGAAAGTGTATTAACTTTAAGATAAAGAGCAAGGGTTCTCAAACTCTTTCCTTGGCGGTCAAAATGTGAATTCCATGAAAGCTTTTGGGGAAGAGGGAGGTGGGGCGTGGATAATCTTTGGACAAGACATAGGTCAATATAATAGCTACAAAATATAAAGCTGGAGTTTCACCACGATCAAGAAGTTATTAGGCATACAGTTTCACTTCACCCCCCCTATTGGCCTCTCCCTCTCTCTGTTTCCTCCCTCTCTTTCTCTCCCCTCTCTCTCTCTCTCTCACACACACAGAAACGCACACACACACACACACACACTCAATCACTCTTCAGTCTCTGCCTATCTTTCTACTCTTCTCCTTGCTGTACTTCTGCATCACCAAGAACCCCCTATATTATGTCTCATGTTTGCTTGTATTTAATTTAAGGGGATATCCTAGATATTAAGTATTTACAGTTATGTTATCCCTCCACTTTATTGATTGTACATGTTTCATTTTGTACACTTGTATTTCATATTTGGTGAAAATAAATTCAATTCAAAATTCAATTTAGTTCATTTGTATTATTATTATTATTATTTATTTGGCATTTCAAACATACAATAGAAGGTACAGTAGAATGGCAACATAGGATACAAAGTATTAAAGAATAACATTGGCTTCCCCTGCCGCACTCCCGAAGTTGCCTGGAAGAAAAAAAGGAATGTGAAATTCCTATAACCCGTAAGTCTTTTCTAAGGGGTCACAATGCATCAAGCGTCGCTTATCTTGGAGCCTTGGCCAATTCTGTTCAAACAAGAATTATAATAACAATATATATATCTTCATATATCTTTCAATGTATATTGATTTTTGTTATGTATTAAGTACTAAATAAATAAATGAAATGAAAAGAAATATTAAGAATAAAATACTTTCCTTCGCCTACAAATTAAAGTTGTCCTTTTCTAATCAAACTTAAAATGAACCATATAAAGTTGACTATAACCAACATAGAATATTATGTTTAGAACAAATCAATAGGACACATTACACTCACAGTAACAAAATGAAACGGAATGCGTTTGTGCGGGTACTTGAGATTTAATAGAGGATGGAATCTTGTTACCCTGAATATCAACATCATGACAATAGCAACAACTACGACACAAACTTTCCCACCTGAATATAAAATACTTTTACTTTAAATGTTACACTGCTCCAATCCACCCCAGGGAAGGACCCGGGTATTACTTTCGAATCTTTTGATCAATTTATACAAGTATCTGCACCTGAAAACAACCCAAAGTACTCTCTGCATAGGGGCCACCAACAGACGAGAACTTGTGTACATCCCAAAATTATGAGTTATAAAATAGCCCTACTGTGTCTTGTGATTTTTTAAATCAAATTGTCAAATACATGTAGTAAATTAATTTTTGTATTTCTTCTCTTCGCACATAGATATCAAGAACATTCTGAAAACTGTTCAACTTCCAGCGTGGGAAATACAGAAGACAGGTAAGTTTTTCTTTTACTGTTGGACTGTAATATATCATTATGGAAAATTAGCATGAAGTTTTGTGTATTTTGTTGAAGTATCGCATACAAGTAGGATTTTCTTTTCTGGGGGGGGGGAGGATTTACTTTTTTTAAATGTTAATTTTGTTTCATGTCTGTCGTGACAAGGTTTATTGTCATCCTAGTTCAATTTTTTGATGCTTTAATTTTGGTTCTTTTCTATGAACAATTTGGAAATTTATGTTGGTTTACTACCTTAGTAGTGTTTTATTTAACAAAGTAGGAATTAAATAAACACATTCTGTAAGAAGATATGTGCCAGCTTATTATTTACTGTACATGATTGTATACATTTGACCACTTGCATAATAAGCATGGTGGCTGTGATGTGGCTGTATCGATGAATGTAATTTAATTAAACCCCATCTATTCTACATGTATGATCTGCTTTCAGGAGATGTCCATTGCTAGCGTCGACACCAGTAAAACCAGTAAAGACAACTACAGGCCAAGGTGATAGGTAGGTTATCTTATAGCGATGTTAAAAGCAAGACAATTAAATTTAGTTTGGGTGTATTGTACAATTTTTATCATTTTATCTTGTTTTGTTTTCTTACTATTGTTTAATGTCTCATCTGATGATTCTTAGTTGTTTTCTGTTTAACTGCTATTTCCTTGTCCTTAGTTACATGTACATTATTTTTGTTATCTCTTTAGGGCTTTCATCTGTAATCATTAGTTTAAAGGTTATCAATTTATTTGTATATTATCTTTATATTTCAATACCCATGTATCCACGCACATATGATGTATTGATCAAATAAATAGAAATTAAATTCAATTCAAATTTGATTTTAAAAATATGTAATATATTCATACAAAGGTGAAGTCAACACCAATACATGTACTTCAGAAGTATTTTAATAATATTTCACACATTTTAATTTTTCTTCTAGCGACTCAGATGTACCATCTCTTCCATCATCAATAGGTTCTATCCACACTACCCAGTAAGTTTGCCTTTGCTTGTTTCAAATGCTTTAAAATATTTCTCAATAATGTTAAGACTAACAACATATTTCAAAGTTTTAATTTAAGCCCTCGTCTGCATTTGAAATTCTAAGTTGTAGGGATATACCAAACAAATGAGAGGTTATGCATTGCTGTAATTGCTCCAAGAATCCTACATACAAGTGATATCTGGAAAACCGACAAACGCTAATATATTATTATATCAAATCTTATTCAACAAGTTATATTCAAATTTTGCATTTTTACTATGAAAACTAAAAATAACAATGTCTTATTAAAGTGAAATCTTAATCTACATGTAACTTTTTCATGTCACATTGTTTTCATTTTGTTTAAATTTTCTATTTTATAAAGTTTCAATTCATTTATTCATTAAAATAGATCTTCCAGTCACAAAACAGAGGAATCTGTTGCAAGTGAAACAGACCAGTTTGAGTAAGTTATTTAACTGTATACTTTACTTCACAGTTTTTATTTTACTTTTAATTAGATTTGCATTTGTATATTGTGTTCATCAACACAGACCTACGTCCTATCTGCTTTCTCTTTATCGCGATATCTCAAGAACTGCTTGAGGTATGAATGTTCATGCTTGGTGGCAGTGAGTATCATCAAAGAAAGACGATCTGATTAGATTGTGGGATATGTAGGTCAAAGTTCACAGGGGTCTTACAGGTCTTATCTTTGTTATCGTGATAATCAGGAACTACATGAGATATGAACTTCAAACTTGGTAATAACATGTACCATAATAGAAATATCTCCTTAGATTATGGGGTATGTAGGTCAAAAGTTATAGGGATCAATTTCTGAAATTACAGGTATTAGCTTTGTTATTGCAATATCTCAATAACTACTTATGGTATGAGCTTCAAACTTGACAATATGTATAACCATAGGAAGACGATCTGATTAGGTTTTTGGGTACGTAGATGAAAGGTTGAAGATCCCCCTCAGTGTTATTTAGGGTACGCGTATGCTCTTTCCCTCCCTTGGAAAGCACCCCCTGTCTTAGGACTGGCAACATTTCTGAACCCCCCTTTTGCAGGCTTGTCACTTAATGTTTTTGTTTATCTTGTTTTAATACGCAGTATCAGTGTCAGTTTCGTGGAGAAAGGGGACTACATCTACCCCAGAGAGCCCATTGTCGATGCGGAAAATGATTCTGACTTCGAGGACCCAGCGGCTACATTAAGTCTACAAATTGGGTAAATTTCATTGAACATTACTTAATTGAGGTCTTCCACAAGGGAGAATAGATGGAGGAGTGTGTGTGTGTGTGTGGGGGCTGAGGTTATTCCCTCCAGGAAAAAACTTATTCCCCAAAACCCAGTCTGAATAGGGTTAGAAATTACTCAACGTTCAACATGCATCAGCGTAAAATCTTCAAGTGAGAAGTACATGGGGTCATCAGAAGAAAAATCTAAGACATTGCAATTCCTGTTAATATTAGGCCTACATCAGCTTCACACTTCGATCTTGCTACCACTTTGACCTGGCTTGGGGAAATGGAATGATTATATTTTTATGGTCAAAAGTATCTTGGTAAACTATCCACAAATCCTAAAGTCAAATAGAGAGCTATTTGCATCCCATCTAACCTTGTTTAGACACTTTTCTTTTTACCATTCACTTTGTAGGGAGGATTGCAGAGGACTAGAGGCAGTTGGACAAGAAAACAACGTGTTGGGGGATGTACCAGTTGGACAAGGAGACGCGAACAGTGAGTTCACTAGGTCTGGGATGCACAAAAAGATTGGGGCTGAGGAAGGAGAAGAGATGGAGCTCTACATCATTTCGAAAGAGCGATTGGTGGACCTGGCCACCAAGGCGAAGTCTAGGTGCCAGAGGTGCGGATCAAGTGTGCGAGTTGCTGTGCGTCATGCCAATGGGAGTGCAGCACATGTAGACTGGGTAATGACCTAGGTTTTATATTTTCTTTTGGAATATTCTGTTGTAGAATATGATATTATACACATTGATTGTATTTACACGCTTTTGTTAATGATTATTCTGCAAAATATTTCTATTTCTATGTTCTTTTATTTAGAGATTTTTATGAATGTTTCCCATGTTTTGGAACATTGTATACATTATCATAATAATGGTAATGATGGTCATAAGCATGATGTTGAAGGAAATATAGCAGTGAAAATCTCTAAAGGGAGCTACACTGTATATATCCTCATTTCTTTTACTCTGGAACAAGATATTCAACAAAGTCAGTAAATACAGTTTTGAAGTGTTGAAGTACATATTTTAGTAATGTTGGATCTGTGTATGATGGAGAAATGGTATTAATGAGCAGATTTCTTTTTCCTTTTTATTTGCAGGTGTGTCCAGATGGTCACTCGACGCCATCCTGGTGTTCCCAGGAAACCATCAATGGTTCCCATCTCGGCGATGTGAAGTTTGCAATTCTGACTTCGAGGACCCAGCGGCTACATTAAGTCTACAAATTGGGTAAATTTCATTGAACATTACTTAATTGAGGTCTTCCACAAGGGAGAATAGATGGAGGAGTGTGTGTGTGTGTGTGGGGGGCTGAGGTTATTCCCTCCAGGAAAAAACTTATTCCCCAAAACCCAGTCTGAATAGGGTTAGAAATTACTCAACGTTCAACATGCATCAGCGTAAAATCTTCAAGTGAGAAGTACATGGGGTCATCAGAAGAAAAAATCTAAGACATTGCAATTCCTGTTAATATTAGGCCTACATCAGCTTCACACTTCGATCTTGCTACCACTTTGACCTGGCTTGGGGAAATGGAATGATTATATTTTTATGGTCAAAAGTATCTTGGTAAACTATCCACAAATCCTAAAGTCAAATAGAGAGCTATTTGCATCCCATCTAACCTTGTTTAGACACTTTTCTTTTTACCATTCACTTTGTAGGGAGGATTGCAGAGGACTAGAGGCAGTTGGACAAGAAAACAACGTGTTGGGGGATGTACCAGTTGGACAAGGAGACGCGAACAGTGAGTTCACTAGGTCTGGGATGCACAAAAAGATTGGGGCTGAGGAAGGAGAAGAGATGGAGCTCTACATCATTTCGAAAGAGCGATTGGTGGACCTGGCCACCAAGGCGAAGTCTAGGTGCCAGAGGTGCGGATCAAGTGTGCGAGTTGCTGTGCGTCATGCCAATGGGAGTGCAGCACATGTAGACTGGGTAATGACCTAGGTTTTATATTTTCTTTTGGAATATTCTGTTGTAGAATATGATATTATACACATTGATTGTATTTACACGCTTTTGTTAATGATTATTCTGCAAAATATTTCTATTTCTATGTTCTTTTATTTAGAGATTTTTATGAATGTTTCCCATGTTTTGGAACATTGTATACATTATCATAATAATGGTAATGATGGTCATAAGCATGATGTTGAAGGAAATATAGCAGTGAAAATCTCTAAAGGGAGCTACACTGTATATATCCTCATTTCTTTTACTCTGGAACAAGATATTCAACAAAGTCAGTAAATACAGTTTTGAAGTGTTGAAGTACATATTTTAGTAATGTTGGATCTGTGTATGATGGAGAAATGGTATTAATGAGCAGATTTCTTTTTCCTTTTTATTTGCAGGTGTGTCCAGATGGTCACTCGACGCCATCCTGGTGTTCCCAGGAAACCATCAATGGTTCCCATCTCGGCGATGTGAAGTTTGCAAGTGCCATGCTTCTGAGTGGAAATAACTTTCAAAAGATCAAAATGATGGCAAAATTTATGCGGCTACAGGTCATTGACCAGGCAACTTTCTACAAGCTCCAAAAAAAATATCTCTGCCCAGCAGTGGAGGAGCACTGGGAGGGAGTGCAGAGGGAGACTCTGGCCAAGCACTCTGGTAGACCCTTGGTCCTTTGTGGTGAGTTATCACAAGTAGTAGATTTGTCGTTCTCCCCAAGTTAATGGCTTTAAAATCTAAAGCAATGGTTATAAGATAGAGATGCATTATGTTATCTATGCGGGGGCGGATCCAGCCTGCGACAAAGGAGGGGGCCCAAAAAGGGGCCCACTTCGTGCGAAAATTTGAAAATCGTGTCTTTTTTTTTTTTTTTGGCACCAGAAAATTTGAAAATCGTATTTTTTTTTTCTCGCCCAGTGGGGGTGTAGTGAGCACAATTTTGTTTAATTTTATTTTGGACCCAAAAATTTGAAAAAATTCTCCATCCACCCCTTGAGCGCCAGGGGTGGGGGCCCATATCCTTTTTTTCTTCTAAAAAGGGTGTTTTTAATTTTTTTTTCTAGGGGAGGGGGACCGTTCCCCCCCCCCCTGGATCTGAAACTGTACCTATGTGTATAAGTATGATTTCATTTACTTATTAAAATTGGATAAAAATCTGCATAAAAGAAGAAATTCTTTCTAGTTATTAATTATGTACTACAACTTGATTTGTAGGGGACGGACGAAATGATAGCCCTGGGTTTTGTGCCCAATACATGACCTACACACTAATGGAACATGAGACGAAAGACGTAGTCAACATTCACTTTGTGGACAAGAGAGAAGTTGACCTCAAGAGTCCTTTGATGGAGGCCAAAGGCTTCAAGGAAAGCCTCCATCAAGTGGAGGAGAAAGGTGTGAAAATCAAGGAGATCGTCACCGATGCCCACACCTCGATAGCGAAGCACATGAGTATGTATTATTTATTTTGTAGTTAAACCATTCAGTTTCATCAAGATGATTTAATACATTATTGAAGTACTTATGCATATTTTCCAAATGAAGATTACAGTCGTGTGTGTTGGATCCTCAAACAACTGAACGGAACATATTCAAAATCTTCTAATGCGGGGGTATTTGCATGAGCTTTAAACATTTATACTATGATTTTGTGAATCACAGCAATTTAAATAAAATATTTAATCTTGTTGAATGTAGTATGACCTATTCAAAATATGAATGTTTCAGATGTTTCTAACCATGTACCATTGTATTATGGATCACATGATTGGAACACAATGCCTGGCACTTTTGAGTGACCAATAGTACTATATATTCATAGTGGTGTCATATTTATTCTCAGGGGAGAAGCGACCAGACATTAAACACTCATGGGACACGTGGCATGGTGCCAAGAATCTTGGCAAGAAGCTGTCCAAGGTAAGGACAAAATAAAATTTAAAAATTTCAGATGAAAGGTGATGTTCTTCCATGCAGGACAGTACGTTTGTATTCTGTTTTAAAAACATGAACACACCCTGCACATAATTTCATGTTACAATATGAATTGAAAGATGGAAACACAAGTCTTGAACTGAGTTTAACATCTGCATATATATGTCATGACAAGTATATAATTATTGACATGATCTTGAGTATGTTCAAATTACCCTTTGTCTCTTTTACATAATTCACTCAAATTTTTATGTAAATTTGTTTACTTTGTTGTGTTTTATGATTCCAAATAATTTGCGCTACTTTCCTGTATTTCTTTTGATCTTGAAGGGCTATGTTGGCGAGTGATTGTTGAGTTGTGTATAAGAGTTTTAACATGTATTTACTTATTTTAATTTTTTTTCTCACCTTTTCCAGGTGTCCGCTAGAGTAGCCACGAGGCGTTTGATCTTTTGGATTCGGCATGTGGTACTCCATTTCTGGTATTGTGCGAAGGAATGTGGCGGGGATGCTAGCGCTTTCAAGGTGAGTTTGGATAATTATAGTGTTGACAATAATTTGGACATGAGGATAGACTACCAGGAGGTGGGATGATAAATATAAAAAATATAAAGATAGGAAGGTTAAATGCTGGTGATAGGTTTTTCAAATTGCATTTTAAATTCGGTCCCTTTTTTTTTCGTCTATTTTCCTTTGAAATTTTGTAAAAAGTGCAAGGAAAGCATTAATTTTGTTTGTGTTTTGACATTCTCAAGATTTTGCATGATCTATAACCAAATTTCCCAAAGCATATGAAATGTCACCCTCACGGAAAAAAAAAATGAAATTGGATAAAGTCCTTCATCTTAAAGTTCATTTGGCTTCAGGCATAATGAGTGCAAGCTAGTACAAAGAGATGGTTCCATATATATGGGCAAACATCTTTCAGGCTACTTCCAAGTTAATGCATATCAAACTGATGACAGTGTGGATTGAAAATAATTGATGTATTTAAAATTCTGTCACCAATGCAACTGCATTTCCATCTTTCAAATCCTGTTTCACTACTTGCAGGGTTTTATGACAAGTCAATAAATGCCTGTATTTAAGTCTTTCCTTATCACAGTTTTAGTATTTTTTTTGACTGATTGAATTATCAGGCAACGTGGCACGGGCTCACACATCATGTCACAAACAAACACTCCTGGGTCTCTGGAATGGGAGGGTCAAATACATGCGACCATGGAGAGTTGGAGAATCCAGATAGGGAGGAGTGGCTGAGCCCAGGAGACAAGGCTCACCATGCACTGGTGGAGGTGGCCTACGAAAGGAAGTTCCTCAATAACATCCACTACTTCTCCAATTTCAGGTATTTTCATATCCATCTGTTATATGCCCACAGTATTAGAAGTCTTAGTCTAAATCACTAGACTCTCAGGTTGGCTGTCACTACTTTCATATTGCCCACTTTATTGTTACTATCACCATACATTAGAAACATGTACTATATGACCATTTAAATAAATATATTTCCTATAGGAGCTCAGTGTTATTTTGCTCTGGTTCCTAATGTTATGAACCAGAGCAAAATAACACTGAGTTCCTATGGGAAACATATTTATTCAGATGGTCATATCTCAGCCAATACCTAACATATTCAATTGGTTTTCGACATTTGGACATTATTTGTTATGCTCTTTTGGAAAATGAAGTTTAAATTGAGAAATTCCAAAAATAGTTTTTTGATGACGTCACACTTCACCACTCTATAAATTAATGGCATATTTCCTTGAAACTTGTCTTGTTTTTAAATGATACCCAAATGCTTATTAATACAAGAATGTTTCATTATATCTTTTCTCTTGTTTTCCCAAATACAGACACACCAGTACATTGGAATCCCTCCACAACCATATTTTAATGTATGCGTCCAAGCGGTATTCATTTGAGTAAGTACCTACCTTGTACAAACACTTTATATCACAACTTTTCCCTGAATAGTAATAGAGTTGAGAATAAGAAATAGATGACATGGTTCTCAATGAATATGATTAGTTCTTTGTTAGTTTATTGACAAGGAATCTAATGCCTAAATGATTCAGAATTACCTTTACCTACTTTCTGTTGAAATGCAATTCCGTTATCAGAGATGAATTTTAGCTTTACTTTACAATCTTGGGTATAAATGTATAGCAATCTCCACTCACTGATATATTATGTTATCGTTGTTTTTAAACGCAGGTACCCGGCTTACAGAGCTAGGAACCTCTTGGCAGTAATCGACTACATGGCTCACAAAGACAGGCCTGGGCAGACTGATGATCAGGGGAAGCAGAAGTATGTTGTGCCTTTTATTGCTGTTGTTATTTTAAACTCAATTAATTTTTTTTCTTTTTTTGTTGTCACATGAGGAATTTTTAAGAGGTACATTAAAACAAAAGAGTTGGAAAGTTAAAAGTCAACAATATATATTAACATAGTTATCTGAAAATGTCAGCAAGTTAGTGCAGACTACCCACTTTCAAAGAAAATAGGGAAATTTATAAGTCCTGGCAGGAATAAGGAATTGTCTTTCTATGGCACAAATGTACTAAATTTCTGTTCAGTATAAAAAAAATCTGCTTATTGACAAAGTAATAACCAGATTTTTTTTTTTTTTTTTTTAAATGTCGACATACCATAAGGTTGTGAAAGGAACAATATGATTGGCCTTCGACTCTCCATTCTTTTGTTGGTATTGTTACTCATTAGATTCTTCATTTCATTTCCCCACAGGCATGTAGCAGTATGGTCGAAACATTGCAAGAACTATGTGGCACGGCCTGTGATGGTTCCTAAGACATACCCGTACATCCCAGTTCTCATGAAGGGCATCCTTGCAAGGAGAGAGAGAGATGAGACACCCCTCTTCGCCAAAACAGGACTAATGCCAGGAGATCCTCGGGCAATCAGACCACGTCTTGCTCCTTTTCCGCCCCCCTCCATTGACGAAATATTGAATAGGAGAAAAAGCCGACTAGATGGCAACTAGATGGCCACACTCGTGTAGTGATGTCAGTATTTTTATAATCACAGGCACAGCTATATCATGTTCCAATCAAAGCTATTATAATTTTTGTAATGCATGATTTCTTGTGATATGAAGTTAAATGTTAGCATTAATAGTCATAAAGGGTTATCAAGTATCCCCAATCATGTGAGTAGACTTTCAGGTCACAAAGTCAAGGTCAAACGTCATTTCAGGTCAACAAACTTAGACTATGTTGTGGCATCAACATCAAAACTTAACCAAAGCTAAGATTTTGAAACTTGAACATAAGGGTTATCAAGTATCACCAATAATGTGATTACCTAGTCTGTTAGGTGACAAAGTCAAGGTCAAATGTCATTTCAGGTCTGCAAACATAGACTTTGTTGTGGCATCAACATCAAGATTTTGAATTTTCAGCATTATTTCAAAAGTGTTTGTTCAAATTCCATGAAACTTGTACCCAAGCGTTATCAAGTATCTCAAATAATATGACACAAATTCCAGGTCACAAAGAAAAGGTCAAAGGTAATTTTAGGTCAGTAGACTTGGATTATGTTTTCACAATTTAATATGAGAATTAATAAATCAATTTTTGTTATTCGTTCATATTTCATGAAAGTTATCAATCTTGGTACAAATAATAGTAAATAATTCTTCTGATGATTCTTAGTCAATATTCACTCCAATATGCTGAATATATTCAGAGAATTTCATATTTGGGGGCCTGGGTAATGGGCCACCGTGCCTATAAATAATGTCCCAACCTTACTTTTTCATCATATCGAATTGCGTAATGCAGGCGAGACCGTCGAGAGCGTTTCCCTTTTTTAAATTTTATGATGCATGACTTTCGTCATATGAAGTTGGATGTCAATAGTAATATTCAAATTTTTCTGTTGAGTCAGATATACTAATGTCAAGATATATCGACATCTCAGTGCAGTTGCACTTATCACTATGTGGAAATTCCCTTGCATGTACAATTACAGGTGTGTGAGTTGAACATGAAAATTACATGCAGGAGAAAAAGCCAACTAGATGGCCACACTTGTGTAGTGAATTCAGTAATTTTATAATCACAGCTATGTCATGTTCCAATCAAAGCTATTATAATTTTAAAATGCATCATTTTGTGTGATATGAAGTTTGATGTTAGTAGCAATAGTCATATTTTCCTGTTGAGTCAGATAAACTAATGTCCAGATAATTATACTGACATCTCAGTGCAGTTGCACTTATCACTATGTTGAAATTACCTTGCATGTACAATTACAGGTGTGCGAGTTGAACATGAAAATTACATGGACTTCAATTGCGTTGATAAAAGGACTTGTATGTTAAAATCAATGGTACAGTAGGAATGAAAACAATTTCCACTCTCAAATTTGAAGAATGTAAAGTATGTTAACATTTATTACAGTAGTTTTATATACATCTTTGTACATATTTCAGGACCAGAAGGCAACATATTTTTCTTTCAATGATACAAGTTTTGAAAGTTGAAAACTATTACATGGATAGTACTAAATTACTCTGTATGTACATTAAAAAAGAAAGGATAAGCTTGTTATAATACATTTGTATGCATATGATTTCATATAAATCAGGAACAATAGGCAAGATTTCTTCTTCTAATCGAACTAGTTTTAACAAGTGGTTAAAAATTAGATATTTTTGCGAAATATGTTTTATTTTTTTAATTAAATGTACTGTATATTTCTTTAGTATAAAGTTGACTGTAATACCTGTTATGGATGCACATGTTTACTCAGGAACATTAGGCAAGATTGTTAAATCTTGACCTATTCACACCATGAAAGTGGTTCAATGTTACCGTAAAGCAATACTCCCTTGTTAATAAAATGCCATGAATATTTTTCTACCAAAAAATTATATAAAGTGCTTTTCATGTTTTTAATTTCTTGTATGGATACTGTACATGTGATGTCATATCGACTGAATGAGTGTTACATTCAAATTCTTAAAGGGCAAGACAATTCTTTTTTTTGAGAGAAAATATAGTTATATTTATAAATTCTTCACATTTAGGGATGAAATTGTACAAAAATGGTATTCTCTCATAATCTCATTAACAACCGTACACTGAATTGCCAATTGAAATGGGAATATTGGCTACCTTGCTGATCCATATTGCCTAAAAGGGAGAATATATTATGCTTAACATGGGAACACCAACAATTCATTACACCACATTTCACTGATAAAAACTTTGTTACCTTCCTTGTATTTTTATAGGTTTGGAAGGCTCTAGTTCTTAAAAACAAAATATAATATTTGTATTGATTTGTATTTTGCTTAATAGGCATGAAGTCACAAATGCACAATGGGCAGGGAAACCGCATAGTAATTCCAAGTTGCTGCCTAACACAATTATAATATTTTTGTACATCACTATCCATTAGGTCCATATTTTTTAAAAGAAGTATCATATCATTAAATTACTTATAGGGAGGTGTTTTACTTTTTGCAATTATGGGCTACACAAATCTGCCTGGTATATAGCCCGTGTATTGCCCGTTCATGCTTGGATACAAGCGGCGGATCCCATTTACACAGCAGCTTGGAATTACTCTGCGGTTCCCCTGTCCTAATTTGCCATGCTGCCAAAAAATATAACTCCTGTATCCAGCATGGCGCATACACTTGTTCTCCTCGCCGGGCTCCTGTGGCTCCCCCTCGAGGTTGTAGGCGTCTACCCACATTGCCCTTTGTAGGAGTAGGCATACTTCATCCGTTATCATTTTGAAAACCTAAAAAGAGAAAGAAAAATTGTTTCAAAAATAGTCGACTACAGTTTCAATTATAGAGACATACTAATGTCTTTTGCATTTGGTTGTGTTTCACCATGAAAACAGTTGACATAGCAAGAATTTTCTAGATGGAGGGGAGGGTGTCAAAACAAGCAAATTCCATGAAATGGCAAGTGACATGATGGCTGTATCATCCTTTAAATTTCCATTAAGTCCCTTTTATTTCAATTAAAGATTGTGACTAAATTGAATATACACAGACTGTACATTCATTGTATTATGTCAATGTCATTCTTTTTTACATATATGTAGAATGAAAACGATCCTGTATGTTTGGAATTTGACAAGTAACCTAAGTTTGACTCTTCTTTTTTTTTAAGGTCATTAAAACTCTATTTATACTGGTGAAATTGTGCTGCCCCGCCCTCAAAACGTCTAATTGGACAGAAAAACATCTTTGAAGGGGACAAACATCTTTGAAGGATATCATACATTATCGCCGCTTGGCTACTACCACTCGCCCACTTTCAGCATTAGCTCTAAAACTCTGGCCCTCTTTCAGATGCATGTTGATTTTACCCCGCTCTCAATAAAACTGTTAGTAACCGGGTCTCAGTTTATTGATGTCTCATAGATTGATTAGTAACCTTGAATGTGAACAGTCGACTCAAATGTAATTGAAAGCAATGGAAAATCCATTTCGCGAAAGAGACAGCTACGTAGCATTGCAAAAGTGATCTACAGAGATGCCAACCAGTACGATTAAATCGTATTTAGTACGATATTATGAGTGAAATACGATAATACGATTTCACCTCTTAAAATACAATTTTTTTTTCTTTTTTTTTTCCAGAATCTCATAGAAACATGTACAAGTAAACCCCGGAACCCCAACAAAAACTTTGCTTTACAATTTTCTCATTAAATTTTAATGAAAGATCAAACATTTTTACTTGACCGTTCTTACCAGTAACACATTTTTCTGAAATTTTACTAGCTCGGGGCCAACGGGCCAGTAGTAATGTCAAGTTTTCGTGAAAATCTGATTTTTCTCTCCAAAATCTGATTTTTTAGGATATTCAGTCTGTTTTTTTTGTGTCAAGAGGTTGGCATCTCTGGATCTAGATGGATCAACGTTGCAAATTTATATTTAGTCGCAATTACTACTTTCTTCTCGAAATTGAGAATTGAAATGAAAAGTAAATCGAGAAATGAAACCACAGCTGGCGTAAGGGTACCGCCCAAATGAAATCAATTGGATTTTTCCTGGTACAGGATGGTTTTAGTTTTAATTTGTTAATAGGGTGTTACATGTATACTCTTAGTTTTGTATATGTATTTACTTTTTACATAGCGTACCACTTTCTCCTCATTTAAAATAAATATTCATAATCAAAGTAATCAATTCGATATTACTGTAAAAATCTCCCTCTTTCCCATAAAATTCGATCTACGTCAGTAGGCACTGTCATGGCAAAACAAATATAAACATACCCCATGCTCTCTAAGGCAGTCTTCAGGGGCATTGCCGCAGCACAGCTTCTCCGCGTCTGTCGGCATCTCCTGACAGTTGCCACATCTGCACCAGTGCACTCCAGTGACTCCATCATGTGGAGGAGTGCCATCGGGGGGTGTGCCATCAGGGGGCGTGGCATCAGGGGGCGGCGTATGCATGACATCAAACACCATTCCAGGCCGACGTTCGATAGTCCTGAAGAGAAGATCTTCAATGTCCTCTCTCGACATTTTAGAAATGTCGTCCTACAATTAATAAAAAAAGCGTACATGATGGTTATTGTATATATATATATATAGTTTTTAATTTACATAATAGAAGAATCGTCAGAAAAAAAAAATCATTAACCGACATGAATTCTGATTTCATGGTGAAGTGATTTTGTTGTATATAGCAAGGCAAATTATGGAAGATGACTACAGCATCCACAACTGGATTTATATGTTAGGCCATGAAAAGAAACGAGAGTCTACACTTCTAATTACTTTAAATAAGGGCCGTATATTTCTTATTTTTGGGATGGATTTATAACTCAAAACAAAATTGGTCACAGAGACTAATTTGTGATATTGTGGTAGATGTATTTAAACAAATCAGGCTCCAATGTACCGTACATGCGTTCCTCAATCATGATAAAAATGGAGGCAAATATAACTTTAATTTCTTTTAAACTTGTTTATAAGCACATTAAACTGTCCAGATGACCAAAGGGAGTTGGTGCGGGAGGAGGGAAAGTTATTGTTGACCACCCTGAACCAAAATTATTAGAGGCCTACATCTGCGCATTCAAATTTGGTACCTTATTAGCACGATTTATAGACAGTGTGTGAATCTATATAAATCAAAGTTGATGTACTTGTCTTAATTGTATCTGCATGATCAGTGGTTGAAAATGGTATCAAATTAACTGTGTTACAAGACTATAATAAGAGAGAACTGTCTTGTCCGAATGCCAGTATTTAGTACCTTCATTTTCTTTTTCCGCGATTCGCGATGCTCCCGCACTCTCTCTGCATCCATGTCTATGGTTCGGAGATTTCCTTGTCCCTGCTGACCTTTCCTGGAAGTGCTTGCTCCAGTCTTTGTTTTACGCTTGCCCTTGCCACGCCTAGATCTGGAAGGACCTGCTTGGTCCTCTTCTGTACTTCTTGAGCTATCGCTATACACAATTGTTGTGGATTGGCTCTCGCGTCCTCGTTGGCCACTTCTTATACGTCCTCGACGGGGGGCAGCCATCTCTGCGATATTCTCTGTAGCATCAGTTAGCCCCCGCTGGCGACTCGAACTGGCCTTCCCTTTGCCCTTGCCTCTACCCCTGACCTTGCCTCTACCTCTTCCCTTGCCTCTATCTCCGCCCTTGCCTCTATCTCCGCCCTGATTTGCCTTGCCACGTCCTCCTTCGGCGCCAGCATTTCCTGCATGATTTACACCTCGTACTCGATCTCCTTGTTGAGTCGTGGGATTGTTGGTCAGTTCTGGTTCAGGTTCAACTTCTAGTCTGGCCCTCTTTGGCGTATCATGGTCAGAACTAGAGAGCGATAAACTCTACATTTCATCAAATGAAAACAGAAAAAGTATTAATTACTTTCTATCTACAAAAATGTATATGGATGCCTTATAATGTTATATAGACTAATTTGTTAATTTTATAAACAAAAAATAAGATTGGAATGTAATGTGTAAATCAAATGTACCCAAAGAAAATCATATGTTTTCTTCATTTCCATGGAATAATTAGTACATACACACTTTTTATGTACAGGGCTCTTTTGTAAAGCAGGCCTTTGGCACTGAAAAGACTACCCTGTTTTTAAATAAAACTGAATAAGTAAATAAGTAAACTACGTACACACACACACACACACCCTCGCATCGATCCCCACAGATTGGAGAGGAATTGACCCGCAACCCCCTCTCTCTTTATATATAAGATATATGTATTTACATACATTATTACAGGCCTAGGCCGCACTTTTGTATTCATTTTTTTTTAATCGTATGTTCAGCGGGACAAAAAACAAAGGGTGATTCATGTGGTTGTAATTTTACGTATTTGGCTCAGGTTGAAACGCATGAAAGAAACTGTAATACTGCACGTACTACAGCTTCAAATTTGTTATCCTCCAACTAAAGCTCAGTTCAGGTTCCAGACCGTTGCATAACACTTATAGTCAGGTGGCTTAGCGTCAAATTTATCAATTAGCGTTACTTGCCGGATAACAGCAGCATTTAGGTAAAGGGGTTCCTTAGGACTTACTAAACGATATAAGGCTATAGGCCCCCGGCAAAAAATTCAATTTAAGGGTGTGGGGGTGGGGGCGTCTTTTTTGAGACCCCAAATAATTTTATAGCAATGATTTGTTGTTGTACAAACGCCATTTTTGTAACAGCGCTTCCTTAGGACATACTGAACGATATTAGGGTAGGAGCCCCCGGCAAGAATATAATACATGTATAATGGTGTGGGACAGGGGCGTCGCCTCGTAGTCCACAAATAATTTGTAAGGTAATATAACATTGATTTGTTGTTGTACAAACGCCATGGGGCCCACAATCACACATATATGAATATGTATGCCGGGGGCTCCTATACCCTACCATCATTCAGCAGGTCCTAATGAAGCCCTGAACCAAAAATGGTGTTTGTACAACAACAAATCGATGTTTTTTACCTTACAAATTATTTGTGGACTACGAGGCGACGCCCCTGTCCCACACCCTTATATGATATTCTTGCCTTAGGCTCCAACCCTAATATCGTTCAGTAGGTCCTAAGGAAGCCCTGTACCAAAAAAGGTGTTTTTACAACAACAAATCAATGTTATAAAATTATTTGGGGGCTCCAAAAGACGCCCCCGCCCCACACCCTTAAATTGAAATTTTTGCCGGGGGCTCCTAGCCTAATATCGTTTAGTAGGTCCTAAGGGAGCCCCTGTACCAAAAATGGTGCTTTTATCCGGCAAGTAAAGATAATTTCACTAAGCCACCTGACTATTATCATTGATGGTAACTTTAATTGCCATCAGTGGTAACTTACATGCATACTTGATTTGATGGGCTGTTTGAGCATGCAATATGTTAGCATGGTAGTTACCATTGATGGCAGAGTTACCATTATTAGTCAGTTTTAAAGGTCAGATCAGTGCTATATATATATATATATATATATGTATATATATATATATATATATGTATATGTATATATATATATATATGTATATGTATATATATATATATATGTATATGTATATATATATATAAGTATATATATATATATATATATATATAGTGTCACGTATGCGTATATAGGCCTACATAATGCGCATGGAACGAATTGCAATGAATTGCTTTTCAGAAATTGATATGCGTTTTATTTCACTGCCGTTTAATTGGCATAAAAATAATCATCTTTTTTCATCGCCTACATAATTTGGATATTGGAGCTGTAGTGCACTTGGTTACTTGGTTATTACGCTAAACTATGCTTATGATAGTTGGCCTCTGCAGTTACCTTGAATTCTTTGATTAATAATATATAAGCATTTTTTTGTGTGTGTATTTCAGTTGACACTCTTTATGTAAATCAGTTATATTATATACTATTATTGTTATTTGATCTGTTTTGTATTTTATTTATCAATAAATGCAGAAACATCTGCAAGAAAAAAAAAGGATCCCATCTAACTCCATGCAAGCACTAAATGAACAAAATACCAAATGCATGGTAAGTAGACTTATTGGAAAATTAGACCAATATTGAATAATTGCCAAAACGGTCATTATACCAAAGGCTAAGTATACGAAATTACTATTAAACCATGTTGGTGGTGGACAGCCAGACCATAACAAATAGTCCATAATAAGTGGACTAGCTAATCGGGTAGTAGCATGATGGCAATTCACCGGAAAATCAGTGACAGTGGATCTGTAGTGCGGCTGCGCTAAGAGAACGAAGCAGTCATTTATACAGCTCCCCTTTTAGAGCGAGAACTTCGCGTGGTACGGTCACTGGGTATAGGTCCATGCATCAATACACACACCAGGGACATGATCTCTATCATGTCCCTGCACACACAGAGCGTTATTTTGGTATTATACGCCTAGCCTCCGCCTAGTTGCTAACATGCGGGGAGTTGGAGCAGGAAGATGTCTCTTCCTGGTTGGAGTATCCCTGAGTTATAGCACGTCTTGCTTTATTGATATCTCGTCTCCAAGCGCAGACACAAATTTCAATATAAATAATTAAGCATACCCGAACTTTATCAATCTCTGGTTGTGTTTAATAAAATCAGCTACAGTGCAATGCATAGAACATGTAGTTTATACATATACATTATAGTAACCATATCTATATATTAATACGCAAAATCGCCGCGGGGGGTACGTAACGGTCTGCCAATGTGAATTTTTGGACATCAAACCCGTCTTTCCTCGACCCTGCCCGCCTCGGCCGTGGCGCGGGAACGGCGACACAATTCCGAGCGGACCCGCTCGCGCATGCCGCGTGCCACGTCGACCCCGTGGTCGCCGTCCATGTCGTTATAAAGGTGGTTTCGGGGTCCCGGGAGGACGGGCGGACGAGAGCACGGCCGGCGTCGTCCGTGCAAGGAGGCGAGAGTGAGGCGGCGAGGCGTGCACCCGCCCTCTGTCTAATTATTCAAAGAGATCACACTATTAAGGGACGGTCCTCTCCATAATGTGTTGTAGCAAATATGCACGATGCAAAGGGTCGGGCCTATCCCGTGTGAGGCATCTTGCTATATATACGCAGTAGCCAAACTGACGTGAACGTAATATGTTGGTTCTACGCTCACACACACACACACACAGTCGAGTTTCGTGCGACCGCCACAATTTATTGGCACAAACCGTCCGATTTTTCGCGTAAAATCTTTACTTTGAAAATAGTTATACAAATTCTATGAACCATGCCAACATAATCATAATCCAAGCTTCTGCTTTATTGGTCTTTTCATGAAAACTACATTGAAATCACAACAATAATACCGCAAATAGATTGTAATTATCGAGATCTAACTAACGAGAAGGTAAATTCAGCGAGCTTACGTAATTTCAAATGCCTCCGCACGGGCAACTCCAGCGGTGTCAGGCCAGTCACGGCGCTCACACAATGCAATTTACAACTGCAGCACTCTAGCTACTGCAGTACCTGTATAGCGTGTATTTAGATCATTCAATGTTTCATGTTTGAGCCGTGCAATTAATTGTTTTTTTCTTTTATTTCTTTTTTGAATGTGATGTGAATGTGAGTACGGTACGTACATGCTATTACAGAAGTGTGCAAGGAATGATAGGCCTACAGGTGGAAGCAGGCGCTGCATGATCCAGGGGGGCAGGGGCCTAGCTTGCCCCAGCAAAGAAAAAAAAGAGAGAGAGAGAAGGAAAAGAAGGGAAAGAGGAGAGAAAGGGAAAGAAAGAAGAGGAAGAAGAAAAGAAAAGGGGTAAAAAAGAAGGAGATGGGGGGAAAGGGCCTTGCCTCCCGGTCTGTTGCCTCCCCATCAAAAAAATAAGAGAGAAGGAAGGAAAGGGAAAGAAAAAGGAAAAGAGGAGATAAAGAGAAAGAAAAAAGAGGAAGAAAGGAAAAGAAGGGGATATCAGTTGCAATTTTCTCGCCAACAAGTTGTGAATCGAGGGCCAAAAACCCTTGCCTCCCTCCCCCGCCACCGCCAACAAAAGAGAGCTAAAATGGAACAAAAAAGAGTAAGAAGAAAAGAAAAGGGTGAAAAGAAGGGAGATCAGTTGCGATTAATCCCGCCAAAAACGTGTGGATCGGCCCTTGCCTCCCTTCCCCAGCACACCTAAAAGAGAGAGAAAGGGAAGGTAAAGGAAAAAAAAGAGAAAGAAGAAAGGTAGGGAGATCAGTTGCGATTTTTCCCGCCAACAAGGTGTAGACTGACGGGGCTTGGGTGCTTGGGGGCCTGCCCCAAATAAAATTCAAACGTGGTTTATTTCTAATTCGATACCGGTGATTTACAAATGTTGCTGAAATGACATAATTTTCCGAGATTTTTAGTACATTATACATTTGTATGCGTTTGTTGGAAAATGACAAATTCCCAAATTTACAGTCAGGCAAGAAATATACTTATTTAGAGGCCTACATGTCAGGGTCCGCGGAACGGCAGGGCTCGGGGCTCGAGCTCCACCCCCTCCCCACTTTTTTTCAAAGAAAGAGAGAAAGAAAGAATAGTGACCTGCCAGTGTCACAAAATAATGAGGTATCAAAATATGCTCATCTGACCGTGATTAAATGCCTAAAACCCCTGAGCTTCTGGGGGCTCCGCTCCCTGGACCCCACGCCAATGAGTGACCTGCCAGTGTCACAAATAAGGTATCAAAGTATACTCATCTGACCGTAATTAAATGCCTAAAACCCTGAACTTCCGGTGGCTCTGCCCCTGGACCCACTCAATGGCCCTAAGGCGCACCCCTGGATGCTTATCTGACGGTAATTTAATGCCTAAAACCCTGAGCTTCTGGGGCTCCGCCCCTGACACCCGAATCACTTTGAAAACGTTGAGCGAGGCTTGCATGTAAGAGTGGGGTGATGCAAATTTTTGTCTGCCCCGGCCTCCCCAAAAAAAAAAAACGTTTTTGCTCATTACGCACATTACGTACCAATATTTGGCTCGCATAACTTCAAATTTGGGCCCCTAAGGAATCCTGAATCCGCGCCTGGGTGGAAGGGATATAAAACAAATATACAATGACTCATTCTCGAACAAGCTAAAACTATTCGCACTCAGGAACATCAATAGTACTGTTCTCCCTCGGGCCGCGATGGCCCTCGGGAGAATATAATACGATTTGATGTTCCTTCGATGCGAATAGTTTTAGCTAGATCCTCGAGTACGTGTCATTGTATATTTGTATATTTGTATATTATTTTCAGTGCATGCATGAGAACAATATTAATCGTATAGATAACGAGAGTGAGGATCCGGAAAGGGATAGTGAAGAAAGTAGGAACGAATTTAAGTGACGACAATAATCGTAATTAACGAAAGTAAAAAGAAAGTATTAGTCTAAAATATATGCATCAATTTTAATTACAAATTATTGATTTCACTGTCTTCTTCCAATTTTCAAGTTTTATTACAGGATACATATTTATAAAAAAACAATTCAAAATGATACATGGGACAGCAAACAAAAGGTTGATATTCTAACGAGTACAATATTAATGAAAAGAAGAAGAAAAATTATAAAATGATAAAAAGAAATTATCTTTTAAAAATATTATTAAAAAAAAAAAAATAATAATAATAAAAATAATAATATTAATAATAATAATAATCGATAGCACATATCTATTTTCAACCCCCCACCCTCCCTAGAATCCCGTGGATTTTCCACGGGTCCTGAAAAAGAGAGAGAGAAGGAAAAGAAGGGAAAGAGGAGAGAAAGGGAAAGAAAGAAGAGGAAGAAGAAAAGAAAAGGGGTAAAAAAGAAGGAGATGGGGGCGAAAGGGCCTTGCCTCCCGGTCTGTTGCCTCCCATCAAAAAAATAAGAGAGAAGGAAGGAAAGGGAAAGAAAAAGGAAAAAGGAGATAAAGAGAAGAAAAAAAAGAGGAAGAAATGAAAAGAAGGGGGATATCAGTTGCAATTTTCTCGCCAACAAGTTGTGAATCGAGGGCCAAAAAACCCTTGCCTCCCTCCCCCCCGCCACCGCCAACAAAAGAGAGCTAAAATGGAACAAAAAAAGAGTAAGAAGAAAAGAAAAGGGTGAAAAGAAGGGGAGATCAGTTGCGATTAATCCCGCCAAAAACGTGTGGATCGGCCCTTGCCTCCCTTCCCCCAGCACACATAAAAGAGAGAGAAAGAAGGGAAGGTAAAGGAAAAAAAGAGAAAGAAGAAAGGTAGGGGGATCAGTTGCAATTTTCCCGCCAACAAGGTGTAGACTGACGGGGCTTGGGTGCTTGGGGGCCTGCCCCAAATAAAATTCAAACGTGGTTTATTTCTAATTCGATACCGGTGATTTACAAATGTTGCTGAAATGACATAATTTTCCGTGATTTTTAGTACATTATACATTTGTATGCGTTTGTTGGAAAATGACAAATTCCCAAATTTACAGTCAGGCAAGAAATATACTTATTTAGAGGCCTACATGTCAGGGTCCGCGGAACGGCAGGGCTCGGGGCTCGAGCTCCACCCCTCCCCACTTTTTGTGAAAAAGTATATTAGAGAAATAGAAAGAAAGAGAGAAAGAAAGAAAGAATAGTGACCTGCCAGTGTCACAAAATAATGAGGTATCAAAATATGCTCATCTGACCGTGATTAAATGCCTAAAACCCTGAGCTTCTGGGGGCTCCGCCCCCAACCCCACGCCAATGAGTGACCTGCCAGTGTCACAAATAAGGTATCAAAGTATACTCATCTGACCGTAATTAAATGCCTAAAAACCTGAACTTCCGGTGGCTCTGCCCCCTGGACCCACTCAATGGCCCTAAGGCGCACCCCTGGATGCTTATATGACGGTAATTTAATGCCTAAAACCCTGAGCTTCTGGGGCTCCGCCCCTGACACCCGAATCACTTTGAAAACGTTGAGCGAGGCTTGCATGTAAGAGTGGGGTGATGCAAATTTTCGTCTGCCCCGGCCTCCCCCAAAAAAAAAAAAGCGTTTTTGCTCATTACGCCACAGTTCGTACCAATATATGGCTCGCATAACTTCAAATTTGGCCCCCTAAGGAATCCTGGATCCGCGCCTGGGTGGAAGGGATATAAAACAAATATACAATGACTCATTCTCGGAACAAGCTAAAACTATTCGCACTCAGGAACATCAATAGTACTGTTCCCCTCGGGCCGCGATGGCCCTCGGGAGAATATAATACGATTTGATGTTCCTTCGATGCGAATAGTTTTAGCTAGATCCTCGAGTACGTGTCATTGTATATTTGTATATTTGTATATTATTTTCAGTGCATGCATGAGAACAATATTCGTATAGATAACGAGAGTGAGGATCCGGAAAGGAATAGTGAAGAAAGTAGGAACGAATTTAAGTGACGACAATAATCGTAATTAACGAAAGTAAAAAGAAAGTATTAGTCTAAAATATATGCATCAATTTTAATTACAAATTATTGATTTCACTGTCTTCTTCCAATTTTCAAGTTTTATTACAGGATACATATTTATAAAAAAAACAATTCAAAATGATACATGGGACAGCAAACAAAGGGTTGATATTCTAACGAGTACAATATTAATGAAAAGAAGAAGAAAAATTTTAAAATGATAAAAAGAAATTATCTTTAAAAAATATTATTAAAAAAAAATTAATAATAATAATAAAAATAATAATATTAATAATAATAATAATCGATAGCACATATCTATTTTCAACCCCCCACCCTCCCTAGAATCCCGTGGATTTTCCACGGGTCCTGCTAGTTTGTATTAATACGCTATACGCGTTATTTACCGAAAAGGGTTTGTGACTTCAAACTATTTTTTTGCTGTTGCCGTGGTTGTGGAAGCGTGAACATAGTTGTCATGGTCAGACCCATTAAAAAATAAAGAGCTGCAAAATATTTAGCGCTTTTTCAAATGCGATTTATAAATCAAACTATTATTATTACTATTGTTTTTGTTGACTTTGTTGTTGATGTTGTTATTATTTTGGATTGTGCACCACCTTGAAAGAGATGGACCCAGGAGTACTATACAGACAGAGAGTGAGAGAGTTAAATAATAGAAAGATATGTGAAGAGAGAGAGAGAGAGAAAGAGAAGGGGGAATTAGAGGAGACAATGGAGACAGAAATGGAGAGAGACAGATGCAAAAACGCAGCTTCAGACACATAATCGGTTTTGCTGTTTGAGTCATGTGAATCATGACGTATGGAAAAAAGAATAATCATGAACGAGCGTCGAAGAAACCAAACTGTTTTTGAAAAAGTGACGATCTGCCCTGCGTTAAGACTTACGTAATCCCGTGGGTGCGGACCATCACAAAAAATCTTTGTGCACGCCCTCCTCTTTTGGAACCTAAAATTTACATACGGTCCCCTTCCGCCGCATTTTATGACTTCTATCTCCCAAATATTCCTCCTACCATGCACCTACTATGCTCCTACCTACACATGGATATTCAGAAGGCAGCATGCACATACGACTGACCAAACTTCAGACAAGTCAGATTCAACCTTCGTAACGTAAAAGTAGCGGCGCTGAACAGTGACTACAATATTATCGTCTGTTGGAAATAAAAATTAATTCTTTATACGTAAAAAGGTATGATTTAATGCCCTTCTTGCTCTCAGCCGATGTTAATTATTCCCCTTGAATTATTGAATGACAGACAGTAGGTTTAATACTAATAGGTGACTATATAACGATCATAACAATTAATTGCACTATAGCTAGTCACCAACCAAACCCCGGGCCCCCCATAAACCCCCAACCCCACATCCACCCTCCACACTCATAGTCACACACACACATATAATGTACAACCTTCCATTATAGTTACTTGCAATTTATACTGATGTTGGCTTGGAATTTTCCACGTAGAAAATTTAATTTCCCAAGTATGTATTACACGTCACACATTTTTTTCAATTATATTGTAATATGATTCCTGAATAGAAAAATGTTCGGACCAAAACACACACCCTAAAATGGAAACGATTCGCTGCTATAAAAGTATAATTATATACAAAGTCATAATAAAAGTATTTTCTAGTTTCATAATTATATTTTTGACGATTCATTATAGAATAATATTTATTTAGATAAATGGAAGTCTAGACTCGTCTTAAAAAATGTTCAGATAGAGGTGACATGAATGTACTACATAAAACGCCTATACGTAAAAGAATTATGTGGATTTTTACAGGACAAAGTTTACAAATAGCAGAAAAGTAAATGACGTAAGTCATCGTCAACTCACCTCTTGCCTATAATACTCATACGCAGCATCTACGTCGGTTCCTTCGTCGGATGAAAAGTTCATGTAATCAGGATCCATTATTTCATTAGCAAAATGATTCAGAATAAAAGCAACCACGCTTTCTTTCGTAAAATATATTGGGAAGGTGTCACAAAATAAGACCGTGTACTCTATCTCTCTCTCTCTCAAAGATGTGTAAATGAAGCAGAATCAAGTTTGAAAATCTATTGTTTAGCCCTTCGGGTTTATTTGTATAGCTGCATGTAGAGGCATCTTATACTTTCTTACTTCTCGAGACCACTTTAAGACACCCTACCGTTTATTTCGGATCTAATCCCGTATCAATTACCTAACTTTCGCGAGATATTTTAGAAACGAGTATGGATACTAGACTAGGTATGGTATAGGTCCATGGAGATAGGATAGGAGTTCTCACACTCCTTGGCTCAGTGCACACTGTTTTTCTTTTATGTTGTCTTCATCAACCTAATTTTACATTTGAGGCTGTATCCTCATCAAATTCAATCACTAAAGCTATATACACTATTATGTAATTAGGCTCATATTCCAAAAAAATTGATAGGAAAAAAATATAAATGAGATGAATCCATCTTTCAATTTCTCTTTCTAATTTCCCAGCCGGCCTAGGTTTAGGTATATGCATAACCACGAAACAAAAAACGAGCTTGAATTCCTTTTCCTGATGTACATTTGTTCTTATTTATAGTAAAAGACTGGGTGAACAATATTGAAATGACCAGCTGCGGTTTACACAATATTTCATCTATTCATACAATGGCGTGACTGTATTTGTTGTAGAGAACGAACGGAGGGGTTGATGGCCGGGAAGGGGGCGGTGCTTTGTAAAATTAAATGAACTGAAATAGTGTTTAGCGCCAAATAAAAGTATTCAATTTTTTTTAAAATATCATGTAAAAGAATGGGAGATGGGAGCAGAATTCAATCACAGTCAACTGTTATGACAATAGAAGGAAATCAACTGATTTGTACAGGCGCGGATCCACCGGGGGTTAGCCCGGCCTCCCCTGGCTTTTTATTTTTATTTTTTATTGTTTTAATTAGTGTTCACACTACCCCTGCCCCCATGAACTGAACGAAATATCGGTCTTCGCGATTTTCACATTACTGGGGCAAAAGGAATTTAAAAATAGTGCTCACTACAATTTTAAGAAATTGAGTCAACCGGTACATTGTATTTCAAGGGTGTAGATATAAGTTTCACTAAATATTATAGCTTGAACCGTTTCGTTGATAAAGGACCTTATGCCGGGGATATGGTCACCTTTGGTGGGATAAACACGAACAGTCCATCGGCTGAGTTGGGATAACCTCAAGCAATCCACGATGATTATTTTGAGAGCAGGAGATGCATGCATGGTTGCACTACTCCCACTTTCAACGTTTTTGTCACTGGATGATGGAGAGATATATTTAGTTTCATTCCTGTCTTCTACCCTGCTGCTTGTTTGGCTTGATGGTCAACTTCGAGTATTCCTTGAGCTTTACCTCCTATGTGCTGGAAGAGCTGTCTGTACCTTACTGGGAAAGAGCGTGCATTTTTTTTTTAAGTACATGTAATAAATATAAGTAGGATGAAATGCTTAGTTGATAACCACATTTTTCCTCTCTTCTCCTCTCTCCCTTTTTTTTCTTTCTCAATTTCATCAAATCATTCATTATCAACATTTGGTATGAGCTAATCTAAATACATTGCATTCACAACTTTTCTTTTGGATTTCTTATATACACGGCTATACCTTTGATGACGGGAGATCACTTGGTATGTTTACTAGCACATCTATATTTGGAATCCACTTTATATAAAGTTATATAGTTGGAATCAATCCAGGGATGAGGGATATCCCCCACCCTTCGGCACCTTTCCAGGAGGAATATAATTATATGAGATAATTTATTTTAGCTAAGGTCCGCTCACTATATAATTACACACAAAAAAAATAGTTCTTATTGAGGATTGATGGTCTATTTCAGTTAATTTTTGAGCGGACCGAAACTAAAAAATGTATCTCATACATAATATTCCTCCTGGAATGGCGAAGAGGGGGTGGGGGAGGGGAATATACCTCATCACCCGGAATCGACACCATTGTACACGTATTAAGATTTATAAGGAATATCATTAATCAATATAAGTGAAATATATATTCTTTACCAAACTTATGGGCTTTTGTTCACCATTTTTTTCCATTTGGCAAATCAATTTCCGATTGGTTATGTTGTCCATTGCTGAATTATTGACACTCCTCACCTGCTAGTAGTGATAATAATAACACACTTATTTACTCCATCTATATCTAGTAAATATATTCCGCTACAGCAATAATTATAAACATTTGTTTATGAATATACAACATTACATAAACGAGTACAGATAAAATTATCTAGTAGATTTCAAGTGTGCAGTTTCGTTAACTCTTTGCCCGCTACGTTCGGCTAGCGGAACATACAGCGGGCTGCCAACTTCGACTCAAGTCACATTTCATTCACAATACACACGGAACGCATTTAATTCTATTGTACGCACACACACACAATAGTAACGCGTGCTTCGCATTGTATATACATCACACTTCATTGCACCGCTTTCACAGACATTGTTTACATTGACATTTTCCGAGAAAAATTGAGTTTTTGAAACTGCTTTTGCAAATATTCTGATGAGCTAGGATGGCCCCTAAAAACAATGTGGCACAGGGGGGATTGTGTACGTGGCGGGCAAAGAGTTAAAGGAGTATACTTGGAAATTACATATTTCGGGCATATGGAAACAAAGTATATAGAAAAATGTACAGAGTAGTTGTATAAAGCAAACAATTATTAGGTGGCTATAGTTGCGCGCAAAGGAAATCACTACATTGGCAACTTGATTTTTGTTGCGCTGGATATGCACAAATTTCAAGAAATTCAGAAATGGGTCCAAATTTCACAAATAATCCTTTCACATGTATTCCATCATAAGGTTTATTGCGACAAAGGTATTGAATTTTTCATTTTTTGCAATCCATCCGATGACAGATGCGTGATGCCCTATATCATAAAACACAAGTCTTTGTAATGTACTATTATGAAGGGGGGGGGGGCCTAACTTTGGAATAATTATAATAGTTCGTGGAGTAACGTACGTGTCTTGTCGTCTTTATTTTGACCAAGCCCTTGTGGGGGCACTGATGTTTTGGTCTCATTTTTGGATGAAATAGGACGATCCTGAACGTTAGAGGTAGAGAGAGGGCAATAATGTAGGGGTCACTATAGTATCGTCATTTTCCTTTATCCATCTCCCTTTCATTCTCTCTCTCACTTTCTATCTTCCTTCGTCCTTTTATTATTTTCTCCTTCTTTCTTTGTTCACATGGGATTGGGAGGGGGCAGGCTGCCCACAACTTGCTCATATCACGGACCTACTATAAACAACAGGCGCGGATCCACGGGGGGGGGGCGACGGGCCCCCTGGCAATTTTTTTTTATTAAAAAAAAATTTTAACCAGTAAAAACAATACTTACATAGTGATCACTACTCACCCCCTCCCACACTGAGAGAAAAAAACGGTCTGGGATATTTTAAAACTTCCAGGGCCAAAAAGAAAAAATAATTTTAGTGCTTATATCAGTTGGCGCGATTTTCACATTTCCGGGGGCATAAAGACAATTTAGTGCTCACTACCCCCCCCCCTACACTGAGCGAAATATCGGTCGGCGCTTTTTTTCTCATTTCCGGGGGCAAAAAATGAAGAACAAATATAAGTGCTCATTACCCCCGGCTTCATAATTATGAAAATGTATTAGGGGCCGCAATCTCTCCCTTCAAATTTCCTTTCATAATTATGAACGGTATATACACGGCATTATTGTGGCAAATGCTTTATTATGAGCGTGACCAGCTTTGTCTAAGACGTTTCTTTTGTTGTCTTGATGGAGGGGGTACGTTTAATTGTGGGTTAAAAAATTAAATGTTTTATATTTTGTAATGCTAGCTGTAAAATTCAATTTGTAAAATTCAGTACTAGTTTTTTCCCCAGGCCCATAGCCACGGGTTGGGGGCACTCCTCCTCATAGATCCCTTCCCAGGACGTCGATCAATTACATGTATGTGCCCCCAAACATCAAACTCCGGCTATACGGCGCTGTTGTTCCCATTTTGGACCTAATTAGTTGGCATAATAATTATTATCATGTGCACCCTCGCTAGAACAGTTGCGTTGTAAATAAAATTAAAACGAACTTTAAAAAATTAAACAACTTGGTTTTTATTTATTTTTCCTTCTCAAAATGATTTTTTAAATCAATATTTGCTATGATCATCTATTTCTGATTATGAAGTTCAAAGTAAACAAGTTAGCGACGGTTTCAGCCTGTCTGCCGACTATTTACAGCCACCCGTATCGTAACGAGACACAAAGCGAACCCCCTACAATAGTACAAGGTCTAGACGCCAGCCGGTATATGAAAGAGAACAAAAAGAGGGGGAAAAAGCGCGAAAGATACAACAGCCCCGACACGAGAAGAGGCTAGGCAGTTGTGTAATGTGTTACTGTGCACATGGGCGTCATCGGCGACTATCTTGCAAGTTCTCGAGTCGCGAGGGGCTGCCATCAATAAGACAGGTAGGTCGATTATTACAATTATTACCAACAGAGCATCCGCACACATCGATGCACTTCGTTTTGGGGGAGTACATTCTATTGTTGAGCATTGGTTGACCACCTAATGGTCCGGTGAGGAGATGTTGTCATTTTTGCATAGCTAGACATGTTACAGCTCAGAGCCAGTGCAGCGCAGCGGCGCCGTAGCGCCAGGCGACCGATCGAGCAGCAAGTCATCGTGCATGCAGCTTGCAAAGACGGCAGCTCAGCGAGATAGCTTGCTAGCAGACGACAGTCCTCACACTAGGCGAGATTCTGTGCGAGTTTCAGATACACGGTGGCGATGAAACCGCCGTGGGGTTCGTTCAACCAGGAGAGGGCGTTAGACCGTTACGAGATTCAAACAAGTCATTCAACGGTTTCATCGCGAAAAGGGTATCAGACGAGGGTTGTTTTAACACCAGAATTCTTCAAAATGCGTCAAGATAATAAAATTTTTTGATTACATTTGATATTTTAGTGTCCATAACAGATTTTATGACCATAAATTACTAGTTTTGTTGTTAATACGCTTTTACTACCAGTACTCTAGTTTAGCTTTAACATATTAATCTCAACCCATCACCTAATTGGCTAATTTCATTTAAATAATATACCTTTTAGCGATTTGAGGCTTGAGCAAATAGGCCCATTAACAAAATTAATCGTGAACACTTATCTTTCGTTTTAACAATAACATGAATAAATTTTAAAACCGAAAACAGTATTAAGTGACAGACGCCGTTATGAACACGAGTGAGACCAAGCTCATGAAAACAGTCTACAAATAATTTAATAACAAATTAGAGTGAACCACAACAAAGAACTGGAATGCAGTCTTTCCAACGTTCGTCGACTCGCGAATAAGGCTTTGAAGGAACAAGTCATTTCCTGCCAAAAGATGTATTCCATCGGCATCACTAGGAAACAGCTCGTGTCGCTCGTGCGCGAAGCCCGAATAATCCAATGAACGACCCCGATTCTGCGGCATATATTCCTGGCATGCTTGTTAAATACTAGCCGCGTTCTAGAATTATGTGGCTGTTCGTCATTGTCGAAACCTGTGTAAGTCCTTCGTGGCAACACACTGGACCAAATGCTGCGGGCATCGGGGAGGAGCGCGAAGGCGGCTAACCAGTGTATCATATCAACCTACGACAGGAATAAAAAGAAAAACTTCCGGCAGCTTATTGTTCACCACCATTCGACTTGTGTCATATCTAAAACCCTTCCCACTCACTATTGTCCATAAGCGCCCGCTTATTCACACTTTGAATAACGATGTTCATAATTATAATACCCGTGGGCGAAACTCTTTTCATTTTTGGCCAGTAAAAACAAATATATATCTAAAATCTGTAAGAAACAATTTTCCTGTTATTTATTTTGGAACTCTATTCCTCCTGAAATATCCTCATGCAAGTCTTTAACACTATTTAAAAGAAACTTGAAGCAGCATCTTATATCTAAATATCAATGATTCTTGTACCAGTAATTATATTATACAACATTACCTATAACTGTTTTCAAACTTACGATTTTGTAATGATTATTTCCATTTGTATTACCTCCCATGAACGATGTCCCTGTCATGTTTCGTCATGTATGTTTCTTTTTTTAGTTTTGTCTGTATATGTAAATCTCTTAATTACTGTTTGGGAACTATGCCTCCACAAGGCCATTTGGCCTATTTTCATTTTCTTATATATTGCATACGTTGTTGACCTTAATCAGAGGTGAAACAATTTTATACGCAGCCAGAAAAAAAAAAAAAAAAAAAGATTGGTAAATTTAGAATATGATTTAGAGAAGAAATTATAGATTTGGAGAAGGCATTGATATAAAAAACGGACAAAAATAGAGCTCTTGCTATATTAAATGAGAAGAAAGTTCAGTTAGAATCGTTAAGAAAAGAAAAAATGGAAGGAATAAAGATGAGGTCTAAAATTAAATGGATGGAATATGGCGAGAAACCATCGAAATATTTTTTGAATTTAGAAAAAAAGAAATGCTGTGAATAAACGTATATGCAAATTGGTCACTACTGAAAACAAGGAGATAACATCGCAGGATGATATTATATCAGAAATTGTATTATTCTACTCTAAATTGTATGAAAATAATCCTGTTGTTGATGTAGACTTAAATACAATATTAAATGATCCAGCTATAAGTAAATTAACCACTTCAATGTCACAGAAACTCGAAGGAGAACTCTCCATTGATGAAGTCCATCAAGCACTTATAAATATGAAAATAATAAATCGCCTGGTCTAGATGGATACACCGTCGAATTTTTCAAACATTTTTGGAAAGAATTACACATATTTTTAGTGAGGTATTTGAACTCTGCATATTCATCCGGAATGTCCTATACACAGAAGTTAGAGTCATCTCTTTAATTCCCAAAGGAAAAAAAAAAGATAGAAATTATTTGAAAAATTGGAGACCCATATCTTTATTGAACGTGGTGTATAAATTAGGTTCCGCTTGTATAGCAAACAGATTAAAGAACGTACTTCCTTTTCTTATACATGAAAATCAGAAAGGCTTTATGTCAGGGCGCTACATTGGAGAGAATATCCATTTGTTATATGATTTATTATTGTATACTGATATCAATGACATTCCTGGTTTATTGCTGCTTATAGATTTTGAAAAAGCATTTGATTCTATTTCTCATGATTTTATTAGAAAAGTATTGCACTTTTTAAGTTTGGTCCCTCTATTATAAAATGGGTTAATGTATTCTATGAAAATGCTCAATCATGTGTATTAATCAATGGACACCTGTCTCCAATATTTTCAATAGAGCGAGGATGTCGTCAAGGAGATCCCCTATCAGCTCTTATCTTTCTATTATGTGCCGAAATACTTGGTCTTTTGTTTAGAAATTCCGATGCCATTGTTGGTTTGAGCTTACCTGATAGACAACTTAAAATAATTCAATATGCAGATGATACTCTTTTGACATTGAACGGGTCAGTAATAGAATTAAACAGTGCATTAAACATTTTAGATAAATATAATGCAATGTCTGGTTTAAAAGTTAATATACAGAAGACACATGCGATATGGATTGGAGGATATAAAAACAAGAAAGATGGTGTTCTTTTGAATAGAGATCTAAATTGGGTGTTTGATGATTATTTCAGATATTTAGGTATAGATTTTTGTACTGATTTGCACAAATTGGTAATTCACAATTATAATGATAAATTTAAAGAAATCAAAAGTCAAATGACATCGTGGTTAAGGCGATACTTAACTGTTCTTGGAAGAATCACTGTCGTCAAATCATTGTTGGTATCCAAATTAAACTACCTTATTTTGTCCCTCCCTAATCCTGGTGAAAATCTTTTGAAAGATATAAATGCTCACTTTTATAGATTTATATGGGGGGAGAAACCTGATAAAATAAGTAGAAATCAAATGTCACAAAGTTATTCAGACGGAGGGGTTAAAATGATAGATATATACACACATTGCCAATCATTAAAAATTTCCTGGATTAAGAGATTGGTAGCAATATCCTCTGTCTTTTGCAATCTTTCTTGCCTGAACTGCAAGATTTAAAATTATCTATGGGAAACAATTATTTTAGGGAACTGGCAGGGAAAACAAAGAACCTTTTTTGGAAAGAAATGTTCATGGCTTATAGTACGCTCTTGTCCATGCATTAAGATAACATTTCTTGCCAACCCTTATGGAATAATGATTACATTAAAATAGGCAATAGCTCAGTATATAGTATAAAATTGTGTAAAAGGGAGTTCGTTTTGTCAATGATATTTTAGAGACAAATGGTGATTTTTTTCTCTCGAACATTTCCAAGAAAAGTATAATATTCAAATAAATTTTCTTTTTATCGTGGATTATGCAATGCAATTAGACAAGGGTTTAAAATTGTACTATTTTTAAGAAGGTGCCACAGCCCCTTTTCCCAGATACAATGGCATTTGTTATGAAACGTATTAAAGGATGTTCACATGTTTATGCAATTTTATTAAAGAAAAGAAAAGGAGTATGTAAAAGTTTTCTTAAATGGAAATGCGTTTTCGACCTGAACGATAAGAGTTGGGAAACATATTGTTCTATTGGATTTAATTGTACCATTGATGTGGGCTTACGATGGTTTCAGTTTAAAGTTTTGCAACGCATATTATATACGAACGATCTACTGTTTAAAATGAATTTAGTCCCCAAAAAGAATGTACATTTTGTAATGAACAGATTGAAACAGTTATACATCTGCTATGTGATTGTACGCATGTTAAGAATATTTGGGATAGGTTGGAGCACTGGATTTATACTGGAACCGGAAATAAATTAACATTTTCATTACAAGATAAATTATTTGGTTTAAGAGGTTCAAATAATTATGCATTGAATTGTATACTGATTGTGGTGCGACAGATGGTGTATACTTGCAAAATAAAGAAACAATTGCCCGATTTTGATAATATTAGAGTTTCGATTATAAATTATTTCAAAAACGAAAAGTATATTGCAGATTCGAATTGTAGAAATAATAAATTCACAAGAAAATGGTTTCAGTTCAAGAATTTATTTACATAAAATGATATTTTTCTGTATTTTTTCTTTCCATGAATGTCTGAAATGAATTATTGAAGATTTGTTAGTTTTCTGTTAACTCAACAGTTCAACAATACTTGTATCTTGAGAAGCCAATTTTATTTATGTTATAAATGTAAATTACCGTGAATATATATTTGTTAATTTGTTCCAAATGAAAATCAATAAAATCCCTGTGGAGGAAAAATATGGAAAAAAAAATATTGCATATGCTTATTTATATTGTATATATCTTTGTATTGTTTTTATTGAAAATGGAAATAAATAAAACGAATTGAATTGAATTGAATTGAATAGTCGCTTTAATAGGGCTTAATTCAAATCACTGCCATGCCATTTATTCGTTCAAAATTAAAATGATATCTAACATCGTTGATCTTCGTCCGCCTTATGAAACATGTACCAATTAATTCATACTGGTTATACGAACGTAAAGAAGTGAATATGGATAAACCATCGTCATACTTAACTTTCCTCTCGGAGGTACCTTTGTAGATTCCGAGAAGACGTCCCAGTATGAACAATCCGCTACGCCGTATACTCTGTAGAACCAAGTCCAATTAAATTGAAACTTTTCCTCTATTAAAATCCGATGTGAAATCCACGTATAATAATTTTCCAGTACGAAGTTCCTCAGGCTCAATAAAGCCCAACTAAATTAAATTAATTTGCCACGATTAATGTCTACATCCATCCTCTACAAAATCCACAAGGTGAATGAGAATTCTCTCACCAACACCGTGGGAACCCAATCCATCCCGGCTAATTGAATTCCATACATACATTCGAAACATACATCGCGCAAATTCCGTTTATAGCTGCGCGCACATGAAAGATACCGCGCGGCTGACAACAAAGGGGTCGGGATGTTATTGTTTCCTCTCAAGATGCCGCTAAAACTCATCCCAAAAGAAACGCCGCCGCTGACGCGTGCTGTCACTGATGAATGTAAATCATTTATATCGCCCTACGTGCGATAAAATTCCTTATAGTATTCTAATTATGGATTGCTTTGATGAAATCGTGCGCGGAAAAGAATGCAACCCCACACGTGTCTACCCGTTTGTGAAGCCGGATATATTCTCTAGGTCGCACACTTCGGCATTGATCAATTTGTCAGGCCAAGTCCGAGGAAAAATCGTATGCGGGTAGTTTGTTGATGGATGGCTGGCGCCGCGGTAAAGGGAGATTTTTTTCTTAAATAGCCATTATTTTGTCGAGGTCATAAATGTATCCATCATTATTTTGATAATCTATGATTTAAATGAATCTTCATCTACATTGAGCTATATGCTTCATTTACCTTGAACTCGGTCATTAAAAAAGCCCCAAAAGGATTCAATATATATTTAAAAACAAACTTCCCGCCCCAAACAGTTTTAAGCATAACCTAAAACTTCACCCAATACGTAGAATCTTACAAGCATGGGTGAAGTTTTATGCTTAAAACTGTCTATGTTTGGGGCGGGTAGTTTGTTCGAAATATATATTGAATTATCCTTTGGGGCTTTTTGAATGAATGAATGAATAATGAATGAAAGTATAAATTACCCATTTATTTCTATTAATTCAAATAAATTATTTGATTACAGGTTCATTTCAATAATGAATGCCATTTTCACGCGTGTGTTTATCATTAGTACATGCGCGACCTTAAACAATGTACAGCGGTCATTTCGTGAAAGTTCTCATAGCGCGCTGTTGCATTAATTTTGAGCGTTTCACGCACTGACCGCTGTATTAATAGTTCATTTTCTGAAGACTTACTGCACCATGTTAAAAGGTTCTTATAATAGAATGAACCTTAGACGATAAAGTATCAAGTGCTCATTTATTTATATTTATTTAGAAAAGTAATTTAATTAGAAGTTCATTTAAATAATGAGAGTGCTATTTTTGTGCGTGTAGAAATTTTTAGTACATTCGCGACCGTAAGTGCATGAAGAGCAGTCACTTCGTGAAAAGTTCTCGTAGCGTGCTGTTGCATTATATGCATTTCACGAAGTGACCACTGTCTTTATTGACCATTTGTCAAAAATACTCACTATTCCAGAATACAGTATGCAGCATATGAAACTACAGAAAATTCCAAATTTCATAATGGAAACAATGTACATAGTTTTGGGCTATACATAACTGGTTTTATAGGTTAAATATTCATATAGTTTGGTTTTGCACGCGATGCGCTCAGCGGTCACTTTGTGATGCGGGCAACGATATATGTAGAGTATTTTGCCACAGAGCACGGAATGTCCCATGTCAGACAGATCTTCTGCTGCTAATGGCGAGCCAGACGCCCCCAAAAAAATGGCATCAAGCTCATAATTGCAGTATTGACCCAATATAAATATGCAAGGCACCACTGAAAACAGATTTGGAATGCTCGGGTTAATCTTACAGACTACGGAATTCATCATGACAGACACATTTACTGCTGCGTAGGACCCACCAGACGCCCAAAGGGGCCCTCTAAAATTGGATCTTGAGCAAACTAACAAGATTCTACTTAAAAACAATTTTAACTAAATGCCTAAATGCTTCAAAGCAATGAATGGCCTATGCCAGACAAACTTCTTCAGCCAAAAATGTGGCCCAAAGGCCTGTTATTGTAGCATTGACCAACGTTAAAAAGGCCCAATTTCGGTACGACTTAACCACTTGACTGCTATTGGCTTAAAACGCGTTCATACCCCCTGTGCTACAGCATTTTTTAACTGTACAAAAACTGTACACTGTACACAAAAAAAGCCGGACTTTTTTTGGAAGAGCGCCATCTACCGTTCGAGACCTGTAAAACATCATTGTAGTGCTAATTACACAGTAGGGCTAGGCATCATGCAGTGCTACGGTCTTGAAAGTGCAATGCACTAAGCACGTACATGGACGTGGTACGCAGCCGAGTGGTTAATTGAAGTGCACGAGTTAATTCTTACAGACTAAGGAAATCATCATAAAAGACTAGTCTGCTAAGAGCCCACCAGTCGCCCAAAAAAAAAAAAAAAAAAAAGCAGCCCAAAAGCTCATTATTGTAGCGTTTACCCAGGTTGAATAGGCCTCTTCTAGGTATCTTTTCTAGGTACCATCCAGTGACAAACGTTCTTATTAAACTGTTGATTTGTTTGAATACCACAATAGAAGGGGCTGTTAGTCTTTTGTCTGACTGTTCTGTTAAATAATAGCTGATACGACTTTGGTAAGGCAAGTAACCCATCCATGTGTTTTCGTGGTCTAGTGGATACGTAAAAAGACTGTGGGTCGGATGGTTTGTGGTTCGAGTTCAGGCTGTAGTACACTGCTCCTTGTCTCTCACTAGGGTACGTGTTTCAATGCATGCAGCATTTAAGAAATGCCTTCGAATCAGGTACTAATTTAACATCTAGAAATAAATGGGCAAAGCGAAACTTCAGTCTTGCCAAAAATGCCAAAGTACAGTAATGCCTCTTCGTGGATCGGACCCACGACCTTCGCATCTCAAATAAATATTTTTAAATCTTCTTTTCTTTTCCTTTTTGTTTGCATTTCTTTCTTTTTTTGGGGGGGGGGGAGAGATACATAACTGTGTCAATAAAATATACGAGTAATTGTTAAAAATTGTCCCTGCTTTTTATGTTCTTTTTGCAGGTGAATCCAACACTACTACCCTGGTGTAGTGCAGGAACTGCCCTCCTGCACATTGAAAAATGGTCGGTGTTCGCACTGTTGTTTAACATCCTGGCTGCTATCTCCTCCTTGAATATGTTGAACGGACTAATGTTTCCTGTCGTCACATCCATCTCTGACATGATCATGAAGCCTTTAAATGCCTCGTCATGGACTTGCCCTAGTCAACAAAACCCTTATTTCACACGACAAATCGACTTATATGTTCCTGAAATCGTTGAATGTCTCGTCGGTGACTTGGCCTAGTCAACATACCCTTGATCTACATGACAAATAGTCCTCTTCGTTCCTGACATATTATGAAGCCTACTAATGCCTCGTCAAGGACTTGCCTTATTAAAAAAAATATATTACACATGATGAACCGACCTCTTCATCCCCGATATGTTTCTGTAGCCTTAGAATGCCTCCTCAAGGACTTTGCCTAGTCAACTATACCCTTATTACACACGACAATCCATCCGGACTTATCCATCCTGAAATCTTAGAATGTGTCATCAAGAACTTGGACTAGTCGACAAATCCTTTGATGCACACCACAAATGGACTTATTCATTCCTCAAATGTTCCATGGTTTCGTCAAATTGACCAAGAACCACAACTTGGAGGAACGTAATTATCAAAATCACGCATGAGGGATGAAGGCTGGAATAGACAATAGACAAATGAAGCCTCGCTGATATGAACATTTGTGATTCCCGCTTACAATGTAGGAGATCTTTATGTGTACGAATCACTATAAGGGGGTCCTACTAAAAACCGCCAGAGGAAGCAAAACACAACCAACAGCCATTAAGAGCCGAGAAATGTCAATATCAATGAAAACGACAAACAGCTGTTTCGATCGTCACAACTTACTCTTTGTTTTCTTTTGAGAGTTTTAGGCTCACGATTTGTCGATTTGCCGATTTCACATCTAAAACAGTCACTCTTCAAGAAGTTTAAATCCGTAAACAGTCGCAAATGATCCGACGTCACTTAGCTGATCTAACATATTTTCTTACACCAAGTACGAGGAGGATTGAAACACTGCCAGATTTCGATGTTGCTAACTAACAAGCAGTTATGCTTTCTTAGCAGTCAGGTAAAATAATCACTACTAATAATACATATGACTTGACATTTTTGCAGAACTGAACTATTGTCATTGCAAATTCGTTCAATGTCGAATCGCTGCCATGTTTTGAAATGTGCGATGATTAATAAAATGGCAGGGACGTCCCGATCAATCCGTAGCATTGTTAAGACTCCATAGTGATAAGTGCTTTGAATTGAGTTGGCTCAATTTGGTTAATAAGGTAATATTAATATTAGGGAGGGTTGTACAAGTTCGATTAAGGTCGATAAACGAACATTTTTCTTGATTAATTAAACAAAGCGGTTACTGACAGCTGCCCAAACCACGCTATACTCAGGAAGATAGAATATACTATTACTTAGTATTAGACATTTGAAGATAGTATACAAATATTGACTGCTCATGAGGATGATGGTGGAAACTATCACTCCCAAGGTGCTGTTCATACCTGC
>CP137683.1:22934807-23195107 GCA_037976565.1 Mesocentrotus franciscanus | reverse complement strand
CCTTGGAAGAATCACTGTCGTCAAATCATTGTTGGTATCCAAATTAAACTACCTTATTTTGTCCCTCCCTAATCCTGGTGAAAATCTTTTGAAAGATATAAATGCTCACTTTTATAGATTTATATGGGGAGAAACCTGATAAAATAAGTAGAAATCAAATGTCACAAAGTTATTCAGACGGAGGGGTTAAAATGATAGATATATACACACATTGCCAATCATTAAAAATTTCCTGGATTAAGAGATTGGTAATCAATAGATAGCAATATCCTCTGTCTTTTGCAATCTTTCTTGCCTGAACTGCAAGATTTAAAATTATATATGGGAAACAATTATTTTAGGGAACTGGCAGGGAAAACAAAGAACCTTTTTTGGAAAGAAATGTTCATGGCTTATAGTACGCTCTTGTCCATGCATTAAGATAACATTTCTTGCCAACCCTTATGGAATAATGATTACATTAAAATAGGCAATAGCTCAGTATATAGTATAAAATTGTGTAAAAAGGGAGTTCGTTTTGTCAATGATATTTTAGAGACAAATGGTGATTTTTTCTCTCTGGAACATTTCCAAGAAAAGTATAATATTCAAATAAATTTTCTTTTTATCGTGGATTATGCGATGCAATTAGACAAGGGTTTAAAATTGTACTATTTTAAGAAGGTGCCACAGCCCCTTTTCCCAGATACAATGGCATTTGTTATGAAACGTATTAAAGGATGTTCACATGTTTATGCAATTTTATTAAAGAAAAGAAAAGGAGTTTGTAAAAGTTTTCTTAAATGGAAATGCGTTTTCGACCTGAACGATAAGAGTTGGGAAACATATTGTTCTATTGGATTTAATTGTACCATTGATGTGGGCTTACGATGGTTTCAGTTTAAAGTTTTGCAACGCATATTATATACGAACGATCTACTGTTTAAAATGAATTTAGTCCCCAAAAAGAATGTACATTTTGTAATGAACAGATTGAAACAGTTATACATCTGCTATGTGATTGTACGCATGTTAAGAATATTTGGGATAGGTTGGAGCACTGGATTTATACTGGAACCGGAAATAAATTAACATTTTCATTACAAGATAAATTATTTGGTTTAAGAGGTTCAAATAATTATGCATTGAATTGTATACTGATTGTGGTGCGACAGATGGTGTATACTTGCAAAATAAAGAAACAATTGCCCGATTTTGATAATATTAGAGTTTCGATTATAAATTATTTCAAAAACGAAAAGTATATTGCAGATTCGAATTGTAGAAATAATAAATTCACAAGAAAATGGTTTCAGTTCAAGAATTTATTTACATAAAATGATATTTTTCTGTATTTTTCTTTCCATGAATGTCTGAAATGAATTATTGAAGATTTGTTAGTTTTCTGTTAACTCAACAGTTCAACAATACTTGTATCTTGAGAAGCCAATTTTATTTATGTTATAAATGTAAATTACCGTGAATATATATTTGTTAATTTGTTCCAAATGAAAATCAATAAAATCCCTGTGGAGGGAAAAATATGGAAAAAAAAAATATTGCATATGCTTATTTATATTGTATATATCTTTGTATTGTTTTTATTGAAAATGGAAATAAATAAAACGAATTGAATTGAATTGAATTGAATAGTCGCTTTAATAGGGCTTAATTCAAATCACTGCCATGCCATTTATTCGTTCAAAATTAAAATGATATCTAACATCGTTGATCTTCGTCCGCCTTATGAAACATGTACCAATTAATTCATACTGGTTATACGAACGTAAAGAAGTGAATATGGATAAACCATCGTCATACTTAACTTTCCTCTCGGAGGTACCTTTGTAGATTCCGAGAAGACGTCCCAGTATGAACAATCCGCTACGCCGTATACTCTGTAGAACCAAGTCCAATTAAATTGAAACTTTTCCTCTATTAAAATCCGATGTGAAATCCACGTATAATAATTTTCCAGTACGAAGTTCCCTCAGGCTCAATAAAGCCCAACTAAATTAAATTAATTTGCCACGATTAATGTCTACATCCATCCTCTACAAAATCCACAAGGTGAATGAGAATTCTCTCACCAACACCGTGGGAACCCAATCCATCCCGGCTAATTGAATTCCATACATACATTCGAAACATACATCGCGCAAATTCCGTTTATAGCTGCGCGCACATGAAAGATACCGCGCGGCTGACAACAAAGGGGGCGGGATGTTATTGTTTCCTCTCAAGATGCCGCTAAAACTCATCCCAAAAGAAACGCCGCCGCTGACGCGTGCTGTCACTGATGAATGTAAATCATTTATATCGCCCTACGTGCGATAAAATTCCTTATAGTATTCTAATTATGGATTGCTTTGATGAAATCGTGCGCGGAAAGAATGCAACCCCACACGTGTCTACCCGTTTGTGAAGCCGGATATATTCTCTAGGTCGCACACTTCGGCATTGATCAATTTGTCAGGCCAAGTCCGAGGAAAAATCGTATGCGGGTAGTTTGTTGATGGATGGCTGGCGCCGCGGTAAAGGGAGATTTTTTCTTAAATAGCCATTATTTTGTCGAGGTCATAAATGTATCCATCATTATTTTGATAATCTATGATTTAAATGAATCTTCATCTACATTGAGCTATATGCTTCATTTACCTTGAACTCGGTCATTAAAAAAGCCCCAAAAGGATTCAATATATATTTAAAAACAAACTTCCCGCCCCAAACAGTTTTAAGCATAACCTAAAACTTCACCCAATACGTAGAATCTTACAAGCATGGGTGAAGTTTTATGCTTAAAACTGTCTATGTTTGGGGCGGGTAGTTTGTTCGAAATATATATTGAATTATCCTTTGGGGCTTTTGAATGAATGAATGAATAATGAATGAAAGTATAAATTACCCATTTATTTCTATTAATTCAAATAAATTATTTGATTACAGGTTCATTTCAATAATGAATGCCATTTTCACGCGTGTGTTTATCATTAGTACATGCGCGACCTTAAACAATGTACAGCGGTCATTTCGTGAAAGTTCTCATAGCGCGCTGTTGCATTAATTTTGAGCGTTTCACGCACTGACCGCTGTATTAATAGTTCATTTTCTGAAGACTTACTGCACCATGTTAAAAGGTTCTTATAATAGAATGAACCTTAGACGATAAAGTATCAAGTGCTCATTTATTTATATTTATTTAGAAAAGTAATTTAATTAGAAGTTCATTTAAATAATGAGAGTGCTATTTTTGTGCGTGTAGAAATTTTTAGTACATTCGCGACCGTAAGTGCATGAAGAGCAGTCACTTCGTGAAAAGTTCTCGTAGCGTGCTGTTGCATTATATGCATTTCACGAAGTGACCACTGTCTTTATTGACCATTTGTCAAAAATACTCACTATTCCAGAATACAGTATGCAGCATATGAAACTACAGAAAATTCCAAATTTCATAATGGAAACAATGTACATAGTTTTGGGCTATACATAACTGGTTTTATAGGTTAAATATTCATATAGTTTGGTTTTGCACGCGATGCGCTCAGCGGTCACTTTGTGATGCGGGCAACGATATATGTAGAGTATTTTGCCACAGAGCACGGAATGTCCCATGTCAGACAGATCTTCTGCTGCTAATGGCGAGCCAGACGCCCCAAAAAAATGGCATCAAGCTCATAATTGCAGTATTGACCCAATATAAATATGCAAGGCACCACTGAAAACAGATTTGGAATGCTCGGGTTAATCTTACAGACTACGGAATTCATCATGACAGACACATTTACTGCTGCGTAGGACCCACCAGACGCCCAAAGGGGCCCTCTAAAATTGGATCTTGAGCAAACTAACAAGATTCTACTTAAAAACAATTTTAACTAAATGCCTAAATGCTTCAAAGCAATGAATGGCCTATGCCAGACAAACTTCTTCAGCCAAAAATGTGGCCCAAAGGCCTGTTATTGTAGCATTGACCAACGTTAAAAAGGCCCAATTTCGGTACGACTTAACCACTTGACTGCTATTGGCTTAAAACGCGTTCATACCCCCTGTGCTACAGCATTTTTTAACTGTACAAAAACTGTACACTGTACACAAAAAAAGCCGGACTTTTTTTGGAAGAGCGCCATCTACCGTTCGAGACCTGTAAAACATCATTGTAGTGCTAATTACACAGTAGGGCTAGGCATCATGCAGTGCTACGGTCTTGAAAGTGCAATGCACTAAGCACGTACATGGACGTGGTACGCAGCCGAGTGGTTAATTGAAGTGCACGAGTTAATTCTTACAGACTAAGGAAATCATCATAAAAGACTAGTCTGCTAAGAGCCCACCAGTCGCCCAAAAAAAAAAAAAAAAAAAAATAGCAGCCCAAAAGCTCATTATTGTAGCGTTTACCCAGGTTGAATAGGCCTCTTCTAGGTATCTTTTCTAGGTACCATCCAGTGACAAACGTTCTTATTAAACTGTTGATTTGTTTGAATACCACAATAGAAGGGGCTGTTAGTCTTTTGTCTGACTGTTCTGTTAAATAATAGCTGATACGACTTTGGTAAGGCAAGTAACCCATCCATGTGTTTTCGTGGTCTAGTGGATACGTAAAAGACTGTGGGTCGGATGGTTTGTGGTTCGAGTTCAGGCTGTAGTACACTGCTCCTTGTCTCTCACTAGGGTACGTGTTTCAATGCATGCAGCATTTAAGAAATGCCTTCGAATCAGGTACTAATTTAACATCTAGAAATAAATGGGCAAAGCGAAACTTCAGTCTTGCCAAAAATGCCAAAGTACAGTAATGCCTCTTCGTGGATCGGACCCACGACCTTCGCATCTCAAATAAATATTTTTAAATCTTCTTTTCTTTTCCTTTTTGTTTGCATTTCTTTCTTTTTTTGGGGGGGGGGGAGAGATACATAACTGTGTCAATAAAATATACGAGTAATTGTTAAAAATTGTCCCTGCTTTTTATGTTCTTTTTGCAGGTGAATCCAACACTACTACCCTGGTGTAGTGCAGGAACTGCCCTCCTGCACATTGACAAATGGTCGGTGTTCGCACTGTTGTTTAACATCCTGGCTGCTATCTCCTCCTTGAATATGTTGAACGGACTAATGTTTCCTGTCGTCACATCCATCTCTGACATGATCATGAAGCCTTTAAATGCCTCGTCATGGACTTGCCCTAGTCAACAAAACCCTTATTTCACACGACAAATCGACTTATATGTTCCTGAAATCGTTGAATGTCTCGTCGGTGACTTGGCCTAGTCAACATACCCTTGATCTACATGACAAATAGTCCTCTTCGTTCCTGACATATTATGAAGCCTACTAATGCCTCGTCAAGGACTTGCCTTATTAAAAAAAATATATTACACATGATGAACCGACCTCTTCATCCCCGATATGTTTCTGTAGCCTTAGAATGCCTCCTCAAGGACTTTGCCTAGTCAACTATACCCTTATTACACACGACAATCCATCCGGACTTATCCATCCTGAAATCTTAGAATGTGTCATCAAGAACTTGGACTAGTCGACAAATCCTTTGATGCACACCACAAATGGACTTATTCATTCCTCAAATGTTCCATGGTTTCGTCAAATTGACCAAGAACCACAACTTGGAGGAACGTAATTATCAAAATCACGCATGAGGGATGAAGGCTGGAATAGACAATAGACAAATGAAGCCTCGCTGATATGAACATTTGTGATTCCGCTTACAATGTAGGAGATCTTTATGTGTACGAATCACTATAAGGGGGTCCTACTAAAAACCGCCAGAGGAAGCAAAACACAACCAACAGCCATTAAGAGCCGAGAAATGTCAATATCAATGAAAACGACAAACAGCTGTTTCGATCGTCACAACTTACTCTTTGTTTTCTTTTGAGAGTTTTAGGCTCACGATTTGTCGATTTGCCGATTTCACATCTAAAACAGTCACTCTTCAAGAAGTTTAAATCCGTAAACAGTCGCAAATGATCCGACGTCACTTAGCTGATCTAACATATTTTCTTACACCAAGTACGAGGAGGATTGAAACACTGCCAGATTTCGATGTTGCTAACTAACAAGCAGTTATGCTTTCTTAGCAGTCAGGTAAAATAATCACTACTAATAATACATATGACTTGACATTTTTGCAGAACTGAACTATTGTCATTGCAAATTCGTTCAATGTCGAATCGCTGCCATGTTTTGAAATGTGCGATGATTAATAAAATGGCAGGGAACGTCCCGATCAATCCGTAGCATTGTTAAGACTCCATAGTGATAAGTGCTTTGAATTGAGTTGGCTCAATTTGGTTAATAAGGTAATATTAATATTAGGGGGGAGGGGGGTTGTACAAGTTCGATTAAGGTCGATAAACGAACATTTTTCTTGATTAATTAAACAAAGCGGTTACTGACAGCTGCCCAAACCACGCTATACTCAGGAAGATAGAATATACTATTACTTAGTATTAGACATTTGAAGATAGTATACAAATATTGACTGCTCATGAGGATGATGGTGGAAACTATCACTCCCAAGGTGCTGTTCATACCTGCCCTTCTATCACCCCCGAGGCGAAGCCGGTGATAGAAGGGCCGGTATGAACACCACCGAGGGACTCAGTGATAGTTTCAACCACCATCCGATTACAGAGCAGTCCATATTTGTTTTATATACCTCATCATTTTCATTGATTAATGAATAGGTCTAGCTGCTGTAGGTCATATTTACATCATTCAATGTTTCATTCATCCACAGCAGTTTAATGTTAATACCTGTATGGGGAATTTTAACAACAAGTAGACCAAATGAAACATAGAAGGATGTAAATATGTTTACCTGGCGCTTTACAGGTACTGCAGTCACTGCGGCTCCGCGTAAATTGCAATGCGTGAGCGCCCTAGCTAGCTGACACCGCGCAAGTTGCGCGCTGGAGACATTTGTGTGTGCAAAAGTCGCGGAGGGGTTAGGAGTCCTATCACAGGGTTTGATAGTATTATATACCTCATACATAGATTGTCATTCACTGATTGGTCAAAACTATATCACATGACAAGGAGCATTTCGATCTATCATTGCGTCAGAGGGTTTGATAGTACTATCAAACCATGTGATAGGACTTCTAACCCCTCCGCGACTTTTGCACACACAAATGCCTCCAGCGCGCAACTTGCGCGGTGTCAGCTAGCTAGGGCGCTCACGCATTGCAATTTACGCGGAGCCGCAGTGACTGCAGTACAGTACCTGTAAAGCGCCTGCTAAACATATTTACATCCTTCTATATGTTTCATCTGGTCTACTTGTTTTAAAAATTCCCCATACAGGTATTAACATTAAACTGCTGTGGATGAATGAAACATTGAATGATGTAAATATGACCTAGAGCAGCTAGACCTATTCATGAATCAATAAAAAGGATGAGGTATATAACACAAATATGGACTGCTCTGTAATCGGATGGTGGTTGAAACTATCACTCCCTCGGTGGTGTTCATACCGGCCCTTCTATCACCCCCTCGGCTTCGCCTCGGGGGTGATAGAAGGGCAGGTATGAACAGCACCTTGGGAGTGATAGTTTCCACCATCATCCTCATGAGCAGTCAATATTTGTATACTATCAAACCCTCTGACGCAATGATAGATCGAAATGCTCCTTGTCATGTGATATAGTTTTGACCAATCAGTGAATGACAATCTATGTATGAGGTATATAAAATGTACTATTTATTAGACACGAGCATATCCTTCACTATTTGCTGTTCATGCGAACAGCTGCACTCAGTATGAAAAGATTCGCTCAAAGAGACTCGCGATAATCCTATCAATATGTTTTATCATATGTTCTCATTTTTATCCGACTATTCATCATTTGTTGGCATTGAATCGTTAATTTCAGCTTATCTATTTGATGAGGTTTTATTTGTCTAATAGATCCACTCTGAGTAAGGGTAGAGAATTACCTTCACTTTGAAGGGGATGGTGTACTTTTGTGTGGGGTTGACAACTGAGTATATATTTGAATAAATCGGTGCAAATTTGATTTATTTCTTGACAATATTTATACACAGTAATTATTAATTTTCGTGTCAGAATATTAGCAAGGTCGAAAGCTATTGCGCTATTGCGCTATTTAAAATCTGTTCCTAAAGCCTATGATATCGGGGGGAAATGATATTTCACCCTCTATTTGAAAGATAATGTACACTTTATGTGATGATATCAGCAGGGTCGGGCAATTGTGTTGGTTTATGAATCTGTTTTCTAAAGTCTATATAATTTGGGGTGAATAGTATTTTATCCTCTATTTTAAAATATTATATGATGATGTTCTTGGTCCATGGCTATAAAATAGTCTATTCAATACATTTTTTAAGCTCTTTAAATCCAACATTTTAAGCAAGTATCCTACAAGGCAATCACTCGATTTCGTTTTATAATTATAATGAAACCATAAAGGAAAAATAATCCCATAATTGAGTTGTGGATATAAAATATAATTATATGATGACTGTCATTAGGAGAGAAATCGGATAAAAGTTAATGGCTTCTTGATTATGATCATACCAAGGAGATACCAGCACTGGAGAATTAACTAGCGAGAGCCGTCTGATCGAGCTTCGAAGCCGCCTCGTAAACTCAGCTGGTGTTCGCGAGATGATTTACGACAGCTGTTTGAGGTTCGCTCTAGATATCGCGCAGTGTGAGCCAGGGGCGGGTCCAGCAGGCGGCAAGAAGGGGGGCTATTCGTGAGAAAATATTTAGCGGCGAAGCGGCCAGCCGGTAAATAAGCGGAGGGGAGGGTAAGAAGCACTTTTTGTGCCCAATTCGTGAGAAAATATTTAGCGACGACTCAGCCAGCCGGTGAATAAGCGGGAGGGGGGCGCGGGTAAGAGCACCTTTTTCTTTCTCCAATTTTTCTCCATTTTCTGAGAAAACATTTAGCGGCGACTCAGCCAGCCGGTGAATAAGCGGGGGGTAAGAGCTCTATTTTTTCTTTTTGTTGTTGTTGTTGCACAATTCCTGAGAATGTTTTTTTGCCGGGGGAGCGGGACCGTCGGGCCCCCGTCGATCCTCGCCTGACTTAAGCCCTAATGGCAAAAAGCTGGTCGGCATTCATTAATGTTTGGGCCGGTTTGGCGGTGTGAATGAGTTAGGCTTATAATCGGAGGGGTTGGAGTCAGGTGTGGGTCACTGTGTTATCAATGCTGAAAAATCAATCGGTTAGCCTTGATTACAAGCATGGACGTTTGATACTAGAGTGTACGTGCTAACCAACTATTCTTTTTGGTCCTCCCTGTTTTCCAATCGTGGTGACCCCGGTGGGCTGCACGATATGCAAGTCACCAATCTTCCATATGGTAAGAAAAATGTCCTTCTGTTTCCTGTTGAAGAATGATCATGTTGTTTCCATCATTCCCTGCTCCAAAAAGGCAAAAAGTAGATAAAGAAGCCCCCGACTCATTACTTTCTCTGAACCCTATAATTTGCTCCATCTCGGGTAGACTCCTCGATAAATCATAGTAACTTTTGCCAATCATAATAATGCTCAACTCACAAATAAATTCAGTAAATTTCGGACCCTAGTCCCAAAGGGGTCTTTCGTCCAATACAAATCTCTTGGCTATGTTCCTTATTATTGTAAGTGCAGTAGTCTTGCCGGATCGACCGCAACAAAGTCGCGGTGGTTTGGATAAGTTCTGAAATATTCAGTTAAGCTTTGAAATGAACTATCGATCAAGAATCGCTCTCATAATTTCTCCGCAAATTCGACTCATGGGTCTAGTTCATCAAAGGTCTCGCCCCTCTTCTTGCACCAGCAACTGATGCTTGCATCCGATGATATTATGTCGATGAGTATTCCAACATTGATGTAAAGTTGTTCTTTGTGATTCTGCAGACGTTGTTTTACATTCTTGTTGTTAACTAAATAATGGCCAATAGTATTTTGTCCATTTTCTTCCTTTTAGTGATGTCCAATTGTAGACCTGTATGTTCTTGGATGGTAATGTAGTCTTCTTCCTTTGTAATATAGTTAGGCCTTAAGTACAAGCACTTTGCGAACTTTATATTTTGCCTGTTTTGCAGGTAATACATGTTGCTGCACTTTTTAAACGTTCCACATTAGCCTACTCATGCAGATAATGCAAAGTGTGACAACGTCGCAAAACTCTGGGGTTTGACACGAATCTTTCCTCTCTTTATTAGGTTTACGCCACTGTGTCCGATCATTGACACCCGGCTCAGATCCTGCATCTTGCCTGTCACCTTGAATGACTTTAAAACGGCACGACTTGAACTCGTCTGTGCCTAGTTCCTTGTAGATGACATACACGGTGTTCTTCCAAGGATTGATGAGGTTGATACCGTCTTTAAGGACTTAGGACTTGCGTTCTTGGATGGCAATGTAGTCTTCTTCCTTTGGAATACAGTTAGGCCTTAACTACAAGCACTTTGGTGACTTTAGATTTTAGCCTGTTTTGCAGGTAATGCATGGTGCTGCACTTTCTAAACTGTCCACATTAGTGTCCTCTTTCAGATAATGCATAGTGTGACAACGTCGCAAAACTCTGGGGTTTGACACGAATCTTTCCTCTCTTTATTAGGTTTACGCCACTGTGTCCGATCATTGACACCCGGCTCAGATCCTGCATCTTGCCTGTCACCTTGAATGGCTTTAATGGGGCACGACTTGAGCTCGTCTGTGCCTAGTTCCTTTTAGATGACATACACGTTGTTTTTCGAAGGATTGATGAGGTTGATACCGTCTTTAAGGACTTGTGTCTCATCGGGAGGTAGCTTAAGGACCGTCTCCTGTTCCTGTTCTTCGTTCTTTTTTATAACCTGGTTCCGTTTTAGTACTCTAGTTCATTTGCCCACAGGAATGATCGTCTTGATATTTGGAATTACGTTCAATATATTTCAGATCATGATTACATTGGAATCGCCTTAAAATGTGCTCCACGGGTTTGAAGAAATGTTCTCCGACGATGCTGAAAGAAAATTTGAACCGCGATCTTTAAAGGAGATTGTTTCTTTCTTAGAAATGGTGTTCCATCTTCTGACATCCATTCAATAGGTCAATTCTTGTCCTCTTACCATGCCACAGAAATGACTGAATTTATTTAAATTTTGAAATTACGTACAATGAACTAGTATAATGGTTAGATCAGTATTGCCTTGAAATATGTTCCATATTTTACCATTCTTCAATGATTATCGAAATGTGATCTGTACGGGAGATTCCTTCTATCTCAATGTTGTTCGGTCTTTTAATCTATCTATTTTGGCCAACATTCCAATATCGAATTTGGTATGAATAATTTATTCCAAACCCACTCCTTCCTCCTTGACCACGCGAACTGTCCACATTGTTGGAGGAAAGGTAGGCATTATTTATTCGGTCGCAGAGGCATGTTGCTAAAAATAGCAAAGAAGTCTTCTACCTTAGGAATATAGTTAGGCCTTAACTACGAGCACTTTGGTGACATGTCTTTTTTCTTTTGGGCAGGTAATGCATGGTGCTGCACTTTATAAACTTTCCACATTAGCTTACTCATGCAGATATTAATGCATTGTGCGGCAACGTCGCAAAACTCTTGGGTTTGACACGAATCTTTTCTCTTTATCAGGTTTAGGGCCTACGCCACTGTGTCAGTTCATAGACACCCCGCCCAGATCCTGCATCTTGCCTGTCACCTTGAATGGCTTTAATGGGGCACGACTTGAGCTCGTCTGTGCCTAGTTCCTTGTAGATGACATACACGTTGTTTTTCGAAGGATTGATGAGGTTGATACCGTCTTTAAGGACTTGTGTCTCATCGGGAGGTAGCTTAAGGACCGTGTCCTGTTCCTGTTCTTCGTTCTTTTTTATAACCTGGTTCCGTTTTGGTACTCTAGTTCATTTGCCCACAGGAATGATCGTCTTGATATTTTGAATTACGTTCAATATATTTCAGATCATGATTACATTGGAATCGCCTTAAAATGTGCTCCACGGGTTTGAAGAAATGTTCTCCGACGATGCTGAAAGAAAATTTGAACCGCGATCTTTAAAGGAGATTGTTTCTTTCTTAGAAATGGTGTTCCATCTTCTGACATCCATTCAATAGGTCAATTCTTGTCCTCTTACCATGCCACAGAAATGACTGAATTTATTTAAATTTTGAAATTACGTACAATGAACTAGTATAATGGTTAGATCAGTATTGCCTTGAAATATGTTCCATATTTTACCATTCTTCAATGAAAATCGAAATGTGATCTGTACGGGAGATTCCTTCTATCTCAATGTTGTTCGGTCTTTTAATCTATCTATTTTGGCCAACATTCCAATATCGAATTTGGTATGAATAATTTATTCCAAACCCACTCCTTCCTCCTTGACCACGCGAATTGTCCACATTGTTAGAGGAAAGGTAGGCATTATTTATTCGGTCGCAGAGGCATGTTGCTAAAAATAGCAAAGAAGTCTTCTACCTTAGGAATATAGTTAGGCCTTAACTACGAGCACTTTGGTGACATGTCTTTTCTTTTGGGCAGGTAATGCATGGTGCTGCACTTTATAAACTTTCCACATTAGCTTACTCATGCAGATATTAATGCATTGTGCGGCAACGTCGCAAAACTCTTGGGTTTGACAAGAATCTTTTCTCTTTATCAGGTTTAGGGCCTACGCCACTGTGTCAGTTCATAGACACCCCGCCCAGATCCTGCATCTTGCCTGTCACCTTGAATGGCTTTAATGGGGCACGACTTGAGCTCGTCTGTGCCTAGTTCCTTGTAGATGACATACACGTTGTTTTTCGAAGGATTGATGAGGTTGATACCGTCTTTAAGGACTTGTGTCTCATCGGGAGGTAGCTTAAGGACCGTGTCCTGTTCCTGTTCTTCGTTCTTTTTTATAACCTGGTTCCGTTTTAGTACTCTAGTTCATTTGCCCACAGGAATGATCGTCTTGATATTTTGAATTACGTTCAATATATTTCAGATCATGATTACATTGGAATCGCCTTAAAATGTGCTCCACGGGTTTGAAGAAATGTTCTCCGACGATGCTGAAAGAAAATTTGAACCGCGATCTTTAAAGGAGATTGTTTCTTTCTTAGAAATGGTGTTCCATCTTCTGACATCCATTCAATAGGTCAATTCTTGTCCTCTTACCATGCCACAGAAATGACTGAATTTATTTAAATTTTGAAATTACGTACAATGAACTAGTATAATGGTTAGATCAGTATTGCCTTGAAATATGTTCCATATTTTACCATTCTTCAATGAAAATCGAAATGTGATCTGTACGGGAGATTCCTTCTATCTCAATGTTGTTCGGTCTTTTAATCTATCTATTTTGGCCAACATTCCAATATCGAATTTGGTATGAATAATTTATTCCAAACCCACTCCTTCCTCCTTGACCACGCGAATTGTCCACATTGTTAGAGGAAAGGTAGGCATTATTTATTCGGTCGCAGAGGCATGTTGCTAAAAATAGCAAAGAAGTCTTCTACCTTAGGAATATAGTTAGGCCTTAACTACGAGCACTTTGGTGACATGTCTTTTCTTTTGGGCAGGTAATGCATGGTGCTGCACTTTATAAACTTTCCACATTAGCTTACTCATGCAGATATTAATGCATTGTGCGGCAACGTCGCAAAACTCTTGGGTTTGACAAGAATCTTTTCTCTTTATCAGGTTTAGGGCCTACGCCACTGTGTCAGTTCATAGACACCCCGCCCAGATCCTGCATCTTGCCTGTCACCTTGAATGGCTTTAATGGGGCACGACTTGAGCTCGTCTGTGCCTAGTTCCTTGTAGATGACATACACGTTGTTTTTCGAAGGATTGATGAGGTTGATACCGTCTTTAAGGACTTGTGTCTCATCGGGAGGTAGCTTAAGGACCGTGTCCTGTTCCTGTTCTTCGTTCTTTTTTATAACCTGGTTCCGTTTTAGTACTCTAGTTCATTTGCCCACAGGAATGATCGTCTTGATATTTTGAATTACGTTCAATATATTTCAGATCATGATTACATTGGAATCGCCTTAAAATGTGCTCCACGGGTTTGAAGAAATGTTCTCCGACGATGCTGAAAGAAAATTTGAACCGCGATCTTTAAAGGAGATTGTTTCTTTCTTAGAAATGGTGTTCCATCTTCTGACATCCATTCAATAGGTCAATTCTTGTCCTCTTACCATGCCACAGAAATGACTGAATTTATTTAAATTTTGAAATTACGTACAATGAACTAGTATAATGGTTAGATCAGTATTGCCTTGAAATATGTTCCATATTTTACCATTCTTCAATGAAAATCGAAATGTGATCTGTACGGGAGATTCCTTCTATCTCAATGTTGTTCGGTCTTTTAATCTATCTATTTTGGCCAACATTCCAATATCGAATTTGGTATGAATAATTTATTCCAAACCCACTCCTTCCTCCTTGACCACGCGAATTGTCCACATTGTTAGAGGAAAGGTAGGCATTATTTATTCGGTCGCAGAGGCATGTTGCTAAAAATAGCAAAGAAGTCTTCTACCTTAGGAATATAGTTAGGCCTTAACTACGAGCACTTTGGTGACATGTCTTTTTCTTTTGGGCAGGTAATGCATGGTGCTGCACTTTATAAACTTTCCACATTAGCTTACTCATGCAGATATTAATGCATTGTGCGGCAACGTCGCAAAACTCTTGGGTTTGACAAGAATCTTTTCTCTTTATCAGGTTTAGGGCCTACGCCACTGTGTCAGTTCATAGACACCCCGCCCAGATCCTGCATCTTGCCTGTCACCTTGAATGGCTTTAATGGGGCACGACTTGAGCTCGTCTGTGCCTAGTTCCTTGTAGATGACATACACGTTGTTTTTCGAAGGATTGATGAGGTTGATACCGTCTTTAAGGACTTGTGTCTCATCGGGAGGTAGCTTAAGGACCGTGTCCTGTTCCTGTTCTTCGTTCTTTTTTATAACCTGGTTCCGTTTTAGTACTCTAGTTCATTTGCCCACGGGAATGATCGTCTTGATATTTGGAATTACGTTCAATATATTTCAGATCATGATTACATTGGAATCGCCTTAAAATGTGCTCCACGTGTTTGAAGAAATGTTCTCCGACGATGCTGAAAGAAAATTTGAACCGCGATCTTTAAAGGAGATTGTTTCTTTCTTAGAAATGGTGTTCCATCTTCTGACATCCAGTCATTATTTATTCAGTCGCAGAGGCATTTTTCTAAAATAATCCCCTGACATGATGTAGCTGAGGTAGCTAATTTGCATATCATGTTCTGCATCGACTAGGGTGAGGGTTAGGTTAACGTCATTGGCTATTTTTAGAAAAAAAATGCCTCTACGATTCGGTCACGCGTGATGAACCTGGACAGTGACATGAGACTCTATTCTTGGTCAGTTTCTGCAAATTCTGCCACATGAACGTTTTCCGATGTTGTTATATGACCTTTATATGGATCTCCAGTACTCTTCCCATACGCTCTCTTCTAACCCAATACCCCAGGTCTGATGAGACCCACATCAGACCAGTATTAGACCGGTCACAAATTATATTAATCTGTATCACCAAGACTTATTTTGATTTCGGTCGGTTTGATGTCTGCGTACAACTGTGTGGCAACGGTTCAGCTATAGTGCGGCAACCTTGATCTTAAATCAAGGGAAGTAAGTCGTGGCAGTCTTGACTGACTCTTACTAAAGCCGGGTGAATAGCTTCTTCTTCTTTTTTCCTTCTTTTTTTTTTGAAACAATCATACATATCTTACATCCAACAGTCATAAGGCTAGTTGATATCGCCGTATCGTTACACTCTAAAAACTAAAATGTTAAATCACCATTTAAATGGCCGAGCTCGAGTGACCACTTTTTAAAAATGGCAGATTAACACTCTGAAGGGTTCAAAGTGTAAACTCTTCCAATTCGACGACGTCTGTTAGGAAAAGTATCATAGTACAAATTATCCCCTGAAAAATAATTGATCGTCAAGAACCCTCATAGCTGAATTAAAAAGAAAGATTCATTCCACGTGTACATCCATATACCCATTTCTGTGTGTAGCAGGCGCGGATCCAGGATTTCTTATGGGGGCCCAAATTTGAAATTGTCCGAGCCAAATATTGGTATGTAATGGTGACCACTAAAGCAGTGGCGTAATGAGCAAAATCGTTTTGGGGCAGAAAAAAAATCCGCATCACCTCCACTCTTACATGTAGGCTCTGCTGAACGTTTTTCAAAGTGGGTGGGGGGGGGGGCTAAACTATTTACGATCAGGTAGAGCGTAGCGTGGGGTCTAGGGGCAAAGCCCCGGTGCGGGTCAAGGGCCGGGCCCGGGAAGCTCAGGGCGTATGGGCATTTAAGTACGGTCAGATGAGCATATTTTGATACCTTATTTGTGACACGGGCAGGTCACTAATTGGTGTGGGGTCCAGGGGGCGGAGCTCCCGGAAGCTCAGTGATTTTAATCATTAAATTACGGTCAGATGATCATCCAGGGGCCCGCCTTAGGGCCCTAGGTGGGTCCAGGGGGCAGAGCCCGGGAAGCTTAGGGGTTTGAGGCATTTAATTACGGTCAGATGAGCATATTTTGATACCTTATTTGAGACACTGACAGGTCACTAATTGGCGTGGGCTCTAGGAGGCGGAGCCCCCGCAAGCTCAGGGGTTTTATGCATTAAATTACGGTCAGATTAGCATCCAAGGGCCCGCCTTAGGGCCCTAGGTGGAATCCAGGGGGCAGAGCCACGTAAGCTCAGGGGTTTATGGTATTAAATCACGGTCAGATGAGCATATTTTTATACCTCATTCTTTCTTTTTTTCCCTCTTTCTTTCTATTTCTCTTAACTATACTTTTTCAAAAAAAGGGGGAGCTCGAGCCCCCCGAGCCCCGCCGTTTCGCGGGCCCTGACATGTAGGCCTCTAAATAAGCACTTTTTAGCCTGACTGTAAATTTGGGAATTTGTCGTTTTCCAACAAATGCATAAAAAGTATAATTTACTAAAAAGTGAGGAAAAATCCCGGAGTTTATGTCATTTTCAGCAAAATTTGTAAATCACTAGATAATTTGTAATTCAATATATATTCATAATTTCTGATAGTGAATCAAAATGCTCATCCAACTGTAAACACGTGCAATGTCATTAACACAAAAACATTTCGTGTTTTATTGACATTATTAACGTTGAAGAAACCAAAATTAATATGCCCAGGGGGCAACTCAATATTTGTCTTTGCAATGTCAATAAAAAACGGACAAAACCTGTTCAAATTCAAATGAGCCACGTCTGCCTACTCAATCCACTTGAGACGCAGTTCAAAGTACGTTATTATTTTGAAAAAGTATTTTGTACGTACGTATGATTTACAAACGAATAGGTGTATATTACGATGTTGAGGAATATTCAAAATGACGATTAAATCCATCCTGTTTAGAATCTCATGCCCTACATGAATGTATATCACCTTTAGATTAACAACCTCATGAGTAACAACAATCCTTGTGACAAATATTACTCTTTTAATCTCCACAAAGTTACCTCGACTAAACAGTGGCAGATATCAGCTGCCATAGTTTATCAACTGGCTGTCACTTTAATAGGAGTACTTTCATTTGTATAATTTCAAATTCTCTTATTGTATCCCTTGAATGTATGCTAGCGCATGGTTGTAATTATTAAATGATGATAAAAGGCAAGGATGTGATTTAATGATGGTGTGTCTGTTTAATGGTTAGTATTTAAATATCCTAGCAATGCTTGTTTGTTATTATAAGTTAGTGTTTATTTATTTATTTTTTTGTGGGGAGAGGAGGGGGTTCATGATAGAACAAAACGATCAATTTGAAAGGGGCGGAAAGCAAAGTGTTGTGATGGGAGTGTCGATGTATGTTAATGAGAGAGAGTATCTGAATAAAGGGCACATAATTGTAAGCAGATATGGTAAGAAAAATATAGAAAAGGGGGCATATAACAGAATGGAAAAGGGGCACTTCTAGAAGAAAACAGTAGCAGTTATCAGGAATAAATAGAGGAACTTTAAAACAAAGTAAAACAGAACAAATTGCGTGAAGGAAAAGTGCACTTGTAATAAATAAAAAGGGATATTAATCAGATGTGAAAGGATATTTTCAAGGAGAAAACAGGCCCCACACTTTAGTACTTGGGAAAATGGGTCATTGATGTATAAATAGTTCAGTAAATGTAGGAGTTTTAAGATAAAGTAATATAGATAACAGTCCTTTAGAATTCGATTTAGAAAACATAAGGAATAACATGATACATGGTGAGAATGCACATAATGGCATAGATTATCAATAATAAGCACGAAATATCGGCTAGAGACACTTTATCACCTCGGGAGGGGGCAACACTAAACTAGGTAGCATTTGAATCTTTTTCCTGTTCTGCAACTGCGCTGTGTATGCATTTCAGAGCCAGTTCATCACTTTTATAATTTAGATTAAAAGTGATTCTGTTAAAAATGCAAGGGTGTTTTTCAGATATTTTTAGTGAATCGATGCTTAAATCTTCATTTGACTCTCTATCCAAGGGTTGAGGGTTCATATCCCAGCCCGGTACTCACGTCTTCTCTCCACCAGAGTGTTGAATAGGTACATGGCAGGATTTAGTCCTTGCAATGCATTGTGTGCTCATTCCGGCTGCCAAAGCTAAAGCTAGGGTAATAATATCCAGACGTTTTAGAAGCGCATAGGGATATTATAATCTTAATGTGTTTGTGCGCTATACAAGAATGGGTTATTATTTTGTTTTCTCTCTCCTATTATGCACCGGAGTTCCAGAAGGATGCTAAGTAGAATGATAATTCATCCCTTTGAATGACGTGGTAACCCGGCAAAAATTGAATATAGGATTGGACCCGCAAAAACATCATAGGGGAAAAAAGTAATTTGTAATCTGCTTATTGGTACATGCGGCATACCGGTATGCTATGAACAAGCAGAGTACAGAAACTAGACTTGAAATTTGGAAAAATAGAACAGCGTTATTATATGAAATAGAGAGCGCAAGTTTTTATATAATCTACAAGTTGCCAATTAATATCAAAGCCGCACGGATTGAAAGGGGGTAATGGCAATGGTGGATGAAAGATCCTTTAAGTTGGCCGAGGAGGGGGAGGGGAGGGGTGAATCTGAAGAAGAAAAAATAGTACAAGCACATTGTCAAATTCTCTGACAAGCAACAACAAAAAAATAAGTTTTCAGTTGTTTTGTTTTGTTTTTTTAATCTCAAATTGCAGCCAGGGTAATATGGGCCCAAGTCTTTATTAGTATTATTATCATTATCATTATTATTATTATTATTATTATTATTATTATTATTATTATTATTATTATTATTATTATTCAATCAATTTTATTTAATGTAAATAGTTAAGGTATGCGAGATTAGGTTTGCCTTCATGGGTAGTGCCTACCGTGCCTCCTTGCAGTATCTTGACCAGCCCCATTCCGGCAGTTTATTTGAACTAGTAACAATTCTTATTACCAATTTGAATTTGTAGTATATTTACAGTACTCTTGTTCAGCCACTCATCATTATTTTTATTCATATACATATTCTTTTCCGGCATTACTTTTCTATTGTTATTTAAGTTAAATATTTATCTTGATCCTGTTATTTCTTGTTTGTTTTAAATATGTAATTTGATGTACCATTGTCATTTTTTTAATCACAAATTATATGTTTATTTGATGTCTTTACATTTTTTCACAAGGCCCCAATGGAAATCAGTTTTGTAACTGTTTGTGCTTTATTAACCGTGTATAAATAAAGATATCAATTCAATTCAATTCAATCATGCAAATTGAACTACACGAATGCGTCATTGGACCTTGTACTTAGAATCTAAAGACATAAAAAAATGACGTATTAAGGATGCCTAAATGTTGATGTTACTTCAAAACTGTCGGCAAGGATTGACGTGTCAGTTGCCATGGTAGCACATGTTAAAGGTACTATGTCCCATTTGCAGGCCAAAAAAATGAAAAGGTTAAATTCCAACGGCATTTGAAAGACAATACAAATTTAGAACTTCCCTTAAAAAAAGGAAAGAAAAATAGAAAGAAACCAACCAAGGCCATTTTTTCCTGCTAAATGCGAGACCACATTTGCAATTTAGCGAATCTAATTCAGCAAAAAAGCGCGAAAAATAGCAAATGCGAAAAGTAAAAACACGGAGGCATCGTCAATCATGTCGGCATAGCTTCCGAATTCGGCACCGAATTCGGCATAAATTTCATAAAATCAGTTCCGTAAAAGCATTCGGATGTGCCTAATTTGTTCAGAAAATTACCCACTTTTATCGCCAGAATCTGGCTAAAAACACTCCACTTAGTTATAGAGGTGCGCAGAAGACGAACTGTCAATCATATTCGTGTTGTTATTATTTTTTTTTATTCAACCTGCGCATATAAGCAAATTTTGCCGAACAAAATTAGTCTCATGCACATCGTTATTAGTGTCACAGATGGGTCGTTACTGTTAAACTTTATGGACAGATTGGATAAATCTGTAAATCATTTAAATTATAATCAGTATACGATGCGAAAATGATTCTTCTCCAGCTTACGGAAACGGTTCGAGGACAATTACCCTCTGGACAATCACCCCCCCCCCCACCGAGGACAATTACCAGGGGACAATTACCCCTCCTTATTCTTATCTTCTAAATAGTAATCTGAATCTCGTTCTCTTTCAACAGTCTTCTTTGTGTATAATGAAGGGCGATTCCAGAGAAACTTTAAGTGTTTCTTGATCACTCCATGTATCGGTTCGAAGAACATTTTTTTATAATCATTAATTGATTTTGAATAGGAACTTGTTTCAAACGTTACACCAAACATTTATTTAATCACTGCTTGTCCATATTATATGGTCAACCACACGATTGTATAAGCAATTATCAACAGACTTCAATTGCTAAACAAGCCACAAAAGAATAATCAGGTATGAGAGAATGATAGTAAATTGAGATTGGAATGATGAGTATGAACCCCCTATTCCCACCTAGACCCACTTCAAATATTATTTTCTAACAGAGATTTCATCACTCATAAGCTGTTCAGAGCAAGAAGTGCATCAACTTTGTGATAAAAAGTATATGTTAATGCCCTTTTGGCTCCGAACAGATGGTGTGATCTATATTCATGATTTAGTGACAGAACAATTCTGTTAAGGGGGCTCGTCCCCCAAAAAAAATTGAAAACTTGAGTGCACACAAATTATAGCAATTAATACTGACTAAAGACTGCAACACACTTTTAGGCTCTGGAGGGCCCAAGAGTGCAGCGTTTAGACTAATAAAAATGCAAAAATCTTTTCGCTCGGTCGCTACGCTCCCTCGCATAATATCTTTAAAAATGTAGGCATACAAGTAAATATTGTTATTATTAATAAAAATGCAAAAATCTTTTCGCTCGGTCGCTACGCTCCCTCGCATAATATCCTTAAAAATGTAGGCCTACAAGTAAATATTGTAGAAAATCCGTTGGTATCACGTAAGCACAGTTTACACTTTTCTCCCGCGTCCCTCGCATTTCGTGCCCACCCCCCACCGGCCAACCCCACCCGCGGTCATGAAAAGAAATCGCCGCCCCTGTCCCCACCTATAACGCTACTCTTTTATCTGTAGTTGAACAAATGTCCGTTGAACTTATTCAACAGGAATGAAAACAGCCTCATCGTCGTAAAAAGAAACTAAATTTGCACATGCATGTACCTATTTCATTTTCACATATTATAAAAATGGGCTTTTCTACAATGTTGTTGTTCGGTGAGATTTGCTGTAGATGGAGCACTCACGTCATATTTAATTTTGTCGAGATCGATCGTGTATCGTCTGCCTCGGATTTGAAAGCCTTTCATTCTTTTTTTAAATTTAAGCCTAAGGGCATCTTTTTGTATCAAGTGCTTGTAAACCCTAGCTCTCCCACAAGTGAGTGATAACAAGTTTTATATCTCACAATCGTTAAGATTATTATAATTAAAGCTCGACCTAAAAATCTACTTCATTGTTCTAATTCTATTCGACTCGAGAGCCGTGGCCGTGGAGCTCGAGGACTAGGGTTGTTGAGTTAAGTTATAAATGAAACTGAAACAAGCAACCTGCCTATGTGATACATTATTTTGATATGCATCTCGCGTGTTTGCTGTCCAATTGAGGAGGCCGTGCCGGCCTTCAGTTTCCAGTGGGACGTGTTCATCGGAGTTTCTGAGATTTTTTTGTCAAATAGAACACAAGCGCGATGATGACCGCAAGTACATATGCGGGGAGTATATATATATATATATATATATATATATAGTTGACAGTTTAATAATTATCAATTGAAACGCTAGTCTGAAATCTATTTCCTCCTATAAAATATGGTCAGCACTTTGAGAAGTGATTAAAGAAATTAAAAAAGCTCTTTTGGTAGTTTTATAAAGTGATTGACGAAGCATTGTAATCAATATGGTAATTTGGCAGGAATAGCGGAATGTATAAACTAGAATGGTCCAAAATACAACAGATTCATGATTACTACAGGTTTTCAAATTTGTGGAGTGCCATATGTGTAGTTGAACATTTGGTTGGGTTATGTTTATTTCGTACATTTTAGACATCTGGGAAATGTTTGATTGTTCACTATTACAAACTGTATCTGTATTGTATGAGGAAGCTAATAATTCACACTTTTGTTGTAGGTATTTTTTTCGGGGAGTTGTGTTTCTTAAATTTTGTTACTTTTATACTTGTTATGAGAAATAGATGTCTTTTCAGTATATCAAACTGTTTCTGTATGGTATATATAATGAACAAATTTCATTTTATTATTATTTCTTGATTTTCCATGTTATAACTTTTCTGAGAAATAGAGGCCTGTGCTAATTCAATATTTCCACAATATTACTATTTAATAGATGTTTGGAAATGTGATTAAGAGCTTCATATTTATATTCAAGGCAAATTCAGTACCATGATCGTCCCTTTAAGCCATACTGTACTGGAAGCACTACTGCAAAATCCCCTCTATAGCACCGTTTCATGTCAGCTGTAGCAGTTTATGGTCCTGTTACTCGCTGCTTCCCTAGCTGTGCTGCTGCATGGTTCTCGTATCGAGTCCTCTGTCTGCGAAGTGGAGATTAGGTATACGCACTGTTGGCAAGTTGACCATGAGATGGTGCTGTGCAATAAACAGTATGCCAGGGTAGAAAGTACATCGGTTCAGTATCACTTTAATATTTAAGGCGATTTCAGTGACAAGTGTTTCCGTTTAAAATCCCACCTTAGACTATTTGAGGTACGATTTATTAAGAAATGTGAAATACCGTGTTTAACATCAAGAGAAGATGTAAGATCGCATTTAACCACCGTCTCTTTTTTATCATGCATTTGCATGTAAGTGTATCACTAGAATTATTCATATTGTTTTATTACATCTTGTGAAAAAGTATGCATTTAAGTTTTCGGAATTTTTTTGTGTATCTGTGTTAAACTTATAATGCACACGATGCAGTTTCAGGTACAATTTACTGCAGTTGCCCCAAAATAGAATTCAAGCATGGTTTATTTCAAATTCGATATTATATATACATATTAAATACGTGTAATTCTACATATTGCTATTATCTTCTTGTATATGACAATGTCCATCAATTGATTTAGGATGAAATTGAAAAAAATTTATATTTTCTTTTTGCTGTCATGAAATATATTGTTTTTATATTTTCACCTTTCTTCGTATTATATTTGTTAGTTATTATTACTATAGATGGACTGAATTTATTCACATGCCTTACATTAAACTTGTCAAAAATATAACATAATTGTTTGAATAATTTTATGATAAAGAATTTTACGAAAAATATGCGGCATATCATAAATCATATGCCCAGGTTCTGAAATAGCCAGTCAGTATCGTATACATGCAACTACCATCAACTTTATGTTACCGATATGAAAGCAACTTAGTAAAGGGAGTACATAAACAATTATTTACATTTTTTTGATAAATTACATAATTAATCAAGTAATTAATTAATTATATATATTCATTTAATATTATCATTGACTGACTCATCCATTTTTTCTTTTTCTAACTATATTTTTCAACTTTTCTGCAATAGTTCAGAGCATTTTTCATTTTGTTTGTCCCCGCACTATCATTATTCCCGCATTTTCGATTTTTATAACTAAGGTATGGTAATGGGTTTTTTTCGAACGGCGGAGAACCCAAGGTGCTAATTAAAATTAAAATTGCGCGCTCAGCTTTTCTCAGCATGCTCTTAATTCCTATGTGCTTCCTATTTTTCATAAACACTGCCCTTCATTCATGCGGTCCACACCCACTCACCCCTTCTACCCTTGCTTTTAAGTGGTTCCCGTCATTTTCACTTGACATAAACAAATAAACAGCTATTTTTTCTTCTTGATTTAGATTGTATGATATGATTATCGTGTAATTCCTTATAACTAAATTATGAATTATATATACAATGTATTTTGTTATGCAAAGAAAAATAACATGTACACTTGTATTCATTACTTTTCTATACTTTGTAAAATGTTGTTTGTAATTTATGTAATTCATTTATTGTACATAATTTTTGTTTTTCTTGTTGAAAATGGAAATAGAACTTGAACTTGAACTTTGCAGTGAGTTCAGGCGCGGATCCAGGGGAAGGAGGTCGAGGGCCTTGGCCCTTCCTCCACCCCCGTCCAACAGAAGAGAAAAAGAGAGAGAAAATGAAAAGAAGGGAAAGGGAAAGAGGAGAGAAAGGGAAAGAAAAAAGGGGAAGAAGAAAAGAAAAGGGGGAAAAGAAAGATATCGGGGGAAGGACCTTGCCCCCCAAGCTGTTGCCTTCCCCCCACCCCCACCCCTCCCCAGCCAAAAAAAGAGAGAATGAAGGAAAGGAAAAGAAAAAAGGAAAAGAGGAGATAAAGGGAAGGGAAAAAAAGGAAGAAGAAAAGAAAAGAAGGGGGATATCAGTTGCGATTTTCTCGCCAACATGTGGTGGATCGGGGGGGGGTGCAAAAGGCCCTTGCCTCCCAACCCCTCCCGCCAAAAAAGAGAGAAGGAAGGGAAAGGAAAAGAGAGGAAGAAGAAAAGAAAAAGGTGAAAAGATGGGGAGATCAGTTGCGATTAATCCCGCCAACAAGGTGTGGATCGGGGGGCCGAAAGGCCCTTGCCTCCCCTTCAGCAAAAAGAGAGAGAAAGGAAGGGAAGGAAAGGGAAAGGGAAAGAGGAGAGAAAGAGAAAGAAAATAAAGATAAAGAAGAAAAGAAAAGAGGGAAAAGAAAGGAAACTCAGTTGCGATTTTTATCGCTTCTTATATCATCATTGTAAAAATGTCTTTATATATTTATTTATTTATTTATTCCAGTTTGAAAACTATAATATGAACATAAACTCATAACAGCAACAAAACAAAATGCCGATGAAAACTATTTTGCATGCAGAAGAAACGCAAAAATGATCATGCATTTGCATGTATAAAGTGTATCATTAGAATTATTCATATTGTTTTATTACATCTTGTGAAATAGTATGTATTCAAGCTTATGGAACCTTTTTGTGTATTTGTATGAAAGAAAGCGTTTGGAACTTATAATGCACATGATGCAATTTTAGTGCAATTTACCGTGTGAAACGCCTTGTCGAATAATCGAATACTCTTTTATTTTTGTTTAACATTTTATACGGTAATACAGATATGTGCATGCTAACCAATTTTGTTTTTAATCATGTCAACCACAACCTTTCTAAACCCGATCAAATATGGGACACGCACGGCCAGGCACTGTAGTGTAGGAAATCTTTAAGTGTTAGTCACTTATATGACAAGATATCTTTTCTGTTGCCTAACGAAAAAGTATATATTTAGTCAGGTCTGAATTGAGTGTTAAAAGGAAAAAACAGATTTGATAACATTCTAAGTTCACCAATAACCAATACGATTGGAGAGTGAGAACTCGTTTTTGTTTTTAAAAACTTACTCAATAAAAAAAGTTTTAATAGCTGGCCCGGATACTTTAGCCTCTCACGAAACGCAAGTATGTGTCTCAGGCAGGCTTTTTTGTATGAGAGGGTGGAGTATCCGCCATATAACTTTAATCGTACAAAAACAACAAGTTGTCTTTCTTGGCATGTTTTTACCAAAGAACCTGCTACGTATAAATTTGTAATAGTGATATAGAAAACAACTCCGGTTCTGAAGGGTATAAAACACGACTTGTAATCATACTATAGTTATTATATTACAGGCCAATAAAGTCTACTTTTTCAAACTTAATACCGAACCCGACATATTTATTATATCACTTACGACAATGAACTGTTTTCACACATAAATATTTAGGCTGATCCTATTGAAAATGGTTATTGATTGTAGTGAAAATGTTTATTGATTTACAGTATCTGTCCATCTCAGGTACAAAACTATTTGATATGATTGCCGAGGAATAATAAACCCTAACTGCTCCTGCAAAAGCCGACATAATTATGCTGATGAGTTAGCGTACATGACCATGACGACACCCATAGAAACTGATCATTCGTTACCGAACAAAACATGGAGAAGGAGCTCCTCGATACCATAGGTGTAAATATTCATTTTATTGCGGAATTTAGAAAAATTGGCCATTATAATGCTTTGTATGGACTTAAAAATCTCAGAATGTTCTTCCGGCGGGAATGAAAGGCTGGTGAAAGCTCTCCCCTTCCCACGTTCTGAACAAGATGTGGGTGTTATGTTTCGATATGACAGGCGTGGGATATACTTTTGCGAACCCCCCCCCCCACGAGACCAAGTGCCAGATACGCCACTGGTCACCACTGGCGTACTGATGGGGACAGTTCTAAAAAAAAAGAAAACATCTCAAATAAACTAAATTTGTCCACTTTGAAACATGGGGTGCGAGAGAAGCAAAGATTTGTCATCATAACAAAGAGAAAATCATGAATTTTGCTTGCAAATAAGCCTTTTCTTTGCCCCCTCCCCCCCCCCCCCCCAAAAAAAAAAAATTAAAACGTGTTTTTTTCTAATTCGATACCAGTGATTTACAAATGTTGCTGAAATAACATATTTTTCCGGGATTTTTCCTCACTTTTTAGAATTAAAAAAAAAAAATTATGCGTTTGTTGGAAAATGACAAATTCCCAAATTTACAGTCAAGGCAAGAAATATGCTTATTCAAAGGCCTACATGTCAGGGCTCGCGGAATGGCGGGGCTCGAAGAGCTTGAGTCCCCACCCCCCACTTTTTGATTATGTATATAAATAGAAAAAGAAAGAGAGAAAGAAAGAAAGAATAGTGACCTGCCAGTGTCACAAAATAATGAGGTATCAAACTCATCTGACCGTGATTAAATTCATAAAACCCCTGAGCTTCCGGGCGCTCTGCCCCCTGGACCCAACCAAGGGCCCTAATATAAGGCGGGCCCCTGGATGTTCATCTGACCGTAATTTAATGCCCAAAACCCTTGAGCTCCCGGAGGCTCCGCCCCTGGACCTCACGCCAATAAGTGACCTGCCAGTGTCACAAATAAGGTATCAAAATATGCTCATCTGAACGTAAATGAATGTCTAAAACCCCTGAGCTTTCGAAGGATCTGCCCACTCGACCCCACCAGGGGCCCTAAGGCGGGCACCTGGATGCATTTGACCATTATAAAATGCCTCAAATAACTGAGTTTTATCGGGCTCAGCCCCCTGGACCCCACGCCAATTAGTGACCTGTCAGTGTCATTAAAACGGTATCATCTGACCCTAATCAAATTCCCCTTGACTCCCGCCTGAGCTTCCGGGGGGCTCCGCCCCTTTACCCGCACGGATGAAGCAAGTGATTTTTCTGCTGATGAACAAAATCATGTTCATTATGCGTTTGTTGGAAAATGACAAATTCCCAAATTTACAGTCAAGGCAAGAAATATGCTTATTCAAAGGCCTACATGTCAGGGCTCGCGGAATGGCGGGGCTCGAAGAGCTTGAGTCCCCCCCCCCCACTTTTTTGATTATGTATATAAATAGAAACAGAAAGAAAGAGAGAAAGAAAGAAAGAATAGTGACCTGCCAGTGTCACAAAATAATGAGGTATCAAACTCATCTGACCGTGATTAAATTCATAAAACCCCTGAGCTTCCGGGCATTTGTACAACAACATATCCATGTTATATTACCTTCTAAGGGTGTGGGACAGGGGCGTCGCCTCGTAGTCCACAAATAATTTGTAAGGTAATAAAACATTGATTTGTTGTTGTACAAACGCCATTTTCGGTACAGGGCTTCATTAGGACCTGCTGAATGATGGTAAATGTATGAGCCCTCGGCATACATATTCATATATGTGTGATTGGGGGCCCATGGCGTTTGTACAACAACAAACCAATGATATATTACCTTAAAAATTATTTGTGGACTACAAGGCGACGCCCCTGTCCCACATCTTTATATGATATTCTTGCCGGGGGCTCCTACCCTAATATCGTTCAGTAGGTCCTAAGGAAGCCCTGTACCAAAAATGGCATTTTTACAACAACAAATAAATGTTATATTACCTTCTAAATTATTTAGGGGGCTACGAAGCGACGCCCCCGCCCACACCCTTATATGATATTCTTGCCGGGGACTCCTACCCTAATATCGTTTAGTAGGTCCTAAGGAAGCCCTGTACCAAAAATGGCATTTGTACAACAACAAATAAATGTTATATTACCTTCTAAATTATTTGGGGGCTACGAGGCCACGCCCCCGCCTCACACCCTTATATGATATTTTTGCCGGGGGCTCCCACCCTAATATTGTTCAGTAGTTCCTAAGGAAGCCCTGTACCAAAAATGGCATTTGTACAACAACAGATCAATGTTATAAAATTATTTGGGGCCCCAAAAAGACGCCCCGCCCCACACCCTTAAATTGATATTTTTGCCGGGGCTCCTAGCCTAATATCGTTTAGTAGGTCCTAAGGGAGCCCTGTACCAAAAATGGTGCTTTTATCCGGCAAGTAACGATAATCGATAAATTTGGCGCTAAGCCACCTGACTATAATGATTTGGAACTTAATCATAATCGCTTTATCTCCGAAAATCATGATGAAGAAGACACTTTTTGTCGTCCTTATAACAATGATGGGGATGTAGTTTCTTTTATTTCCTACGACAGCGATGTAAGCATCACTTCTCATATTCCTTATATTAATGATGAGATTAGTACTACTAACCAAGGTGATTCGAGAAAGAGTGGTTATTATTGTGGTAAAACTCAAAGTAGAATAAAGAGAAACTGTGGATTGCGACTTGCTCATCTAAATATACGATCACTTTTCTCTAATTTTGATGATTTACAGGTGATTGTATCTGAAAATAGTTTTGATGTTATTGCATTGAATGAAACTCGTTTATGTGAATTAATATCAGATGATAATATAGGTATTGATGACTATGCTGTGTACAGAAAGGACCGTAATAGACAAAGTGGGGGAGTGCTTTTATATATCAATGACAATCGACTTAACCATAAAATCAGGTCTGATCTCATGACTGAGGATATTGAAATGGAATCAGTCGAAATCAGTCTTCCTAAATGTTCGCCGATAATATTAATTGCTTGGTATAGACCGCCGGGATCTGTTATTAATTTGTTTGACAAGTTCGAATCTAATAACGAAATTGGACAATGAGAACAAAGATATCATTGTTCTAGGAGATTTGAACTGTGACCTGCTTTCATGCCCAGCAAGTTGCTATACGATGCGATTAACTGAAAATTGTGATACATTTTCATTGGTTCAAGTAATTAATAAACCAACTAGGATTGTACAGAATTCAAAGTCACTTATTGACTTAATCTATGTTTCAAATTTCTCGAAGGTAGCCGAAAGTGGAGTTATCCATACCGGAATTAGCGATCATTCCTTGATATATATCATATGGGGGAAAATCAAAGCGGGAAAAAACAGCATGTACATAGCACCTATAGAAGCTACAAACTTTTCGATAATGATTCATTTTGTGCTGAATTCAGGAATGAAAACTGGAATAACGTTCTTAATGCAGGTGATCCTAATGAATCTTTAAATGAGTTTAACAGTTGGGTATCGAGGATCTGTGATAAACACGCACCCGTTCGAAAAAGTAGAGTTAAACTTGATAGACCTCCATGGATCAATGCAGATATATTGAACTTGATGCGTGAAAGAGACGCAATGAAACAGAAAGCTATTGACAGAACTTCGAAAGAAAATGAAGAGAGAGAAAGTGCTGAAAATGAAAACAATGTTAGATAACGCAAGGAAAAGGAACGTCATGTCAAAGAAATCAAAGTTACTGAAGAATGGTCAGATTATAAAAAGATGAAAAATTATTTATCTTCAAAAAGTAAAGAAGAAACTTTTCATTATCAAATTGAAAACTCATGTCATGACGTGAAAGGAACATGGGCAGCATTGAATAAATTATTACTACGTAAAAGGTCAGGTAATAGCATAACTTCTATAAAAAATGATGAAGGAGATATACTCGACTCAGAAAGTATTGCTCAAAAACTAAATGAGTACTTTGTTAGCGTGGGACCATCTCTTGCCAAAAACATTCCTTCTGCCAATAATTGTGTTAACGAGGCTTTAGTAACACCGGCACACCATTCTTTTCAGTTTAGACAAGTGGATTCAAACGCCGTTTTAAAGGCACTAAATAGCCTATCGTTGAGAAAGGCAATGGGGTGTGACATGATTCCAGTTAAGCTGATTAGAATGGCCGCCCCGTACATTGTGCAGCCTCTGACGTCTTTAATAAATTTCTCTTTGCATACAGGAACTGTGCCTAATATGTGGAAAAAAAGCCCGAATTTTTGCAATTCATAAAGGAGGGTCTAAGCAATTGTGCAACTATAGACCTATTTCTATTTTACCCATACTATCAAAAGTTTTAGAGAGAATGGTCTTTAATCAAATTTATGACTACTTGAATGCCAATACATTGTTGAGCATTTACCAATCAGGATTTCGACCCAATCACTCTACAGCTACTGCTCTACTAAATGTAACAGATGACTGGTTAACTAGCATAGATGAAGGGCAAATAATTGTCTGTGCGGTAATGCTAGACTTGAAAAAGGCTTTTGATACCGTTCGAATTAATTACATGGTCGAGTACAATCTACATCAGTTAACGGTATAATGTCAGATTTTTTGCCAGTTGAATGTGGAATCCCCCAAGGATCCATTTTAGGACCCCTGCTTTTTATATTACATGTTAATGATTTGCCATGTGACCTCAGCCACTGTAAAGTAAGCATGTATGCTGATGATACGGTAATATATTGTTCAGCAAATGATACTATAGACTTAAGTAAGAAGATAAATGAAGATCTAGGATATGTTAAAAAGTGGTTAATACAAAAAAAACTAAATTTGAAAATAAAGAAGACTGAATACATTTTATTCGGTACTAAACAACGTCTGGATAAAATCAAAGATACTGATTTAAACATTACTATAGATAATACTTTGTTAACTCCAGTGAGTAAGTGTAGACACCTTGGGGTAATTTTAGATGAAAGGTTATCATGGCAGGAACATATTAATACTATTCATAAAAAAGCAAGTAACGGATTATATATGCTCAAATCTATAAGAAATATAGTAAATGAATATGAAATGAAATTGGTTTATAATTCACTAGTATTGTCTCACGTAAATTATTGTGATGTAGTATGGGGCGGATGTGGAAGTACACAGAAAAACAAATTACAAAAAAATCAGAATAGAGCACGAATAATTAATAGGTCCTTTTGGTATTCCTCATAAGATGAAAATTTAACAAGACTAAATTGGAAAACACATGACAATAATAGAACAAATAATGTAGCAATTATGATGTATAAGATTATCCCAAAACAAGCTCCTGAATATTTAGTAGAAATGTTTATATTTGCTGACCATATATACAATACACGTTCAAGTTTGTATAATGTGAAAACAATAAGACCAAAGACTGAGACTATGAAAAGATCTTTTAAATATAGAGGGGCCTTAACATGGAATAACTTGCCACATGATTTACAAGGTGCTAAATCGTTAAATATTTGTTAAGGCAAAGCTGACGTAATACGAAATAAGTGTGTGGGGAGGGGTAACTTATTAGTTTAGTGAGCTTTGTTTTGTTTGTGTTTAAAGCTTTATATTTCTATACATATCTTTATACTTTTAATCTATTTATCATTCTTATATATATTATATTACTCCTACGCAATATGAAACCCCTTTTTGATTTAAAGTCTAATTGAGTGTACTATGATCTATGCAATACGATATCAGTTACCGTCTCCTTAAAACAAACAACAATTATTTATGTAATATTTAACTGATCCATATTCATATGTTCTTCAGTATTTATTATTATTCCATACTTCATTTTACCTCTACACAATATGGAGTACGCATTTGTCTTAATTTTATAAGTATAATATGTGTAATATATAACTATTACATGTATGTGTTTTCTTTTGTTTTTGTTTTAAAGTTTAGTTATTTGATAATTAACATAAATACATAAATTTGTTCTTAACTTATTTAATATCTTGTTATACTTCTTTTTGTTTTACTATATATAATATATGCCAACAGATTATGATGATCATAACTTATTTCAATTGTTTATCTTTTGGGCCTATCAATATCGTTGTAATTAACTAGTGTTTTAGCTTATTTTCTATATATTGTCATGTTATGGTTGTAGATTTGTCAGTGTTATATTACTTATGTTTATATGTCATGATTATATTGTTTTTATCAAAACGGCCCTGATTGAAACCAGTCTGCGAACTGTTTCGGGCTTTTACTGTGTATAAATAAAATAAACTCAACTCACCCCCACCTGGGCTTTACCCCTAGACCCCACGCCAATTTATGCTACGCTCTACCTGATCGTAAATATTTTAGCCTCCCCCACCCACCTTGAAAAACGTTCAGTGGGGCCTGCACGTAAGAGTGGTGGTGATGCGGATTTTTTTCTCCCCCCAAACGTGTTTGCTCATTACGCCACTGCTGGTCACCATAACGTACCATATTTGGCTAGCATGATTTCGAATTTGCCCCCCCCCCCTAGGAAATCCTAGATCCGTGGCTTAGTGAGTCCTCCTTTGATTACAGGTTTTATTTGAAATTACTACGAAAAAATTGGGATATAATGATGCTCCATTCAAATTAAATTCACATCAGTTTATGTCGTGAAGAAATCCAAAAATGTATTTTAGACATACTGTGTAACAAAGCGAAAGGTCCGGATACAATTCCATCAAGTATTAGTAAAAGAAACGATTTTGATTTTCTCTTAAATGAATTGAGTAATGGGGCAAGTTTTACATCATTACGTAGAGAGCTTCACAATTCGTGGCTTTTATAGATAAATGTATTTTTAACGAGAATTGTTTCAAGAAGATAAATAAAAGTCACCATAATGTCTAGTTGTCTAATTTTCCGGGGTTAGGGGTAATTGTCCTGGGGTGAGGGGTATTGTCCACGGGATGTAATTGTCCTAGAGGGGAATTTACCGGGGGTTGTCCTGGGGGAGGGGGGAATTTTTCGGGGGGTAATTGTCCTTAGCGGGTAGTTTTCCGGGGAGTTATTTTTCGGGGGTGATTGTCCAGGGGGTAATTGTCCTGATACGGGTAGTTGTATTTATAAACTTATATTATGTGAGCTGCCTCTTTATGACATATTTCGGTGCTTTATCATTTAATCAATTTTATTATAAAATGGGAATTTCGTAAACATGTCATTCATTCATAACAGTCAATTAAAACTCATTTCTATCCAATTCGTGCAATAATTCCCTTAAGCCCTGTATTACTTAACAGTTTGAATATTACTTTTTTTCAGTAAGTGTATAACATTGCAATTCAATTTATCATCAATCTCCAAAATACTTGTAAATACTGTTTACCCGAATAACACTGATTACACAGTGTGTACATTCTTATAGCCGACCTAAACTCCTCACAGTAATGTAATTGACTGATTTCCATGTATATTGACTTGTCTTAATGTAAATGTAAACATATTATTGCGAATTCTACATACACGGAGTTGAACTGTATAGTGAATATATTTCCGGCATCGGTTATAGCTTTTCTTCTTGTTCTTTATGCGTATGAATTTCCTTTTTTCTTTTTCTTTTTTTAGATTTTGATTCTCATAAGCTTAAATTGGTTTAATAATATACGATCACGCTCCTAACCGTCAAATTTGAAGGACAAACCGAATCTATATACCGTATACAGTTATCAGTTTATACCCGATTTCTTTCGGCTGATTTTCTTTAAACAGAATTATCTCATGACCATGTTCGAAATCTATACGAAATAATAGACGCTTATATTCTTACTTTGTTCCATTGCTTTAAACTTTCAGTTATGCTTCTTCCTCATATATACTTCCAAAAATTTCAGAAGATTATACCGTTTTTATTTTTCTTCAAGATTTCTCTCATTATTAGGTTTCAGTATTATACGAAAGATAAGATTTCACAGCTGTTTGTGTTAATAATAAAGTTATGTTTGGTTGTTATTATAACATTATAATATCATATCTTATTAATTTTTGCCTTTGAATATATTCTCGTAAGCTAAATATAATAATCGTTTTAACATTGCTATGTATTTCATGTGCTTTTATTGCAAAGTAAATGTAATTCACCTCTCGGGCTGCTATTTTCAGTATTGTTAATAAACCATTCATTATTCAAATCCTTATATATTTTCTTCTTCATCTTTTTTCAATGTTTAGTTGGGCCTAAACAATTCTCTGTCACACACAGAAAATACACACCACACAGACTCTCATAGACACACACGCAGCGCATTTATGTTAAGCATGTTGTGCTGAATTGACTAGTTCGGAGGTCGGATAAGTTATTTCATTAGTGTTTTTGCATTTTACGTAACATTTAAAAGCAATTATTGGGTGGGGCGAAATCGCGGACAACGTAAAATAAGATTTTCAGTGGCCATCCCATGGACTATACCATCCTCCCATCTCAGTATTCCCGATACAGGACACCGAAATTGATGTCAGTGGTGTCGATCCCTAAGAAGATAGACCCTAGCAAAGCAGCTGGTCCTGACGATATTCCGGCTATATTCTCCCGAAAGAGTCTACTTGCGAAGTTAGTGCTGGTATTATCTTCAACTAATCAATCCGAAGTGGTCATCTGCCATGTGACTGGAATAAGACCACCATCTTTCCCGTCTTTAGGAAGGGAGAGAAAACCAAGCCTTAGAATTACCGGCCGATATCCCTTACAAGCATAGACCGTAAGTTGCTAGAGCACATAGTTATCTCTTCAATCATGAAACATTTTGACAACATCCTCTCTTCTTGTAAACACGGATTCCGTCGTATTCATTCCTGTGAGACGCAGCTCCTACTACAACCCCCTTGACAATCACCCCCGGAAAATTACCCCCCGGAAAACAACCCCCAAGGACTTACCAACCCCCAGGTCAACCCCCTTGTGGACAATTATGCCAATAGGACAATTACCCCTTGGACAATTACCCCTTGGACAATCACCCCGAGGACAATTACCCAGCGAAATTTGTTTTGCATTTATTACAACAAACTTGTTATCAGGGTGGACTTCCCCTTCAATAAACAGGGGGTGATTGTCCTAGGGGGTTATTTCCGGCGGTGGGGGTACTTGTCCTACGGGGCAATTTTCCGGAGGTGGGGATAATTGTCCAGGGGGCGGGGGGATAATTTTCCGGGGGGTAATTGTCCTCGGGGGCGGGTGTCCTTGGGGTAATTTTCCGGGGGTATTTTCCATGGGGTATTGTCCTTGGGGTAGTTATCCGGGGGTAATTGTCCAGGGGGTTATGTTCCTGATACAGATTAAACCTTTCCTCCTCAGTCGCGCCCAGGTGGTTGTCGTGGATGAAGCTAGATCTGAAGTAGTCCAAAATCTGGACGGTGTTATTTTATTTCCCGATGGCAATCTCTTCTATCCCCTTCTTGCTGCAAGCCAGCCGAAGATGGCGTGATTCATGAATCCGTACTCATCGACTTTTTTCGACGGGCCGGCGGGTGGGCTGGCGGCCGGGATCACGCCACCTTTGGCTAGCAGCATGTCCAGTAGGTAAGTGGAGCTCGCGTTACGTTGGTGGAAATTATCAACATTTAAATCGGCCAGATTCTGGATTAAATCTGCAAGCAGCTCCGGTATATAGTCTATGGGGTCTCACAAGGTACCGTTCTCGGTCCCGTCCTTTTCTTGTTAATCGGCAATGACCTGTCGGAGTGTTCGTCCTCAACCACGTACAGGCATTTTGCAGATGCTCGTGCTCTCTACCGGGAAATCAAATTACTCATAAGAAGAATCTCCAGAACGGCCGGTGTTTAGTGTGCCTGCTTTCAAAACTGGAAATCTTTTTACAGATCTTCGTGATAGGCTGCATAGCCCTTTGAAGATACACAGAAGAGGAAGAAAAAGAATTAGAGAGAAGATTTACAAAGGGGTGTCGAGCATGCGTTTGGTATGTAGACGGCAATAAAGGGAATCATCGCACAAGGTTGATTTTGGTTGCTCATAGCGGTTAATGTGACAAAAGTGCTATGTTAGTAACGGGGTTATAAATTGACGTAAGTACTGTCTCAGAAGGGCCTAATTGACAAAATGACACCGTTTGATATTATTTCATCTTGTTTATATAGTTTTTATCGTTTCCTTCTTCTTCTTTTTAAAGTCAGTTAATGGTTTTCACTATAAAAATTGCTAGCTGGTCTTTTAATCTTTGTATACTGTTTCATGGTTTTATTTCAATTGTGATTAGTGATGATCTTTGCCTCTGAGTTTTACTAAGGGGTGTCAAAACTGTAAGGTTTCTTTGTTTTTTCTATGAATGCATTTGATAAATATTCTACTTTAGTTTCCTTCGGGACAGAGGGACGCTATGTTAAATTTTTTTTAAATGTGTAATTAATCTTTATCATGTTTATGTTCTCAAATATCGGCTCCGAAACTTGGAATCTTTGACTTCCATTTTTTATAATTTTAGCAGCTTAGTTGTTCCAATATCTTCAATCACAGTGTTATTATTTTGTATAGGGCCTATATTTATGCCCTACAAAATAAATCTACCACAAAACTTTTTTTGTTATTATTGTAAGAGGAAGAGATGATACGTTACTCGCTTGTTGCATTAGATTATAAACAGACAGTTATTTTTTTACCTACAAAATGTAGTCATAAAAATAAGGGTCATATTTTTTACTCTTTAGCAAGCGCCTCATTTGAAGGTTTCGAAACTTTCAAAATATATCGACATGCCAGTGTCCCAAATAAGGTATCAAAATATGCCCATCTGACCGTAATTGAAATTGCCTAGAACCCATGAGCTTCTTACTCCAATATACGCTCCGATCGCTACGCTCTACCTGATTGTTAATACTTTAGAGTTTAGACCCCCCCCCCCTTTGAAAAGCATTCCGAGGGGCCCGTTCCTGTTTATCTTAGGAATACCTTGGAATTGTTCCACGATACAGTCATAAATACAAGTTCCTGACAATCCATTAAACGCGTGCTGAATTAAATACACGTATTTCAATGGGGTTTTCTGTGAACTTGTACTTATGGCGAATTCGTGGAACCAATTCAATTCAATTCAATTCAAAATACTTTATTTCCATTAAAAACTAACAAATATAAACATGTGATATAGTACAGACAGTTCAAAATATACAAATCATGAGCATTATGTTAAGTAAATTTAAGTAAACTGTGAAAATGAGTAGCAGGAAAAGGGAGCACCTGTAGAAAGCTTGTTTTAGCTTGTTGATTAAGGCGTCAAAATGAATAAAATAATTACACATATATAACATAATCAGTATTGCGCATGGATTAATTTATACCCCTCCCTCCTCACCACCTCCCCCCTCCCCACCACCTCCAAGAACCAAGAAGATTTTATTGGCTTATTGCCTAGATATTTCCTTTGATATTCCAACGAAAACTTAAAAATGATTTTGTTTTTCCTTTACAGTAAAGCCTACGCCTTCAAAATCATTATCTCGATGTGTAATCCTTTTATTGTTTTTAATCAAAATCGTCAGACTCTGTTTGATAGAGTGTAAATAAGCTCAGTAAATCGTTAGCTTATAACAAAGGTCAGTAATTTCACTGATACGAATGAGCTGAACAAAGTTTATAAATGTACGATCCAACCTAAATTAGATTACTCATGTTCGATATGGGGGAGTTGTTCTGTATATAACAAGAACATTATCATTACAGTACAAAAAAGAGCAGCAATAATACTTGAAAGGAACTTTGATTTTAATGAAAGTGGTATTGATGTTATTAAAAGATTGCAATTGCAGGTATACGTAACTATTTTCTTGCTTGTATATGTTGTATAATTGTAACCATGGCTACGCTCCATCACGTTTGTGCAATGCTATTGACATGGTTTTTGTTCGGCATCCAATAAATACGAGATTGGCTAACTCAATGAATGTTGTCCTTCTCAAGCCTAATATTGAAATTTTCAAGAATAGTCTACGTTATGCAGGCGGCAAAGTATGGAATAACTTACCCTTTAATCTACATAATGCACAATCCATCGACTGTTTTACAAACATATATAAGAAAACCGATTTCTGTTCATTATGAATATTATTATCGTTGTTTCTGCTCTTTCTGCTTTAAGTTAAGTTTGGTACTTCATGATATAAGGTTATTTTGTAGTGTGACATAATTCGATTTTAAATAGATTAGTTGATTATTTGATTCCATTATTGTGTTCTCTTTCTCTCTCTCTCTCTCTCTCTCTATATATATCTCAATGTACGCCTGTGCAGTTGCATTTTACAAGGGGCTTCCACTGACAACAGCTATCATTTCTGGTAGAAAAAAATACACATAATTGACATAATTTGATTTTAAATAGATTAGTTGATTATTTTTTCCATTATTGTGTTTTTATATATTTAAGTAAATATCATGTAATTTCTATTTGGTTTCTACTCAAGGTTGTGGTCGCTAAATATTGTTATCATGACTACATGAGTATTTTAACAATTTTGACTATATGTGTATGATTTGTTATTGTTGATGTTTTAGTGTAAGCTTTTAATATTCAGGACCATGATGTAAAACAGTGTTATCCTGATGAAATATGTTCAAATAAAAAAAATAAAAAATAATAATTAGAGATATGTTGGGGTTTAAGAGAGAAGTCCGCCTTGATATTAAGCTGGTTTTAATAGAAGCAGAAAATGAGAGAAACAGGTCAGCTAAAGTCTGATCAAAAACTGATTTAAACAAATTAAAAAAAATTATGAATTTTTTGAAGGTGTGATCAACCAAATACAGATTAGCAACTCTGTAACGAATCTTGCGAGCTTCGAAAATGTATATTTTCCTTAAATAAAATGTTCAACCATACTTTCACCCTAAATATAATTATTGCAAATATGTGTGTATACAACCCCTGTATGAAAAAACTCTATCCCGTCAACAATGAGTTCATACAATCTTCTAAATTGGAGAGGAGCTCGCAAGATATGTCACGGTGTTGCCAAATTTTTGTTTAATGATGAAAAAGTCAAAAATTCAAAACTTTCCTATTTTTAATCGGATATGCTCAAGCTTTCACTATTTTTTCTGCTTTTATTAAAACCAACTAAATATTGGGGTGGACTTCCCCTTTAATAACGACATAATAAAGGGCGTCGCATGAGATTTGCCAGGAGATGCACTACATTGACCTCTCCTCGATTGCCCCACCCCCTCTCGATTATGAATATTGTTTAATATGCATCCGGTGGTTTTGAGCGTATGCCACTAAGCCCCTCTCAAATTTGTCAAGATTTATCACTGACCATATCCATATGTGTCTGGCATCTTGCCTATAGCAAAAGTGACATGTACAAAAAACGAATTTCTGTTTTTCATGTCGTATATAACTCTGTGAATGTTATGTTTGTTTGTTGTTGTTGTTATGTTTTATTTTTGATTATATAAACATGTACCTTTGTAAGGACCCCTTTGAACACAACTTTTATAGAATGGGCCGTACTTTTTTAATATGTGAAATAAAGAAAATTAATAAATTGATTTAAACATATATGTCTGGGACCTTGCTATAGCAAAAGTGAAATGTACAGAAAGTGTATTTTGACTACGTTTGATGATTGTTTTACTTGACTGCTAAAAAAGCACGTTTATTGCTTGTACCTTTCATTTCTTTTATCTATTTTCATTTCCAAAACTTACAAATATCATAATAAAAAATACTATGCAGAATTATAAAAATGTTGTGAATTTTAAATATAAAATAAAAAATATTACCTAGTATGGAGATAAATAGCAAATAAATCCGTGATCTATATTCTGTTGAAATGGAGAGGTCCACTGAAAAGCAGACCTTGTAGATTGTGGACACTCAGATAATAATGACTGAGAAAAGGTAAAGTATATAAACAAACCAAAGGCCAATTATATGACGATGAAAGAACAAATTGAATGAAGTAAAACATTAAAAAATAATAATAATAATAATAATAAATAAATTAAAAAAGAGGAAATATGGGCCGTATATAGATTGGTGGGATAGAAGAGAGAATGAGAGAGAAAAAGAAAGGCAGAGAGAGAGAGAGAAAGAGCGAGAGAGAGCGAGAGAGTGAGAGCACGAAATAGAAAGCGCACAAAATCTATTTGGGTGTTTTTAAGAAAACAACAACAAAATTGAATAACTTCAATATTAATGAATATTTTTTCTCTCTTCCTTCATATTCCTTTATTCCACTCTCTTCTCTCTTCCTTCATTTCCCTTTACTCCCATCTCTTCAGTCTTCCTTCATATCCCTTTATCGGCATCTCTTCTCTCTTCCTTCATATTCCTTTATTCCCATCTCTTCTCTCTTCCTTCATATCCCTTTATTCCCATCTCTTCTCTCTTCCTTCGTATCCCTTTATTCCCATCTCTTTTCTCCTCCTTCATATCCCTTTATTCCCATTTCTTCTCCCTTCCTTCATGTCCCTTTATTCCCATCTCAGTCATTGTTGGTCAAACAGTTTTAAGTGTCAAGTAACGCCTGGCTGGAACGCTCCCTAGGGAGTGGAGATTGTGCACACAGTGTGTGCGGGCAAGCACTGAATTCAATGACAGGGGAAATAGTATATTTGTAAAACGCTTAGAGACATTGTAATAAGTGCTATATAAAAGCGGAATATTATTATTATTATCTCTTCTCTCTATCTTCATATCCCTTTATTCCCATCTCTTCTATCTTGCTTCACAATCCCTTTATTCCCATCTCTCTTCCTTCATATCCCTTTATTCCCATCTCTTCTCTCTCCCTTCATATCCCTTTATTTCCATGTCTTCTCTCTTCCTTCATATCCCTTTATTCACATCTCTTCTCTCTTCCTTCATTTCCCTTTATTCACATCTCTTCTCTCTTCCTTCATATCGCTTTGTTCCAATCTCTTCTCTCTTCCTTCATATCCCTTTATTCCCATCTCTTCTCTCTTCCTTCATATCCCTTTATTCCAATCTCTTCTCTCTTCCTTCATATCCCTTTATTCACATTTCTTCACTCTTCCTTCATATCCCTTTAATCCCATCTCTTCTCTCTTCCTTCATATCCCTTTATTCTCATCTCTTCACTCTTCCTTCATATCTCTTTATCGGCATCTCTTCTCTCTTCCTTCATATCCCTTTATTCACATCTCTTCTCTCTTCCTTCATATCCCTTTAATCCCATCTCTTCTCTCTTTCTTCATATCCCTTTATTCTCATCTCTTCACTCTTCCTTCATATCCCTTTATCGGCATCTCTTCTCTCTTCCTTCATATCCCTTTATTCCCATCTCTTCTCTCTTCCTTCATATCCCTTTATTCCCATCTCTTCTCTCTTCCTTCATATCCCTTTATTCCCATCTCTTTTCTCCTCCTTCATATCCCTTTATTCCCATTTCTTCTCCCTTCCTTCATATTCCTTTATTCCCATCTCCGTCATTGTTGGTCAAACAGTTTTGAGCGTCAAGTAACGCCTGGCTGGAACGCTCCCTAGGGAGTGGAGACTGTGCACACAGTGTGTGCGGGCAAGCACTGAATTCAATGACAGGGGAAATAGTATATTTGTAAAACGCTTAGAGACATTGTAATAAGTGCTATATAAAAGCGGAATATTATTAATATTATCTCTTCTCTCTATCTTCATATCCCTTAATTCCCATCTCTTCTATCTTGCTTCACAATCCCTTTATTCCCATCTCTCTTCCTTCATATCCCTTTATTCCCATCTCTTCTCTCTCCCTTCATATCCCTTTATTCCAATCTCTTCTCTCTTCCTTCATATCCCTTTAATCCCATCTCTTCTCTCTTCCTTCATATCCCTTTATTCTCATCTCTTCTCTCTTCCTTCATATCCCTTTATTCCAATCTCTTCTCTCTTCCTTCATATCCCTTTATTCACATTTCTTCACTCTTCCTTCATATTCCTTTAATCCCATCTCTTCTCTCGTCTTTCATATCCCTTTATTCCCATCTCTTCTCTCTTCCTTCATATCCGTTTATTCCCATCTCTTCTCTCTTCCTTCATATCCCTTTATTCCCATCTCTTCTCTCTTCCTTCATATCCCTTTATTCCCATCTCTTCTCTCTTCCTTCATATCCCTTTATTCCCATCTCTTCTCTCTTCCTTCATATCCCTTTATTCCAATCTCTTCTCTCTTCCTTCATATCCCTTTAATCCCATCTCTTCTCTCTTCCTCCATATCCCTTTATTCTCATCTCTTCTCTCTTCCTTCATATCCCTTTATTCCAATCTCTTCTCTCTTCCTTCATATCCCTTTATTCACATTTCTTCACTCTTCCTTCATATTCCTTTAATCCCATCTCTTCTCTCGTCTTTCATATTCCTTTATTCCCATCTCTTCTGTCGTCCGTCATATTCCCTTACTCCCCTCTCTTTTCTCTTCTTTCAAGTCTCCTTGTCCGTCATTGATTGTGCACGTCTCTTTATGATTCATAGGCCTGCCTTTTCTTGGACAAAATTTCTAGAGTGATTATAAATTTACACCTTTTTTTTTTGCAGCTCCCCTTTACCCCCACCCCTAAAGCCAAAATTACAAAAGCACATTGAAAATATGATGAATATTAGAGACACTGAAGACAACAAATCTGTATATAAATGAAATATTTAATATGCCACTAGGTTATTTGAAGGAGGGCAAGGAGCCAATTCGCCTCTCCTGTCAGATTTTCCACCAAGAAAAATATACGAAACAACTTTTTATAAAAAATAAAAAAAAACCTAATAGCAGGACAAAAAGAATTTTTTAAATTTATTTATTTATAAATTTATTGAAACATTTCTATACAGGACGAAAACATGATCAACAAAGCTGTTGTCTTCATAGTCGTGATTAAGGACATACAACAAAAGCCAAAAATAAAGCAATTCAAATAGAACAAAATTAATACAGATTGTTACTGGTAGATGCAATTTACAATGCGCAGCAAAACTTACAATACCATATTGTACAAATAATGAAAATTAGAGACACTGAAAATACATACAAAAACATATAATATAGTAAAGAAATCCTAGCCACGTACTCGGGGTAAACCAGAAGGAGAAGAAGAAGATGATGATGATGAAGAAGAAGAGGAGGAAGAATAAGAACAAGAAGAACAAGAAGAAGAATAGGGAGGAGAAGATAGAAGGAAGATTAATTTTGTATATACGTATTTAAAAAAAAAACATTTATGGATGAAGCATTTTTGTTTTGGTGTTTTGTCTAGGAGATTATTCCACACCTTTGAACCGAAAAGCATAAAAGACCTTTAAAAACATTCCAGATTGGGCTCAGTGGAATCATAGTAAGTCATGAGACCCACAAATTATAGTCATGTTCTAATAAAAGGAAATAGTCATTTTGGGAGATACAGGGGCGGATCCAGCCGGTGGCAAGAGAGGGGGCCCAAAAGGGGCCCACTTCGTGCGAAAATTTGAAAATCATGCCGGCCGATTTTCCGCTCAGTGGGGTAGTGAGCACTATTTTTTTGGCTCAACGGGGAGGGAAAGTGCTATTTTGTTCCAACCACCACCTCCCCTCCTTCAGCGCCAAGGAGGCATTTTTTCCTAGGGAGAGGGCCCGGGCCCCGGCCCCTGGATCCGCCACTGTGGCGATACCCCCGTAACATAAATCAAGCCCGTCAGAAAATGAATTATTTACTGAAAGTATATGGACCACATTAGGTTGATATATTTTGCTCCTGATACCAAGGTCTGGATACGCCACTGGGCCCCGCCCCAAAACCTGGTGTTAGAAGCACGCATTCAATGCACGTGTGTTTACGTCTACTGGGCCTATGGGCTGGTCACCAGCTGATTTCGAATGCTAGCTTTGCCTACCACATTTGTGATGATGTTTATCCGGAGTAAATAAATAAAAAACGTAACGTAAAGGAAACGACTTATCGTAGATGTGCTGTTGCAAGAGTAGTACAAGATCCATTCAGGCAATGAAAACAAAATGACAACCTGGGCCCTGTCTTACAAAGAGTTGATATTAATCGCAACTATGTACATAAGAGAAAGGAGACTGCAAACTTGCGATTGGTTTGGATCAATCGTAACTCTTTGTAAGACGGGGCCCTGGAATCTGGATACGTTCCCGCAACGTTGCCACCAGGCAATTAACACGATTAAGGAGACGAGACGCCAACTTACGCTCTCTTTTTTAAGACACACGAAGAACCAACAATGTATAGGAAGACGCCAGAATGTCGCGCTAACACCTAATAACTACTAATAATAGTATGCCCCTGTTTCTATATCTGCACATCATCACACAATATGAATATTGCAAGAGTTTCGCATGCGATACTAACATCTTTACTGCCTTATGAAATCTATCACTAATGGATTTTGACATGCCATTTTCAAAACAATGTTGCTCTAGAAAGCATGTATGGATTAATTTAATCAAAGTATCAAGTCAACACTATGATACAGTGTACTTCTTCTTCATGACAAACAAGGAGATATTTTATACAGCTGATAGTTGGCTCACAATAACCCATTTTCAGGGTTTTTGTTGTTGATAACAATTTATTGCTATTCTAAATATACAACAGCCATTGTATATTTAGAATGGAAATAAGCTGTTATCAGTGTGAAATATACGTTCTGTATAATTATGTAGTGAAAAATCGAAAGGGATGCGCGGTATTTTTCATTCATTTAAATTAGTTTAATCTAATTCACATAATCTCAAAGCCTTTGGGAAAATCAAATTAAGGTAATTTTCATATCCTTGTCCTTCACCTACTGAAATACGCGCACATTAAATAATCCAAACATGATCTCTTTGGGAGATATATAGGGTCTGAAATTTAAAATGACAACATCCTCCATAGCAAGTACGCACGCTCATATAGGTTTTACCCCCGACGCTGCCAGTCAGGGCCAATATTGACTTTCACATTCCCCCAAAATTATCATTATTGTTATTATCCGGCAAAGAAAAAAAACGAGAAACAGTGAATACAAAATAAGAATAAGATTTGAAGTGAGTCACATGGATGCCGAGAAAAGGAAAAGATTAACTAAATAGCTAAAAGAAATAGCAACGAATAGCAACTAAAGCTCTTCTTCATGCCCTTATCAGAGAACATCGCAAAAATGAACAAATAGCCGAAATCGGACAGTATAAGCATAAACTAAAGGAACAAGCACCGACGAGCCGTGACTAATTTATCTTACAATATTCTTGTTCATTATTATTTGTATTTACATGTTTACATAATAAACTTTTTTTTGAATTGAATTCAATGATAACCCATCATTCATTAAGTTAAACAATAAATATTTGAAAGACATTAGTTATCAGTCTGCGTTTGATAACGTGCAAAAAATGCATTTCGTTAAAAAAAAAAGGTCCAACCATTTTGTTCGACACCCATAAGCAAAGAATAGAAAAGTAAGATGAAACAAGGAAGGACCATCAGATGACAATCAAAATAAACGTAAGAGATCAATTCTTAAAGACATATACAGTGGCGTAGTCAATTACCCTATTTATTTTGTTGTTGTTTTTGTTTGGGGGGGGGGTGGTTAGTGAAATACAATTTATTGTATGCATACCCCCCCCCTCCCCCTCCAGAGAGACCCAGCATATTGTTCACTTTCCATTTCATATACATAGGCTATGTATTGGCACTTTCAAAATGGTTCGCTTAAAAACTTTTCTGAAAATTATATATTTTTCCCCTTGCTTAAAGCAAGTTTCATCAAAGATTGTGTTTATCTCTCTTTAGGCCTTAGATTGGATAATATATCTCTACTGGTAGCAAGAAAGAGTGACATAAAAGATTTGTTTTAATGGTCACTACCATGAAGGTAGTATCCATAGGCTTGGGAGAATGTTTATTTTGTAGTATGAGTAAAAACATAGCTTCCTTGAATATGTTCTAAACATAATTTACATGATTGATTACAATGCACACCTAATAAAACAGAGTTGTAAGTATCATATGACTCTAAAATGACATAAATAATGAATCAGCGAGGGACCGTAGCGACCGAGCACAAAACTGCCCTCGTGAAATTGAATATCGTAATAACGAGTATACTGTAACGAAAGGCAAATCATATCCTATTTATGAAGAACATATACTTTTCCATAAAATAGTATATAGCCTTAATAAACATAGCTTCTAGCTTAAGAGACGATGCTATTTGTTTATTTACTGAAAGGGAATTGATTTTGATTTTAAAGATAACTATGTCCCTTTTGCAGCCAACATCAAATTCTGTAGAACTTTGCAGGAATTATGAATATGTCATGTATGTCCTATCTGTGAAATTTAAACCTTAGCAGTGTCCTAATATTCAAATTATGCAAGGAAACCCGTTTACTTGCTAGACTTCACTGTCAGACACTATTGAGTGACTGGCTGCCTCTTTTCATCTTTGGTAATAACATACATAAAATGAGCTGTAAAGGGTACATGAGCATTTGTCTACATCAATAACCCACTTCTTGTAATGGCCAAAATTAAACTGATTGAATTTTTGCGCAGCATAAAACGTACGACCATTCAGTACATTGGTCTGAAAAATCAGACTATTACTTACTGGCTCTATAGCTCCTAAGTCGATTCGACAACTAATAGTCGTTATTTTCCCACTTAAAGACGTTTTCAAGCCCCCCTTTTTTTAGGGAAGTTCTAAATTAGTACTGTCTTTCAAATGCCGTTGGAATTTAACCTTTTCATTTTTTAAGGCTGCAAAGGGGACATAGTACCTTTAAGGCGCCTCTTCGGTCTTAAAGGGATAGTTGAGTTTTGTTGCAGAGGGCGCTACACGAAATAATATTTTTGTGAGATAATAAAAAAAACTGAGTGTCAAATTTAAAAAGAATATACAATTAAAATGACAAAATCATCTTTGTTTGATCAAAACCGGTTCAGAGACGGCTGAAATATCCATAAATATAACCATTTCTAATATTTGTGGTGCCCCACAAATATTCGGTAAATTTGAACCAGCCGTTGAAACACAAGATAGCGCCTTATACGTTTTATTCCAGGCAATGGCGTATAATGATATTCGAAGGATTGTAGCGACCGAGCTAGAAAACTTTTGAATTTGAAGTGCTGAAAGTATGCATTTTAGTGCACTAAAAAGCTGCTTATAAAATGTTGTTTCTTTCTTGCGAGGGGCCTTGAAACATAGATTGAGGGTTGGGGGATGTTTGTACACGGCACCCCCTCACCCCCGCCATCTAGGCCTCTGGACATATATATGACAGCAATGTACCGATTCCACTAGATATAATTACCTGGCCTGGATGAACGGCATCCACATTCGAAAATCCTACCACCATCGACCACTGGTCTATGAATACAATTTTCTTATCGTAGCTCTTGAATATTTCCCTAAGCTTCTTGTCCAGTTCTCGCGCGTACCAATCGCTCATCGTTAGAGCCGATCCCGCGCTCCCGTGCCCCCGGGTATTCGCGCTTTTTATGACGACAAGCGTCTCTGGACTTCGGCGGTGCAATCTTTCCACCGCGGCCTTTATCCTTCTCACTCGATGCTCATAGAAACTAATGTTTAGGGTGGTTAGATGCGCCCATATTGTAAACATGTAGACTGTATTTGGTGTCGCTCCTAGCTTATCAAGAGCTTCCTCTATATACTGTACTTCGGATGCATCCGTCCAGTTATTCCGGATCGGGTATCCGTGATGGCGATAGTGAACCGTAAAGTTGTTAACTTTGTCTTCAGCCATAGAAGGGCCAACCTTCCAATTAGATTGCAGGGTTGGCGGATTCGGTTTGAGGGTACTCTTTAGAGTCTTCACGATGTATTCGTAATACTGTCTCGAGGTGGAGTCCCCGTGAAAATACAGGGTTTTATTGGTGAGGCATTTCAAGGAACTGGGAATTACAAAGCTACGACGACGGCAGTAGTTGGAATACCAGTTTCCTTTGAAGAAGTAGCCCGCTGCCATGGGGTTAGAAAGGCTGTGGAGCCTACGGCGCACGGAGGTAACCTCTCATTATAACAATGAGCTGGACTCGATATATCTGAAAGATATAAGATTTATAATTACTTTACTTGCAATTCGTACATGTCATGAAGATTTTTTATAGGATGAACGACAATACCGGAAAATGCTTCTCAGTACCCTTTAGTGCGTATAAAAAGGTTACCCAACTTTCGTAGCTTCTCATTAAGAAGTTGTTACCTAGGTGATCTTGCAATATATATATCATGGAACGGGTATTTTAATATCTTATCTAATGTTTTTCTGCCAAAACATCCTGCAACGGATGCCTGAACAGCGGCCTTTTCAAAACGTATCGTCAAAATCCTCTGACTTAATTCGTTCCGTCGGAACTTTCCGTTGGGTCGGTTTGTCGTGTTCCATGAACTTTCGTTATAAACATATCCCCATATTCACAATAATCTATATAGTAATAGCGGGAGGTTTTGGGGCCTTCCGACGCCGTAAAGTGAGGTAAAATGAGCCAGTGGGTAAGTTGAGCAACCCTTGTCACTAGGAAACTGTATGAAGTGAAAACTGGTTTGCACCCTCAGGACATTAAGGACATCAATTTACATCGCTGGAACTACCTTTGCCACATATGGGCAGGATGATAAGAAAGTTTTTGTTATTTTGGGGGGGGGGTTTACACAGTTTTTGGATATTTTCTTATTATTGTAGATATAGAGTGACTATACCTTCCCAATTATTGGGATCTATCAAAACTGCTTGTTGTGAATGGATGCTATTGTGATCATATTTCTTTCTAAAGTATATGCCGACCCCTCCACCTATTCTCTTTTGGTCTGTTATTAACAATTAAAGAAAATCTAGGTAGGGTAAATGAAACGTTGGAATCATTTGCTAACCAGGTTTCTGTTATTAAAGCCAATGGCGGTACAACTCTGCTGTGAGTTTTCTAAAAGAAATTGCAAGTTATCGAGTTTGTTGTTGATACTTCTTAAATTGAAATGCAGTAATGAAATGTTTTCATCTGCAATTTTACAAATTTCTTGCTCAAAGTGATTTTCAGTGAAATAGACGCAAGATGGAGGATGGACGGAATATTTGTAATCAGAATCCCTGTCAAAACCTGGTGATAAATTCATTATATCGGAAATGGAATTTGCAAAACTATAGTTAGTGTTGGTGTTACAAGCCTCGTTGTCTGCATAATATTTTCTTACGGTATCCAAACAAAAATCACCATTGTTTAACAAATTTAAATATTAAGGACTGTGCTATAGAAATATAAAATGCATATCGTAAGTCTGTAAGCCAATAGTAATGAATCGATAAACTCGACTATAGACCCAAGAGGAAACAGAACAAAATACATAAACATGACAAAAACAGGAAACAAAGGAGAAAAATACATGCAAAAGAGGTTAGAGAGAAGACAAGCGAGAAACACAACTGGACAACGTGTGGCGTCGGGTACATTGGAGCTGATATTCGAATTTTTGTAATTTGAGTTAGAATTTGTATCTTTTTGAACGCAGAAATAAAACCAAACAAAATTACGGATGGAGCCATCGACAGAACATGGGGGTCGTTTCTCGAAACCGTCACAACTACAAGATCAACGACATCTCGACACCGTCGCTCAACTTGTCCGCCAAGTGTTTCTCAAAACCGTTTTTGCCAAGACGAGCGACAACTTCCCCGTCAAAAGACTTGTCGCGACCCAAAACCTGTCATATATTTTTGTAAAGCCATCTTAAGGCAACTTTACGTTAGGGTATGAGCAGCGAAAAAGTGAAAACTGAAAGTCAATTTCAAAAATTATTTCTTGATATTCAACCTCTTTTTTTCGCTGATCAGTTCTTATTGGTATTGATTTAAAAGCATTATTCAAGCAAAATGTATTGTTCTTATAAAGCTGTAATGCCTTAACGAGTAAATATGATAATATCATTTGAGCATACATCAGTCTACCATAGAAAAGTCGCCGAAGATGGAACAGTCTGTATTTACATACACATGAGAATGACGATAGTTTTCGTATTGGTAATTCTCTATATTTTTTTCATTTTCAAGCATAACCTTGATAAAAATGATATCACACTATTATTTGATAAACAAATGTTAAAACTGTGAGTCATCAAATTTACTTAACCAGAAATACAATGTGGGTCTTCTTTCAATTGGATATGAGTTATGGTATCCTCTTACTTCCAAATTCCGATTCGCTCTTCGCCAAAGCAACCTCGAGTTTCATCAATGTTTATGAATTCTAAGATATCTTTAGTAACACATGCTTTCATGCAAATTGAATATTTGTTTCATCTGTGCTAACACTCTCTTAGCTTTTTACTTTTCAAATATTTTGAGTGACATTAAGCTTCATAATGTGTCGTGGTCGATGTAGAGGTGTCGTGGTCGAGTGGATGCGTCACCTGACTGTCGATCACAAGGTCCGCGGTTCGAGTCCCACCGCGGCACTAATGTCCTTTGGCAAGGCATTGATCTACATTTGCCACACTCAACCCAGGTGATGTAAATGGGTACCTGGCAGGAATTAATTCCTTGAAATGCTAGAGCGCCGTAATGTCAGCACAGCTAAAGCCGGGGTAATAATATCCACAATTTGTTAAGGCGCCTTGAGCATCTCTTGGGGTGGATATGTGCGCATTATAAATGTTGTTATTATTATTATTTTATAATCTCTTTTGGTAATTCAGGATAAAATCTGATGGATCGTGACAAAGAGTGTTATATTTGGCCGATAGTACCGAAATAATGAATTTGTCGCTTATCATTATCGTCTTGAAGAACGGGTTGTCCGCTTCGCGGACAAAGATGTGACTGTTTTGGAGTTGGTTTCATGAAACGACCCCTTGGCCTCCTCAAGTATCTCCTTCCCTTATTTTTTATCCACCATGAGCTTTTGACTTTTGCAGAGGATTTATATAATTATTACGATGAATATGAGCTTATTTTCAGACTAATGTTAGCGAGCGAGCGCGCCGAAAATATACGTCCTTACTCGGCCATTAAACTCGAAAAAAAAGATATACAGAAACTTCTATTAAAAGTTGCAACCAATCACCGGCAAAATGGCAACTCCGTACCTTTCGATCATCTCTCTCATTTTCTGGTACAGAAATATTATCAGACTTCCCATTTTCTTGTTTGTTTTATTATTAAGGATTAAATCTATTTCATAAATGGGTTCTATAAAATGTAGGTCTGTGTGCAATGATTACATCAAGGTTTTACGTATAGATTCATTTTTAGAAGGTAATTGGAATTTTAATAATGTTTTACAACAAAGCAAATGACAGAGGTCCTTGATAGGTACGTTATGAAGTTGCCAGTTGAGGTTTCATCGATTACAACTATAAACTAAGATTCATTTTCTAGGTTTTACCCGATTTCCATCAAACTTTAACTGATCTGCTTCTTTCATTTCCCTTTCTACTAAAATAAAGTTAGTATCAAGTTGATTTTTTTTCTTCAACAACTGTCTGACTTTAATATTGTTTACACTTACTTTTGTCTCGTTCAGTTACTGTCACAAAGTTGACTCCTCGCACTGGTATAGGTTGCTTTTGCCTGTGAAAAATATACAAATATATTACGAAAGAAATCGGCGTCAAAATGTACAGATTCCTTGGAGTTGGATCAACTATAGACCTCTTTTTTCATCAGATGGGACTTATTTAAAGGAGAACCCGACATATTTACCTCTGGCATTTTTACCTCTGGCAATTTTACCCCTGGCATTGTCACCCCTGACAGTTATACCTCTGATATTTTTACCTCTGTCCTATTTAACTCACTTATTTTCAACTCTGATATTTTTCCCTCTGGCATTTTAACTTTTTACATTTTTACCTTTGGCATTTTTACCGCTGGCATTTTTACCTCCACCATTTTCATCACTGACATTTTGACGCCGAACCCTCACAAGTTTTGGATGTATACCCCACTCCCTCCCGGGAGTTTACGTGCGTGCTTACCCTTTAAACAATGTCTGCTCATGTGTTGTCATAGCAGGTCGGTTAAGAGTCGCTGCGTATTTCTTGTTGGCACAAGTCCATGCAAAGTCTGAACAAGTCAAATTGGTCGGCGCTGTACAGAACCACGGCTCTTCTATCGCATGTCTCGTAAAATCACATGTGTTTGCCTGTTCGAGTGGGGAGGCGGGGATAGGGAATAAGAGAAAGACAGGAAGATATAGAGAAGGAGAAAGGGAGAGGGAGGTAGAGAGAACGGAGAGAAGAGGGAGGGGAAAAAAAACTAACCGTTACCACAAAACTACCATAATCACTAACTCTGCATTTATAATCAAATATAAAATGCACAATCATTAGCCATCAGGTTGATTAATAACAAACCATTTCCCGCAGTCTACATTAGGAGACCATTGTTAATCATGTTTTATAACAATAATTTGAATATGTCATTATTGCCTGTCGGTTCTGCCTTCTATGAGGCAAAAATAAGCTTCTAGTTTAAAAAAAAACAAAGGCAATAATAGGACCAGTTTAGGAGCACTGTGGTATTGATGAAAGCTCTTGATTCTCATACGATAGGTCCTGAGTCCCATCGTTGCTCCGTGCTCACATCCTTGGACAAGCTGTTTTGCCAACATTCGTCCCTCTCAGGGTTTGAATAGGTTATTGTTGGCAGGTACAGGTACCTACCTGTCAAAAATGGGGTAATAATAATTGCAGGAACTAAAGAAAGAGCGTTGTAATACTTATGTGGCGACAGTGGGTAAATAAGCCCCAATTTTAATCATTTGTTGTTGTTTTTGGCTTGCAACGAACGGTCACGTGTCACGTGTCACGTTCACGTTCACGTTTTGCGCCCTTTCGTGAAACAGGTTACCCAAATCTACAAAGTGTTGGGTTACGTGACCCAACAATTTGTTGATTTGCTATATGCAATCTACGAAAGCTCACGTAAATTGACGCTGGCGTTTAAAAAAATAATGCAAATTGTCATTGAGAAGAGACTAATAGCAAAAAAGCTGCTTCAGGCCAGAATCTTTAGCTAATCATTAATGATTAAATAATACGATTAAAAATGAATGAGACACCCATTTGGCTTGATTGAAATTAAGTACATTAACAGAAATCAGTTCAGTAAAGCAAATATAATGACCCATTTCACCTTTTTAAATCAATGATTATCAATCAAAAATGCACAGATCATTTAGCCCACTTAACAAGTGCTATTTTCATATTTTTAGTGCCCAAATATTTAATCATTCACGTCTCGCCTTCAATGATCTTTCATATTGTGCCCCCTACCCAATGATATCTCAATTTTGCCTCGTTCTTTTCATTTTCGATTCGTCGTCACAGATTTGTTGACATTTGTCCCCCCACCCCGGACAGTAACATTTTCAATCCAGGACCCCCTTCCAATACTGCCATTTCCATAGGCCCTATTACCCTCCCTCTTCCACCCCCAACCCAACCACCACAATAACCATGCTGTCATTTTGGCACTGACTTATTATTTAACCTCCCCCTCTCTACTGTAAAACATTTTTTATACTGCATTATACTTTAGCCTTGCCCACTCTCTTATTTCCGCCTATGAGGATGGATGATTTAATCTATCTCGCTGATGCCAGATCTAAAAGAAATCACAAGGTCGAACACCAATTACTCAATTCTATACACAAGACTGCATCAGCCCCATCACAACTCAGTCATACAGCATTATCATTACAGAGTGCCTACATCATCATAATCACCAGCCAGTGGCGGATCCAGGGGGGCCCGGAGGGCCCGGGCCCCCTCCCCTAGAAAAAAAGGTAAAAACACCCTTTTTTGAAAAAAGAAGTTGGGCCCCCTCCCCTGGCGCCCAAGGGGTGGCGGTGGAAAAAAATAACCCTTCCCGTAGGGAAAAAAATTTTCGGGTGCCAAAAAAAAAAAAATTCGCACGAAGTGGGCCCCTTTTTAGGCCCCCTCTCTTGCCGCCGGCTGGATCCGCCCCTGTCACCAGCATCATCACATATCTTTCACATAATAAGAAAATGAAAAGAAAAGAATTAAGCAGTATTAACTAATTTTATTAACATTTAGAACTCATTGATCAACATAATTTGTTCTATAATGATCTTTCTAAATGCAACATGACATATATATCAACAAAAGAAAGGTAACAAATAAATGGGGGGCTGCTGTCTCTTGAAATTCATTTTTTTTTTTTTAGTTGTAAAATTTTACTATAAATTTAGAAAATTATATACTTTAAAATAAGATCCATACGATTTTTATACAATTATCAACATGCTATATTACTATGTAAGGCACAGGTATATACTGAGTTTTATGAGTACTTTTTTTTTTTACATTGGACATTATTGTTGTTATCACTACTATTATCATTATTATTATTGTTATTATTACTGCTATGCTATTACTGCTATATGATCCAATCCAATCCAATTGACCCGATCTGCGAAGGATACAACTCCGCAGTTCTCTAACCTGAAAGAAATCAAGAAGAAGAAGATCATTGTCATTATTAGTACTATTATTATTATTGTTATTATTATTATTAATATTTTAACGTACTACTATTGTACTACTCCTACATCATTTTATTCCCCCCTTCAATTTATTATCCAGGTCAGCATCCCTAATATATTTGTCAGAACTTGAATTAATCAAAAAGCTATGTTACATGTACACGCATTTAAAAGAACAAATAAATACTTTCATGATCTTCGCTATATCTTCTCTTCTTTCTTTCTTCTTCTTCTTCTTCTTCTTCTTCTTAAAAGTTCTGGTAATATTCAAAGGGCTATGTAGCCTATCCGAAAGATGAACTAGTCAGTACTAAAGACTACAAGTGGTGTGAGGAAGACAGATGATTTTTTTTAGTGGGATAAGGGAATTAGATGCCTCAGGAGTAGTCCCTGGCAGTTCTCTGGACTGTCAGCATGCACTACATTTCCTGGAAGTCAGTTCCATGATCTTTGGGACAGATTGTTGGTCAAATTCAAACTTTTCTATGTCTCTTCTGGCTTGGTGCAACTGGAGGGTCATGTCATGGTTCTTCCATGATCGTGATTTGTTGAAGGAAAATAGCGCTTTGGCAGAGAGACCATTGACTATCTTGTGCACCATTCCCAGTCTACTTGCAGAGTGCCTTGTAGATAGAGTAGGCCACTAAAACGTCATCATCTCAGTCACGCTGCTGGTTCTCTTGTAGGCCCCATTGTGACATAGCATGTGCCCCGGCGCTGGATCTTGTCAAGATCCTGGACATCTGAGATGTTTTAGGGATCCCAGACGCTGGAACAGTTCTCAAGATGAGGGTGGACTAGGGACGTGTACGAAAAAAGCCTGGGTATCAAACCTTCTGCATGGGACAACCTGCATAATAAAACCAAAAAGAGAGGAGAAAGCAAGCAAGATTTAAACTAGCTGCGCTACATTATATTTAAAAAATAGTACCTACCCACTATTAGGTCTTACATTTTAGTTTTATTTAAAAAAAGATAGACTTATGTCAATCTGATAGGGCTTTTTTTGAAGAGTAGAGTAAAGGTTTATAATTTATTTCCAATTCTTTTACAAGTAACTTTCAAAATTGTTTTTCTTAAATCCTTATTATTATTAAACATTTGCTACATACAATAACAGGCAGTACATGTAGAGGTAGAAGTCTATTAATTATAAGTTGTTTGTAAACATAGGTGTATCTACTGAACTTCAGTTCAGGCGCGGATCCAGGGGGCCGAGCGGGCCTTGCCCCCCACTTTTGTTGAAAAGTATATTAAAGGGAAAAAGAAAGAAAGAGAGAAAAAAAAAGAATAGTGACCTGTTAGTGTTACAAACTAATGAGGTATCAAAATATGCTCACCTGACCGTGATTAAAAGCCTAAAACCTCTGAGCTTTCGGGGGCGCTGCCACCTGGATTCTACCTAGAGCCCTAAGGCGGGCCCCTAGATGCTCATTTGATGGTTATTTAGTGCCTAAAACCCTTGAGCTTCCGGGGGCTCCGCCCCCTGGACCTACGCCAATTAGTGACCTGCCAGTGTCACAGATAAGGTATCAAAATATGCTCATCTGACCGTTATTAAATTGCCTAAAACCCCTGAGCTTACGAGGGCTCTACCCCCTCGACCTCCAAACATTTTTGCTCATTTCGCTACTGCTGGTCACCATTACGTACCAATATTTGGCTCGCATAATTTCAAATTTGGGCCCCACCCCCTAAGAAATCCTGGATCCGCGCCTGCTTCAGTTGCTAAATTTTGTGAGAACAAGTTCGATAGATATAATGTAATATTGAGGAAAACAATGCCTTTGAGTAGGCCTAAGTCTTTTAATAGGGACTTTTAGATTTACACGACGAGAACGTGGACTGCCACATGTGCCATTCTTTCAAGGCACTGGCCCGTGCCCGGCAGTGCCTTAAAAGGACGTCACATTACATTAAAAAGGATGTGACCGTGGCAGTCCATGTTCTCGTCGTGTAAAATCTAAAAGTCCCTATTATCATGCTGAGTGAATCAACTGATTTGTTTATTTAGCAACACCGTAGTTTGTCACCTAAATAAAGCTAGAGAATAAATGAGAATTACAAGATTTAATGCAACATAAGATGAAAGTTCCCCCAAAATATCATTAGTCCAAGATGAGTGCGATGTTCGCATGGGCTTAGATTATAAATACAGCCTGAATATTTTCGAACTTCATACAAACATACCTTGCCAGAGTCAGGGGCGGATCCAGCCGGCAGCAAGGGAGGGGGCCGAAAAAGGGGCCCACTTCGTGCGAAAAAGTGAAACCGTGCCGGCCGATTTTCCGCTCAGTGGGGGGTAGTGAGCACAATTTTTTTTTAACCACCCCTTTGAGCGCCAGGAGGGGCCCATCTTCTTCTTTTTTACAAAAAAAGAGTGTTTTTACCTGTTTTTTGTCTAGGGGAGGAGGCCCGGGCCCCCTCCCCGGATTCGCCACTGGCCAGAGTTCAACTTAGGTGTCGATCCTGTTCCTGAGTAGATCTACACCATAACATTTGATGATCGGGTCCTGGTGCTCTCTTATGCACTTCTGTGGTCATTATCTGCTTCTTGGTTCCATATAATCTACAATTAACAGACAATAGAAACCTAGTAAGGTTCGTGCTGGTATCAAATGCATGCATTAGTTATCAGTTTATAAATTTGTTCATGTTCTTTAGAGTAAGAAAAACCCATGTCATATGTAGGGTTGGATCCTGAATTCTCAACAACAACAAAATAAAAAAGGGGATGGCATATTGTCCTGAAAATTCAATGTAAACAAAGTAAGAATTTAGACATTAGTAATACGCAAATAATAGTTAATAGAAACCTTTTTTTCTCTCTAAACATGTCTTTTCCCTCTAAATATTTCAAACAAGGCACAATCAGGTAAGATTAGGAAGCTAGGAAGAGACACCTTTTTTGTTTTGTTTTTGTTGTTATTGGTAGATCTAGCCTACATCCGAACCAAGCTGAATCTGGACCTGGATCACATAATCATAATGCCTGCCCGTACACTAGTGGAGCAAAAACGAGTCTAGACCTAGCTATGGCTTCAATTGTCTTTGAAAGTCTTTGCCATGGCATAACACAAGCTAGTGCCCATCACACTCATAGGTGACTAGGTCCGTGGCAATGCCACATCTGTAATTTTTTTTAAAATCGACATTGCCATTGGGGGCATTGGTTAATAGGGTCTACTTCCACATTGATCGGCGCTTGTTCAGAAGCATATCCTTACTTTGACCCCGTAACTCCGGCGTAGAGATACGCTACTAAAACAGACCTAAAATCAAGTAAATATTTACCTTTTCTTCAAATAATGGCCATGATTTAAAAGTCGTTTGGTTTCTTACCTGTTTCGTGTCAATGTTCTTATCTTTTAGGGAGTATTTTTCCCAAAAATGACGACTTATAATATACACTTTCTCACGGCAAACTGCTGCACAATACAAATTGCATACCTTACCGACCGATGGTGGGATGCGCGATTTTTTTTATTTTTCAGGTGGGCTGTATATAATACAGACCCTTATGTTTTCGTTAGAATATTTTTCTTATTTCCAAGCACTTTTTTGTTAGCACGATAACTTAAAAATGGCTCAATCAAATGCCTTGAAATTTGGAACACATATGTATAGGCATATGGACAAAGCAAAATAAGGTTTTCAACCTTGGCCACGACTGATGACGTCATCTAGGCGCCATTTTGTGAAAATCAACTCATGATCATATCTTCATAACGGAAAATCATTTCCCATTCATATTTATCATGATCAAGGTCAATATCCGTCCGGTCAATTTCAAGTCAAAAAACGTGCGCGTACGCCATTATTAGCATTAGCATTTCATTAAAAAATCACGCACACGCGCACGCGCGCGCGTTTTCGTTCGTCACGGCCGAACGCAAAATAATTCCTCCTAGATATTTTTTTGACACGATATTCCGCGTTTTTCCCGAACAATTTGATACCATGTTTATCTCTTTATGACCATTAATAAGGGAATGAGCGTCCGTTCAAGATAAATGTCCGTGCGCGCGAGCTCTTGTAATACATAGCATATATGGGCAAAAACATGCCTATACAAAATCCATTATAGCTCTTTTGGATGCACGGAACCCTCAATTTTTTCATATTTGGATAGAGTATGAGTCGGAGATATGATTTCATGTCTCATTTGGCCATTAAGTACATCGTGACGGCATCATAATGGCCTTGGAACTCAAAATACGAATTCGCATATTATGACGTCAGCATATTTTTGGAGAATTGAGAGTATCTCTGTAAATATTGATCATTTTTCTCCCAATTTTCATATGTTGTAGTTGAGGCAATCGTCTACAAGATTATAACACATTAATTTTCAGTTTAATGACGTCATCATAGTCAAAAATTCAATAAAAGGCCACATGTCAGAATTTTCTTAATATGCGTGTTATGTCTATGGAAGGTGAATTTCGTTCAAGTCATGAATCTACATGACATTAATATTTGAGCACTATCTAGCTTATTTTGTGCTCTATGTTCTCCCAAATTTTGGTATGTTATAGCTGGGACTATGGGCTATAGAAACTGTGCTTTTGTTTTTTTTATCAGATGTTGAGATCATGTCGAAATTTTCATTTGAATGTTGTAATTGCGACCATGCCAAGACGAGGCATTAAAATTGAACCTATTTGAAACACATGAACTTAAGGTTAAGGTTCAATAAAACATGCCATTAAAATCCGAAGGCGCATCACTACCAAACTAACGCGCGCCAACATTAAACAATGCTCAAAATCACTTTTTAATCATTTTTAAGCATTTCAAAATTTTGCGCGCTCGCGTTTTTGCGCGTAACGCGATCACACAACATAGAATCGCCATTTTTTTTTTCTTTCATGATATTTCCCATTTTTTGCCAAACAATTTGATACCATGTTTATTTCTTTATGACCATTAATTACGGAATGAGCGTTCATTCAAGATAAATGTCCGTGCGCGCGAGCTCTTGTAATACGTAGCATATATGGGCGAAAACATGCCTATACAAAATCCATTATAGCTCTTTGGGATAAATAAGAACTGCCATTTTTTTCCATATTTGTATAGAGTATGAGTAGGAATATGATTTCATGTCTCATTTGGCCATTAAGTACTTCGTGACATCATCATAATGGCCTTGGAACTCAAAATACGAATTTGCATATTATGACGTCAGCATATTTATGGGAAATTGAGTGTATCTCTGTAAATATTGATCATTTTTCTTTTTAATTTCAATATGTTGTAGCTGAGACAATTTTCTCAAAGATTTATTGCCACCAGTTTTCATTTTGATGACGTCATCATATTGAAAATTTCGATTAAATGCGACATGTCAGAATTTTAATAATTTGCCTTTTATGCCTACGGAAGGTGAATTTCGTTCACATCAGGAATTTACATGACATTGTTATTTGAGCAGTATCTCGCTCACTTTTACTCTTTTTTCTCCTAAATTTTGGTATGTTACAGCTGGGACTATGGACTATCATCTATCATAAGCTAGCAATTTTTCTTCAATCAGATGTAGTGATTATGTCTTAATTTTCAATTGCAAGTTGAAATTGCGACTAAATGGATGGACCATAATGGGAGGAGCATTTTATAAGATATGAAATCGTTAAAAATGCATTCTTCATTATGTAAAACATTAGCATACGTATCACCTAATTCGTCAAAGTGACGAATTCAAGTCTAGTATTTATTTTGTGTCTGTATGGAATAAATATTTATGATTCTTCCTCGAATTTGTTCGCAAGATATCTCAAGATTCGGTAAAGCCATTGTCGTGAAATTTTCCTTGAAGATATTTCCTAGTCCAACTTAGAACTGCGTGACTTTTCAGCGACGCCAGGGCATCGTGACTTCATTATGACGTCATTATGTGAAATGTCATTAATGGTTTTATCTCAGCCATTTGAATACGTCTTAGATTGGTTTTAAACTATGCTTGTTATTGTCTTACCGCTGGAGACTTAAAGATGTCTTTTCTCGAACTGATTTTGATTCTTTTATACGCTCGAAATTTTTCAGATCAAAATAAGATCTAATGATCCTTCGAAGGTCTGATCTTAAATTTAACGACCGTCGACACTCCAGACCTACTGGCAAACGATCTTGATGACATATTTTATGATCCCACGGGGAGTGGAAACAGCCTCGCACTTTTGGTCAGCTAAACAAGAACTTCGCTCAAGGCCCCAATTGAATTCCAAATTTCCAACGTTAAATTACACAAGGGTTCGTATCTTTCTACAAAATAAACGATAAACAATTGGCATGTCAAGTTTAACTGAATGTATGCGGGTATTATATGATGCTCAAAAAGTTGTAACACGACTTTAAATTAAAGAAAATTGTTTTTCTTTTCTTTTCTCAAAGTGTGTGTTGATGAAAGAAAGCCGGGGCGGATCCAGCCGGAGGCGATTTTCAACAACATGAAGCAAATAGTTAGCATCTAAAAGTTTCATATGCCTGTTTTATTATGATTAAAATTTGAGTCATTTCAAGTAACAAATAAGACCGTTGCCATGGAAACAGAATGTTCAAAAAGTTGTTATTTTTTAACCACGTCCCCTCCAAAAAATGAAAATAAATTAACCTAATCAATACAAGGAAACATTAGAATATAGCTTGAAAAAAATAAGATAGGAAAAAGAACTAAGTAGAGAAAACAATCAAGACAATAGACAATATGTCATAAATTAATGTCTTTAAAGGTACCATTTGCAGGCCAAAAAATGAAAGGGTTAAATTCCAACGGCATTTGAAAGATAATACTAATTTAGAACTTCCCTAAAAAAAGGGGGGCTTGAAAATGTCTTTAAGTGGGAAAATAACGACTATTAGTTGTCGAATCGACTTAAGTGCTACCAAGACAGTAAGTAATAGTCTGATTTTCAGACCATTGTACAGAATGGTCGTACGTTTTGTGCTGCGCAAAGATTCAATCAGTTTAATTTTGACCATTACAAGAAGTGGGTTATTGATGTAGACAAATGCTCATGTACTCTTTACAGCTCATTATATGTATGTTATTACCAAAGAAAAAAGCCAGTCAGTCACTCAATAGTGTCTGACAGTGAAGTCTAGCAAGTAAACGGGTTTCCTTGCATAATTTGAATATTAGGACACTGCTAAGGTTTAAATTTCACAGATAGGACATACATGACATATTCATAATTCCTGCAAAGTTCTACAGAATTTGATGTTGGCTGCAAAAGGGACATAGTATCTTTAAGTTAACCTTTATTTGAAGAGCTTAATCCATTCCGGTTAATTTCGAGAAAATCATTGTTTTTTAATTTCACACATTTGTCTCTGTTTATTAATCAAATCTATACTAAAGGTGGAAGAACTACCACTATAGGTCATACAAATGCAAGTCAGACAAATTCTGCGTACAGCATGTATTTTATATAATTTTTCACATTTCATTTCTTTTCGAATTTAGCGCCTTTTGGCAGAAATCATGGATATAGCGCCTTTTGACAGAACACTTTTTACAGTCATTAGGGACTTTTAGATTTGCACGTCGACGTAGTGCCATTCTTTCAAGGCACTGGCCCGTGCCCGGCAGTGCCTTAAAAGGACGTCACATTACCTTAAAAGGATGTCACCGTGGCAGTCCACGTTCTCGTCGTGTAAAATCTAAAAGTCCCTAATATAGAGTTGTTCACTGACATTAGTATAGAAGGATGTCATTTGTGTGTAAATGCTTCTGAAATGTATATTAACTATACTTACCTGTACTTGAATCATAGTAGCCCCCCTCACGACACACACACGCGCGCGCACACACACACACACACCACACACACATGATCATCAATGTGCAAAAACTTTCATCACATAACCACTGGTACAATAATTTATCCATGATGAAATCGCCAGAAAATGAGGTATTTCGAAACGTGAATAGTAAAAACGAATCTAGGAAGTCTGCCTGTGCTAAACTGCTATGCTCTTTGTGCTTTCTGATTGCTTTCTGATCACATTTCCACAAGCTGGTATGATTGGGCCAATCAAAGGAAAGAAAAGAAAGGTGGATATAGCGCCTTTTGGTTGAAAGTATAAATTTTAAATCAATATTTTCATATTTTCCTGAAACAATTCTGAGGGAAAATGTAGTGATTTAGATACACATGAGAGAGGTCTATTCAAATCGTTTAAAACATGCAATTTGGTGAAAAGTGGATTTAGCGCCTTTTGGTTGCAAGCTCTTCATTTGCATCTGGCTCGAGTTTTGCTTGGGTATTTGGTACTGGAGGATTAACATGGACAAAATGTTTACATGATCGCATGATCTCTTATTCATTCCAGTTCCAATGTTTTTCTGACTGTTTTCAAGACACTATTATGTTTGTCGATCATAGTTCTATGTAGCTTGATGTCTCATGGTAATTTTTAGGGAAAAGCAAACTAAGTAACTATTGTTGAATTTTAGCGACAATCGTTCGCCATTGCTACTCTTTAATGCTACTATGATGATTCATTTGTACAAACGTTTATGGATGTACTTCTTACTGCGGGTTTTCTTCCATTAATAACCAAGCCAACTAGAATATCTGCTAATTCGGCTACTCTTATTGATAACGTATTTACGAATGCTCGATGTACTCTTTCTTCTGGTATAATTCTTTCTGATTTGTCAGACCATTTTCCCATATTCTCACACTTTAAATTGAATAACAACCCCATATTAAACACAGTCACTACCAATACCCAACGTGATTTTTCTGAAGATAATGTGAATCTTTTCAAAGAAGAGTTAGGAAATGTGGACTGGTCCGGAATGTGCAGTACAAATAATGTCAATGATGCATTTGATGTTTTTATGAATCTTGTGTCATCTAAAATGAATAGTTGTTTCCCTGTAAAACAAACGAAACGGTCCAACTACAAAACAATTCCAAGGTGCCCTTGGATCACTCCGGTATTTTGCGGTCCATAAACAGAAAGAATAATCTTTATATAAAAACAATTGAAAAACCATGTGAAAAGAATAACAAAAAGTATACCGATTACAAAAACCTACTTACAGGTATACTAAGAAGATCTAAACAAGTGTATTTTTGTAAGCAGTTTGACTTATATAAAAAAGATGTAAAGAATACCTGGAAAGTTATTAAGAATGTTTTACAAGGTAACGCAAAAAAGTGTACAGTTTCAAAAATAAACGTAGATGGAGAAATAATTGAAAATCCACAAAATCTAGCAAATGCGTTTAATGAATATTTTGTCGGTATAGGCCCAAATCTTGCCAGTATCATTCCCGTCGCTTCTAAACATTTTACAGATTTTCTCAATGATCCTAACCCAAATTCAATTTATATGACACCTACAGACGAAACGGAAGTTGCAGGCATAATACGTGAATTGAAGAATAAACAAAGTTCAGGGCATGATAATATTAATAACATATTGCTAAAAAAGAATTTGAATGAAATTGTAAAACCTCTGACTTATATTTGCAATTTATCTATCTCTACTGGAGTTGTTCCCTCAGCAATGAAATTAGCTCGAGTTATTCCCATTTTTAAAAAAGGAGACAATATGGTTTTAGGAAATTACCGACCTATATCGCTTTTAACTTGTTTATCTAAAGTGTTGGAAAAAATAATTTTTAAACGTACATATAAGTTCCTGAAAACACATGAATTATTATACCAGTTGCAGTTTGGGTTTCGTGCAAAACACAGCACTACTCAGGCGTTGTTGACCATGATTAATAAGATTGCTAGTGGGATTGATAATTATGAACATACTGTTGGGGTGTTCCTGGACTTCTCCAAGGCTTTCGATACAATTAATCATGATATACTTTTGTACAAACTCAGTTATTATGGAATCAGAGGAATAGCCTTGGAGTGGTTCAGGAACTACCTTCATAATAGGCAGCAGTGTGTTTCTATTGCCAATGCCCTGTCTCATACGAAAGATGTAAATTGTGGTGTCCCACAAGGTTCTATTTTGGGCCCGCTTCTTTTTCTTATTTATATCAACGATTTCTGTAAGTCTTCCGAGGTTTTATCTTTTATTCTTTTTGCAGACGACTCAAATCTCTTCTTTTCCCATAAGGACCCAAATTTTTGCTTGCCACCATCAACCAGGAATTAAAACGTGTTTCAGAATGGATCAAAGCCAACAAATTATCCCTCAATCTGCAAAGACGAACTACATGCTCTTCAGTAACATAATAAATGAACTTCCAGGCAATGTTGTTTTTGATTGTACTATTACTCAAAGAGTTTTGAATACTAAATTTCTGGGAATAACTATAGATGAAAAGCTTTCTTGGAAGGAACACGTAGATAATATTTGTAAAGTTATTTCAAGAAATATTGACATTATAAACAAGGTCAAGTTTTACTTTCCAACTCGTATATTATTAAACCTGTATTCAACGTTGATCCTCCCACACTTAAACTACGGAATTATAGCGTGGGGCAATTGTGCTGACTATCATTTAAATAGAATTTTATTACTACAAAAAAAGCGCTGCGTGTTATATGTCGTTCTGATTTTCGAGCGCACACAGATGCACTCTTTCACACACATAGTATTTTAAAGATAACAGATCTATACAGTTATAATCTGGGAATATTTATGTATAATTTAAATAGAAATGAACTGCCAAATGTTTTTTACTCAATGTTTACCAAGAATGTCAATATTCATCATTATCCTACTCGGTCTGCCGGGCTTTTTCATCTACCGAAAACAAGAACTTTGCTGTCAAATAAATCCTTTGTATTTTCAGGCTCAAAACTTTGGAACGCTCTTTCAGATACAGTTAGAGAAAAACCCACATATTATAGTTTTAGTAGAGGGTTCAAAAAGAATTTAATACAAAAATACATGTCTCTTACGGATTAAACTAGGATATGGGTATACCTCTCACATCTCCCTATTTCACACACACACACACACACTCTCTCTCTCTCTCTTTCGTCTTCTAATTTTATGTAGTGTGCAGCTTTGTTTTGTCTTGTTTTGTCTTGTTTTGTTTTGTCATGTCTTGTTTATTTTGTCCTGTTATTAATTGTTTCGTAATGTTATTTTCTCATCGTATTATGTCAGTTTCCTGTCTTTTGTGTCCCGTTTTGTAATTCTTTTCTTTTGTATATTTCGATTGCGTGGAAACTAAAAAAGGGTTTATGAAAATATGTTATTGTATTATATCTATTTTACTGTGATTACTTAGACACTTTAAAATGATTTATGAAAATAATGTTCATATTATATTTATTTTTGGGAACCTACAAAAACAAGCTATGCTTTCCAGTAGGTTCCTGTTTCATTTCATAATTTTGTACTTTGTCAACTATGTTCTTTATTGTGTGATATGAAATGAAATAAATTCGATCAATCAATCAATGACACATTGAATCTTCAGGACTCATGACAAATTCGTTTAACAGTTGATTGCGCTTGGTTGAGCCCACTATTCGCAGGAATTAGATGAGAAAGCCGTGAATATTCTCACCATTAACGACGAAGTATTTTTTTTTCTTCACCGCTTTTACAAAGCTATTTGAATGGGGAACAAATCTAATGTTTGGCTTCTGGGAGAAGTTTCAATTGTTGTTAAGAAATTTCAGTCGATTCCTCTCGGTTCATTCTATTGTTCGGACTATTAAGCTGAGAGAGATAGAGTGTGACATTCTCATGACTAACGGCCTTGCATTATTATTCTTATTTGTTCATCGTCTCTACAGTGCTATTTGAACAATATTTGAATATGAATGATCATGAGCACCGGGTTTAATAATTTAACGAAACATGAATTTGAACCCGGGCTATGCTCTCTCTATCTCTCTCTCTTATTTGTCATTGCCTTCCCTATCCCTCGTTATCTCCTTCTTACCACGGAGTATGTAATGTGTATGTGCATGCCTCAATCATAGAGAATATAATCACTAATATCGCTGAAATGATTATTCTTCTCCTTTCGCCTTCTTCATCATCTCCTATTTCCTTGTAGTAGTAGTTGTAGTAGTAATATCAGCAGTATCATAATAATCATTATTATTATCATTATATATTTATTATCATTGGTGTTGTTGCTATAATAGTTAATATTGTAATTATTATCATTATTATTGTTGTTATTGTTATTATTCTTATAATTATTTTTTTGCTTCTTCTCCTTTTCATAATTATCTTTTGCAATACGTCATGCGCCCAGGATATATTGCTATAATGCATCCAAGATGTCTACCAAATCTTTCAATTCGTTGCTGAAATATTATCAAGAGAAAATAAGAAACATTAGAATACATATTTTAAATTAAGATAAAATATTAAGAAGAAATAAGTAGATAAGTAGTTCATAAAGTCTTTGACACTTAATCTAGACAAAGTGCATATTTTCTCAAAACTTTAATCATCAATTCCCTCATAATGAAAATCAAACCACAGTTAATCTTTATTAACTGCGTATTTAGGCATCAGTAAAAATTAGTGTACTAAATCAATATGATGAGGGTTTATTTTTCTTCAATTTTCTGAACATTGGTCAGTGTAACAAAATTATTCCAACTTTATGGTATCAGTGTATGAAAATACGCTATAATTTTGTTTAATAAATTCATTCGTATTACTGTTAGGTTGTTCGCTCGTTTTATTCTGTACAACGCAAGTGAACGACAATGTTTGGAAAGGTTGTACTCAATTTTTTCAAGTCATAGTAATCGACGTCTTGACAAGAGACTATCTTCGTCATGCAGAAAACCGACTGTAATATAATAGCGTTGGTCAATTCCTTTCGTTCGAAGTTTGTTTTCACCTTAAATTCTCCATTTTATTCATATATTAAGCAAGTTTAGCAAAATTCTTTACAGATATCATAAAAATCATAATTTGGTAATATTTACCTCTCAGCCAGCGCGTGACCTTGTCTGTCCATTAGGGGGAATTTGCGGTTTTGAGGTATAGTTGTTTGCCCAGACCCTTAATAGACACATCACATAGAGGCATGCACTTACAGATTTCTAAATAACTTTAAGTATGGAAGCAAGCTTAATTGATATCTGTTATTAGTACTTAGTACATCTAATATTAATGATTTCGAGTTTTTGGTTTAACTATTTGTTAGAAAGAGAGAGAGGGTAACCAAAAGATTGTGCAACGGGTATGAATACCTAATCCAGTTAGTGGTCGGGTCTTCTGAACCATTGAGAATTCTATTTTCCGTTCACGTGTAATGTCTATGTGGAGTATTTTGGTATATTGGTCGCAATTGACTTAAAACGTTGCATGTTGATAGGTAAGAAAAAATATTTGATATAAAAACACAAAATCGAGAATATGCATATTTCATTATGTTATTTCGATTTTAAGGTTAAAGGTCAAATATACTGTACATGGTTTCTCTAAAACCATGCTTTGTATAGACTTGAAATTTGGCACACTAATAGACATGAAATGAATAAGAGGATTATTTAAAAAATTAAGGTCAAATCATGCCAATGGTATCTTAACTATTTAGTATGTAAATTAGGGTCAAACGTCAAACATTTCACTGATCACTATCTCCCTAACCATGTGTGGTAGGCACTAATTGGAACAGCCCACCTATACTTGTTCCGAAACAAGTATTACATGTCTAGTTTATTAGGTGGGCTGTATATAATACAGACCACCTTATGTTTTCGTTAGAATTGCCTTTATTATTATTTATTTATTATTCTTTATTTATTTTTCTTATTTCCACCCACTTTTTTGTTAGCAAGATAATTTGAAAATGGCTCAATCAAATGCCTTGAAATTTGGCACACATATGTATAGGCATATGGACAAAGCAAAATAACGTTTTCAACCTTGACCTTGACTGATGACGTCATCTAGGCGCCATTTTGTAAATTTTCTGAAAATCTACTCATGATCATATCTTCATAACGGAAAGTCATTTTTCATTCATATTTATCATGATCAAGGTCAATATCCGTCCGGTCAATTTCAGGTCAAAAACGCGCGCGCGTACGTCCGCGCGTCAGCGCGCGCAAATTTCAAAATGCTCCAAATCGTCTCAAATTCATTTTGGATACGTTTCAGGCCATTTTAAGCATTTTAAAAAACGCGCACACGCACATGCGCGCGCGTTTTCGCGCGTACTGGCATTTTGCAACATAGAATCGCCAATTTTTCTGTCATCATATTGATCCATTTTTCAAGCATTTTGATACCTTTTATCTTTTTCTGACCAGTAATAACGCAATGAGCGTCCGTTCAAGAAACATGTCCGTGCGCGCGAGCTCTTGTAATACATAGCATATATGGGCAAAAACATGCCTATACAAAATTCATTGTAACTCTTCAGAATGGATGGGAACTCCCAATTTTTTTCATATTTGGATAGATTATGAGTCGGAGATATGATTTCATGTCTCATTTGACCCTCAATTAACTCATGACGTCATCATAATGGCCTCCGAACTCAAAATTTCAATTTGCATATTATGACGTCAGCATATTTTTGGAAAATTGATTGTATCTCTGTAAATATTGATCGATTTTCTTCCAAATTTTGATATGTTCTAGCTGAGACAATTTCTACAAATGCAGTTTCCACGATTTTTCATTTTGACAAAGGCATCATGGCGTATTTTTGCGATTAAAGGAGGCATGTCAATTTTTCACATTTTGCGTGTATTCTCTATGGGACATGACTTTTCTCAAAACTGGATTCTACATTCCAGTCTTTTTGAGCAATATCTCGTCGTTTTAGCTTGATTTTCTGCCAGCTTCGGATATGTTGTAGCTGAGACAATTCTCTACACATTTATTTTTCGATCAGATGCCGGGATCATGCTCATATTTCACTTGCAAAGTGGGATTTGAGAATTCCATTTTCCGTTCACGTGTAATGTCTATGTGGATTATTTTGGTATAGTGGTCATAGCACTTGCCTCCCATTCCGGCGACCCAAGTTCGATTCCTGGTGGGTCAATTTTTTTTTTTTTTTTTTTGCCGTCGTTTTGAATTTGATTTTATGATCTTCTTCGACTATTATAACATATTATCATATACTATCACAAACAATGTAATAAAATGCCTAATTTTGCGTGTTATATCTATGGGAGAAATATGTCAATCGTTTGAGTACAACCTTATGGGAAATCTGAGTCCTTGTCGTGTATTAATTTTTTATTCATAGTTGGATAGAGTATGAGTCGGAGATATGATTTCTTATAAAAACAAAATCTAGAAAATGCATATTTCATTTTGATATTTAGATTTGAGGGTCAAAGGTCAAATATACTGTACATGGTTTCTCTAAAACCATGCATCGTATAGACTAGAAATTTGGCACACTAATAGACCTGAATAAGAGGATTATTTCGAAAAAATAAGGTCAAATCATGCCAATGTTATGTTAACTACTTTAAGTATGTCACTAAACATGTGTGGCATGTACTTGGAACAGCCCACCTATACTTGTTATTAACAAGTATTATATGTCTAGTTTTTCTTATTTCCACCCACTTTTTTGTTAGCAAGATAATTTGAAAATGGCTCGATCAAATGCCTTGAAATTTTGCATACATATGTATAGGCATATGGACAAAGCAAAAAAATGTTTTTAACCTTGACCTTGACTGATGACGTCATCTAGGCGCCATTTTGTGTTTTTTTCTGAAAATCTACTCATGATCATATCTTCATAACGGAAAGTCATTTCTCATTAATATTTATCATGATTAAGGTCAATATCCGTCCAGTCAATTTCAGGTCAATAAACGCGCGCGCATGCGTACGTCCGTCAGCGCGCGCGCAAAATTTAAAATGTTCCAAATCGTCTCAAATTCATTTTCGATACGTTTCAGGCCATTTTAAGCATTTTCAAAAAACGCGCACACGCACATGCGCGCGCGTTTTCGCGCGTAACATCATTATACAACATAGAATCGCCATTTTTTTTTCTTTCATGATATTTTCCATATTTTGTCGAACAATTTGATACCATGTTTATCTCTTAATGACCATTAATAACAAGATGAGCGTCCATTCAAGATAAATGTCCGTGCGCGCGAGCTCTTGTAATACATAGCATATATGGGCAAAAACATGCCTATACAAAATTCATTGTAACTCTTCAGAATGGATGGGAACCCCCAATTTTTTTCATATTTGGATAGATTATGAGTCGGAGATATGATTTCATGTCTCATTTGACCCTCAATTAACTCATGACGTCATCATAATGGCCTCCGAACTCAAAATTTCAATTTGCATATTATGACGTCAGCATATTTTTGGAAAATTGATTGTATCTCTGTAAATATTGATCGATTTTCTTCTAAATTTTGATATGTTCTAGCTGAGACGATTCTCCACAAATGCAATACGGACGATTTTTCATTTTGACAAAGCATCATGGCGTATTTTTGCGATGAAAGGAGGCATGTCAATTTTTAACATTTTGCGTGTATTCTCTAAGGGACATTACTTTTTTTCAAAACTGGATTCTACATTCCCGTCTTTCGCGAGCAATATCTCCGTCGTTTTAGTTTCGTTCTCGCTGAGCTTCGAGTATGTTGTAGCTGAGACAATAAGCTATTACAATGTGCCCTTTTTTGATCAGATACAGGGATCATGCTCATATTTCACTTGCAAAGTGGGATTTGAGAATTCCATTTTCCGTTCACGTGTAATGTCTATGGGGATTATTTGGTATAGTGGTCATAGCACTTGCCTCCCATTCCGGCGACACACGTTCGATTCCTGGTGGGTCAATTTTTTTTGGTCTTTTTTTGTCGTTGTTTTAAATTTGATTTTATGATCTTCTTCGACTATTATAACTATCATATACAATCACAAACAATGTAATAAAATGCCTAATTTTGCGTGTTATATCTATGGGAGAAGAATGTCAATCGTTTGAGTACAACCCTATGGGAAATCTGAGTCCTTGTCGTGTATTAATTTTTTATTCATAGTTGGATAGAGTATGAGTCGGAGATATGATTTCTTATAAAAAAAACCAAATCTAGAAAATGCATATTTCAATTTGATATTTAGATTTGAGGGTCAAAGGTCAAATATACTGTAAGTGGTTTCTCTAAAACCATGCATTGTATAGACTTGAAATTTGGCACACTCATAGACCTGAATAAGAGGATTATTTCAAAAAATAAGGTCAAATAATGCCAATGTTATATTAACTACTTAGTATGTCACTAAACATGTGGGGCATGCACTTGGAACAGCCCACCTATACTTGTTATTAACAAGTATTACATGTCTAGTTAGGTTTGTTTTAGTAGCGTATCTCTACGCCGGAGTTATGGGGTCAAAGTAGGGATATGATTATGAACAAGCGCCCATTGATCTTCCTAAACCAGGCATTTAGTTAGTCTTTTCTAATTAGAATGTACATTTACTTAGCAAAATTTAAGGTACATGATTCCATTATAGATACGGGGATAAATGCTGTTTAGTCTTTAGACTTTAGTGTTAGATCTAGACTAGACCTACACTACTTACTAGCCTACATTCTAGATCTAACGTCACTAACACTAAAGTGTAGCCTCGACAAGATATCATAGGCTTGGACTAGCAAACAGCCATTTGCGCCGTCTCTGTAACAGGTCCACATCTAGATCTACCACTGATTGATATCGATAATCAAGCTATAAACTGAACTTTAAAAGTATTAGACGTGCTCAAATTAAATAATCTACGGTAAACTTCTGATTGTTTCTAAAAATATTACCGTCGACGACACAAATTAGAGTTCATTCAATTAGTTAATATTACTTGATCAGACAAAAGAAAAGGGGATGGGATAGGGGGTAATACGTTGTGACAATGCGGAGAGCCCCTAACTGCAACGACGAACACATCACAATCATTTCAGAGATATTAACACAAAATGGATCTTTACTTACTTTTTTTTTATATGGTATGGTATCACTTCGATGTTGATGTTTGCCTGAAGATTTTCTGTTTCACTGAGATGTAATTGACAAACTTGTATTACAATAGAAATTCACTTAAAAGAAAAATGCTTCATTGTTTGTAATTGAATAGTTGCAGTTCATACAATCGCCATTTTCCTCAATTTCGTGCTCATGACTAGTCTTAGTAACAAGCGCTTGCAATTTTAAAAATTTTGATTAAACACCCGCGTCACGTTTTGGTAGACGTGATCATTTGTGTTTTACCGGCGTGGAAAACAACGAATGGTAGGCCCCACACTTCGTAAATTAGAGTCACCTATTTTATGAAACAGCGCAAAACGTGAACGTGACACGTGACTGTTCGTTGCAAGCCGTTGTTTTTAAATTAACAATAGAGACACACAACGAGTGATTGGAAATTGTAGCCAAACTATGCCCGTAGGTGCCGATAAAAAAGGGCATTTATAAACGATACTTTTATTTTGGATCAAACTGCCAAAAATTACTTTCATCAAACATGATAAATGTGATCTTAATCAAATAAAAGTTATCTCTCTCCTTTGAAAATGTAAATAAATTAACTTTTGGTTATTTTGACAAACATAACAATCAAAAGGAGTTATTATTTGCATTGGGTGATATACAATGCTAAAACTATTTAATTTGAAAGAAATTTGAGGATATTGTTAGAAAATATTGATACACTGGGTACGTTAACACAAATTCAGCATCAGCTGCGGGAGGGGTTGGCTCTTGAACGAGAAAGAACTCTAAAATTCAAACAAATAAAACAAACATGCATTCAAACAAAACAATTGATTATTTTCTACTTACATTGGGTACGGGAGGAACTACATTGCACAGTGTGGCTTCTTCGACAGATTCATTTCCAATCGTCCTGGTGAATCGTCCATAATAGCCATATCTCGTTGGGCAAGTATCTAGAGCTCGTCTCAATACGTTCACGGCCTCTGCTGGATGGACGAGAATTGCACGAACGAAGGTTTTCCCGACCCATCGTAACGTGAAAGACGCCTAAATAGAGTGTCAATTCAATTCAATTCAAATGTTATTGATTATAATCCATACAAATAGAATCATTCTCAATTTCTAATAACACTGAATCACGAATTTCAAAATTATAGTGTAACATAGATAATTGAGTGCGAAAGTCTAAATTATAGTAAACAAGAATGGCAAAAAATATGGTACTACTGCATGTCTCTTCTGGAATAGAATACTGAGATGAAATACAAATTAATTACTCGTAATACTTTTTACAACTTCTTTTCTTCATTTCTTTTCAAAAGAAAAGGAGGAAAATACCACATTTCGATACTCTGATAACGAACGATAATTATCAAGAATATCGTATTTTAATATAGTTAACAAAAATGTTAATATGTTTATAAATAATATATTACAAGTGTCAAATTACATTAAACAGAAAGCAGAAATAGCCCCCCAAAATTACGTACGACCATGGGCCTCTTCAAGAGTATAATACACTATTGCACGCAAAACTGAAACAATTTTTTAAAACCTTTTGTCTTTCTGTTTTCTTTCTTTTCCTCTTTGCAAACCCCTCCCCACGAGACAATCCCGGCAGTACGACCCGATCCCGATAGAAACTGTTCATATTATGTCGTAGTTTCTTTGATCAATAAATTTTGATCGATAAAACCCCGAGAAAACAACAGAATCATCCGCCACGAACAAATCACACCGCCACAATCACCACATGGAAAGAGAGAATAAAAGAAGAAGGAAACAATTTTAGCTACGTGAGAGACAGTGAGCAAGGAATGGCAATAAATAATTCTTTTTACTAAATTTCAGCGAGATTAATAATTTAGTAATATTTAATATTTCATAAAAATAATGAAAAAAAGCAACAACAGCAAAGCAATAAATGATCTACTAATCTCGTATATGGTCAAATCTCTATTCTATCTAAGACTTGATATTGCAAGTCAAAATATATTAATAGCATAAAGATAAACAGCAACGTAAATGAGCAAAGGTAAGAAAATACAAGGTCAAACAAACAAAACTTGAATTTTATATATATTTGGTTTGTTTGTTCAAACTGCGGTGGGGATGTTATGTGTATTTTTAAGTACATTTATTATTTTTCAGTAGGTCTATGGTATGCGTTTGTCATACATCTTGCTTAATCCATATATTATTATTGCGTTTATGTCGGTTTCGTCAATGGACATCATTAATTTAATTTCTCATCAGAGGAGAAGGAAGATGGCCTATCATATCATAGAAGAAACATACAACGGTTATAGAAGGGGTATAGGAGGGGCTAAATCCCCAGACCTCAAAAACTACGGTTTTGCCGAACCATCGTAATGTGCAAAATGCCTAAATAGAGTGAGGGAAGATGGCCTATCGTAATAAAGAATTAACACGATCGCAAAGCTTTCAAGAATTCAGCCTAAGACAATTCCTACAGAAATGTGCGAACATTAAGGAGACGTATAGCAAAATCTGAACCTGGTTTCTCTGGCACATAACATAATCTATGAAAGATGCCCCTGAGTGGATTTTTCGAAAGACTTTGCCATTGTTTCTTATTAATATTTTGAAACATTTAGTCTACATTTTTCATATCCTGTGTTTATTGTTGGCTAAAATTTTTACGACAGGTAAAATTAAATGATAATTTAACGTAACGAATGCAAAAAAAAATGTAAATGTATAAATCTTAAATATCTTTCTGCAAGAAATCCAGAAAAGGATTAAAAAGTGCAATATGAAATGAAATTGTTATAACGAATGTGATGTAGTAAGGGTTTGTATAAAGCCAAAATTTGAAAGCAAGTTTTGCTTAAAACTTAGTTTTCTAGTTTAAAAAATGGAATTTCCAGAATGGACTTTCGTGATCAAAACAGAAAAAAAAAGAATTGCCAGCCCACAACTTTAAAAAGAATCGGATTTGAATGTCTTTACTTGTAGAACAGTAATGAAAGAGAAGAGGGTGTGGGTGGGATATGTAATGGAGAAGAAATTTGTCACTAACCTTGTACTTGCCATCCCCAAGATAAACAACTTCTCCATCGGCGGAAGCACCGGCTTTAAGTTCATCATTATAGATCCTGACCCGGATATAATCTCCTCCATTTACTTTTAATTTGTTTTTACTGTCTCTGGCTTCGATGATGATGTCCAGACGATCACATATTTGGTATTCTCTTTGGGCATCGACTATGTGAAACGTAGATATTTTAGCACTTGTAGTACCAGCGGTTTCCTTTAAAAAAAAATACAAATCTATTAATATTTATTATTTATATTATTTATAAACTGCGCTTTTCCCAGAGCGGCCCAAAGCGCTAACAACAAGAAGAATCCTACAAAAAAAAAAATGAAAACTAACAGAATCCTAAAAATCTTAAGTCCCTTTTTGAATGAAGAGACAGGTGGTGTTTGCCTGAGTATTAAAGGTAGCCTATTCCAATATTAGATGCAGTTATAGTGAAAGTCCTATCTCCAGCTAGTTTCCGTGTGATGTTGTATAAATGACGGAGTGGGTCACTGGAGGCTCGTACATTCCTGCGAGGGGTGTATAGGGTCAAAAAATCACGTAGATATTAAGTTGCCTGTTTATTAGGAATTTCAAGACTAACAAAGGTAATTTAAAAACTGTACGATGTCTTACAGGAAGTCAAGGAGTGGTTTAGGGGAGTGAGATCCCGTAACCTGATAGATCAGGCGGGCTGCCCAATTTTGAAGCCGTTGAATATGATCTAATTGAGTACCAGGGATAGTGGAAAGAAGGCCATTGCAGTAATCTAAACGGGACGGAACTAGAGAACAGATAGCGTTGTAACAGGCGGATTGATTAATGTATCTTCTAATTCGAGAAATGTTCCTTAAATGAAAAGTTGCAGTAGTACATAATTGAGAGACAAGGTCTGGCATTGACATTTCTCTATCCAAGAGCACACCTAGATTCTTAACAGTGACTGAAGGGCTTATGAATATATCACCCTACCAACTTTTAACTTAAGATCTGGCAGATTGCGTAAACTGTGAGAAGGGCTGCTACAAAGAATTCTGTCTACGAGTCATTCAGCTTTAATTTATTAACTAACATCCAATTTCCAATTGAACATTAACAACAAAATGCATAATAAAACGTCTTCGAATTCGAATTGAATAGTGAATGAGGACATATAAATGATGTGTGATATTGCTATCACACCGAATATTTTATTTTGTGAGGGGTCAAACTGAAAGAAAAACACACAGGTGTACTTTGTTGAAGAAGAGTAACTGGCTTTAGCTCAGTTTTGAAATAAAATTAATCTCAGTAGGGGAACTTTGTCTGAGTGTCCCAAATCCATTTTGTGTGTACACTTCGATGCTACAAATTGTGAGCCCCTCTAAATGGCCATAGTTTGTCATCCTACATTAAACCAGAAGTGTGGGAGACTGAAAAACTATCAAAGTGTTCGAAATACTCGCGGTATTCACACTGGTGCTACACATATTGAATATATATAATAACTATGAGATCTACCAGTCCCCGGCTCTGTAATCGTTGGATCCAGTCATGCGAATCAGTAAAATAGTATGTCACCATTTCTAACCATATTGAATTCGATCATGGCGCATTGAAACGAAATTTTGCCAAACATTTTCATTTTAGATACTTCTATTATTCCATTTTTCATAAGTTATTCAACAAAAGAAGCATAGTAGGCCTATGCTAAGGTGACTTTTAAAAGTCTTTTCGTTGGATCCAGATATGTGAATCAGTAACAATATTATACAATGTCACTGTTTCTTTAGCCACATTAATTTAATGGCACCCAAACGACGGGTTTCCTCAAAACCGCTCAATTTGATACTGTGGTGATGCATTCTTTCCTTATACATCGGAAGAAAGTAGATTGCTAAGATGATATTTGTATGTCTGACCGTTGATAAGCTAATCGGTTATTAATTGATATCATGCCACTATTTTGTTTAACTATCTTAATCTCATGGCACCATGTAACGATGGTTTACCAAACTTTTCACTTGATACTGCCAGGATGAATTCTTCCTTTTTACAACTAAAAGATAAATGAATTAAAGTTTTACGCTAACTTGATATTTGAAAGTTTTGTCAACACACGATACCGTATAATATATGTCATGGATTTCTTTTAATTTAAGACAAGTTTAATTGTATCAGAAGAAATCCATCGAAAGAGGTACCCCGACCTATTTCATAGTTTTCTAAAGATAACTGTATAGGTCAAATTATTGATTTAGTGTTCACAAACTAAATATTCCAGTAAATAGTACATGAAAGCATTGAGGTCACTTACAGGCTTAGAATTGTTGAAGTTTGGCGCTATTTGTATGGCGGTAGTACTAGTAGTGTTCTGTATTCCGGTATCATTTGACGTCAGCACCTGCTTGAAAATGAGAATCGAAATCACTTGCTAAAGCTGTGTTCTGGTATGAAATTCGATTGTTTTGTGAAAGCAAAGACCTTCATAGTATAGATACAATTTACTCTGAGTTACTTACATAGTACGCTCGGCAAGCGGAGATTGCTGTGTGAAGAAAACGGGCAAGAAAGTTACGTTCGCCAACGGTCTACAGCTGAAAGCATGTCTCATGTTCAGGGATATTTTATACCTCATTCTATCTTTTCCAAGTCTGATATTTGCATGAGAGCAGGGATGAAGAGTTCGAAAATATACTTTTAAAACCTTTATTTTCAATAAATTACACCATAAATCTAAGGGAATATGCATGCTGTAGACAAAGTCGTCTGCCAGAGGTTAAAACGTGAAAACACAGATTCTAAGATTTATTAAAGCTCCCATAGCATTTACTTGAAATTATATGAAATGTGACTGTGTGACAAAAATGTTAGGATGTGAAATAAGATCAATTATGCTCCAAAAGTCGAAGAGACCCCCCTCCATAAATCTCAGGGGATATTTAAAACATCAAGTGGCATAAGTTAACACGTGAAAACAGGTATTTTAAAATTTATTATAATTCCCATGGGACTTTTTAGAAATTATGTAAAAACGTGACTTGCGTGAAACTTCAGGATTACAAAAGGTATAATTGAGGCTCGAGAAGTCGAATAGACCCCCATAAATTCCAGGAAATATTTGACAAAAAAGGGAGAAGCTACATGCAAAAAAAACATTTGTTGTTAGTTATGGCGTAATATAAGAAGTGCATGCGGCGGCAATCCAGGGCCAGGCCAGAGACCTTTAATTAATTGTGTCAAGACAATTTACTCTGACTTACTTCCAAATAAATGAATAAATAAATAAATGAATAAAAGTACACTCGGGGCATAGATTGTGTAACAAAAGAGGTTCGAAAAGTTGTGGTAGCCATAGCTTTTATGAAAACTGTTTAATCTTATATTTGATATTTTTCAAGTCTGCTTTGCATCCCCATCTATCATGCTTTCCCCCATTATTGGCACTGGTACTGTATCTGGGACAAAGTTTATTAGAACGAACTAATTGACGATCATGCTGTCTATCAAAACAAAACAAACAAAAGATGGAGGAAATATTAAATAAACATTTGATTTCTTTCCTTCAAAATGCTCGCGTGCTTTATTTCGAGACTGACCATTCTTGAACAAATTTGAATTTGAGCGTTGAAGTTTCTCGAGTGCTTTTGTTATTCTATTTATTTATTTATTTATTTTAGAAAGATAAATTAATTTGGGAAAAATGTATTGCATGCTTGTTTGAATGTGTATGCATGTTTGCTTCAATGTGGCGAGAACACAAACATTGTAAAATTTCATCTTTGTTCCCACATTATTGTTACCGTTCTTCCACACCTTGTCCAGTTCTAATAGCTGCGGATACTCAATTAATTATTTCGTTAAACTCCCTGATATTAATTAGTCCCATCTGCACTGCAATAAGCACCAAGGCATTTGAAGTGGTCTACCTCCTTGATTTCACCTTCATCACCAAGTAGAACAACAGGGTGGGGAACCTATAATCTACTAGCTAAGCTTTTTAATAGGTTCCTCACATTTCATGTATTTCTGTATAACCTACCATTTAATACAATTAATTTCGACGTCTTTACAAAGACTTGATTATACAATGTCATACTTTGAGTATATTTTATATTATGTTCTAAATTTGTCATTTATGGGAAATTCTGTTTTGTGAAATGTGAAACAAATAAACTTGAAACTTGAACAGGGTTTGGAACATTGGCTCACTCAATTTAGGCATTAACTCTGTTTTTGAAATAGCTCATCGTGAGCCCCAGTTTCCCAGCTATTGCACGGTTGAGCCTGTACCTGCCCGAGAAGGATTGTTATATATTGTAAGTTAGGAAGAATCAGTGAATTGTATACCATGAATAAATGCTTTTCAGGGATAATGGGTCGTGAGCTTATTAGAATACCTATATACTTTTGGATATTTTCCTTCAAATTTCTGATCTAGAATAATACCATTGATCATTAACATGTTTTCGTTTGATCAGGCGTATTATTTTGTTTCTTCTCCTGAAACATAACGAAATTGTTTTGGAATAGTTAATAATTAGGTTGTTTGCTTTAGACCAGTTGGTAATTTTCTGTAGTTCACATTTTGTTGCACCTATTTAACTACAAAGAGTATGATTAGTTGCATTCATTGAAACGTTGATTATAGCCTTCCATGACCTGGTATGAATAAACGTATGAATAAAGAGTGGCCTACTTGGGATACTGACGTTGTTTTGTATACAAACATTTCAAGGCTCCGACTCGTAGGCCCAGGTTTACATGTCTTTACAAACCAGCTCGCTGATCTCACATTCTTATTCATATTATCCAGAAACCTCGCGAGTCTTCTCATTCTATAATATATCCCAAGTTGGCCACCCAATATTCAAATGTGCACCTTCTTGTCTTCATAGGCCTATATCAAATTGAAATCCAACTACCACATACAACTGTGAATCTTGGTGTACATCCCCTCGTTCTTTTTTTTTTTCTCTCTCTCTCTCTTTTACCCTTTTACCAATATTTTTTCCTCCATATTTGTATTATGTATCCATTGAGTGTAGTCACGCTATCAAGCTTAGTTTACTTTGTCAACCCTCCTGTTTGATGTTTTCGATTAGTTACAGCCAACCTTACTTTATTCTACATATACTCTTTTGTCATGTATAAAATTTGCAATGATTTGTTTCAATTTGAATTTGTTGAATTTTTTTAGTAAACTTCATTCATAAACATGAACATTTTGTTTCATAATACATAAATAAAACAAATATATAAATAAGAAATTCAACAAGTGGTATAGTTTCTCGAGTAATCACAAAATAACAATGTTTGTTATATATTTGTAAAACTGCAAAAGAAAGAGAAAATCAAACAGAAATAATATAACTAAATAAATAAGCCAAATCAAATAATATTTGTTTCAGCAAATAAGATCATTAAAAAAAATGATACGAAGCATAAATCCAAAAACAGAGGCCCAAAACTGAACATTGAGGAACACCTGATGTTATATTTAAAAAAGTAGAAGTGCAGTTTTTATATGCTCTCTACTGCTATCGTTCCTTTTAAAAAGCCGTGTTTGCTTCGATTTTTTTTCCATTTTCCATCATTTGTTCCTGGAGGTTGACATGATAGAAATGTTTGTCATTTGTCTTCAATGATGAGGCCTGAGTTCATGCATAAGAGCGGGCCGTACAGCGCCAAGTTTCGACCTTTACTTAACAAAACTGTGTAACTCTAATACTGCGGCAGGGCAAATATTTCGATAGCGAGTACTCAGTATTCCATTTACTTATTCGTTTTTTTCTATTGATATAATGGGGACGCCATAAGATTAGTCCACGTAGCGCTCTATTTACAGAAAAGGCTAATCATTGTACTTTGAACTGTACTTTGAACTTGTAAATGGCTTTTCATAAAACATGTATACTTGGTTTACTTTTTTTCAAAAACCAATTTGTTGTAGAGCATTGGCTGAATACCACAACCATGACATCACATACCAAGTAGGCCTACAGTATGTTTGTCATGCTTTTTTTTCCCTTTGTTCTTTTGATCAAATGATCTTTCCGAAAAATTTGTTGCACAGGTATACGTCAATTTTTTTGATTTTCACGTCTTGGACGTAAAAAACGAAAAATTTGTTGCATAGGTATACGTCAATTTTTTGCGTTTGCGTGTCCCTTAGGAGCCACCATACTTAGGAGCCACCATATATATGACATAGCAACGACAAAAACTTACGTAGATCGTACTCGTCCCCCCCACCAAAAAAAAAGCGACAATATTCTCACCGGCAGTATCACCGTCTCTCCATATCTTGGAGTCTTCTCATTCCGATTCTTAGTCATGGATATTCCGTAAACTTTATATGATATATCTGATGAAAGGACGTAAGATACAATCATGATAAAGCAGGTTAGGACGATTGATAACAACAAATACGATCGAGTCTTTCCCAAAACCATGATGGCTTTTTAAGCGCCTGTTGCAAAGGAACAAAATATAAAAATGGCTGACTACTGTTGTATTCATGCGCATGCGTGTAATTTAGTAAACAAATATACCATACACTGAGAGGCTCTAGTTGAAATTATGGATCGAGGTGGCAGGAATAGCACTATTTCTGTCGCTGAGGAGTCCATAATTTCACTACGGGCTTGAAATAGCGCATGATATATTTGTTTTATATTTTTCGAACCAACCTTTATAAAAATAAAAATAATAATAATGATAATAATAATAATAATTCCTGTCACCGAGAAATCCACAAATTCAAGACCGAAAGCTGGCGCTATGGACAACTTGTTTAATAGATCTGGTGTTAAACATGTAACAGGGCAGTTTGACACTGCAAGGTTACAAGGTAATTTGTCAGTAAATTGTCCCTCATTGTGACTTTCCCATCCCCCCTTCCTAGCGGAATGGGGAAGTCCACCCTTATCTACTATTAATGTGTGTAAGCCATGCAGTGGGCATGCTATTGTGTTACTCCTGCTGCATGTTGTCAATCTCATCAGAGGATGTCACTGTGTCCATCATCACTATTTGGGGTAAGATTCTTATTTGAATACTCTTTTTGTAAATATATTTCTATAATATGGTGTATGAAAGTATAGAAATTACTTTAGTGTTGATGTTATATGTTCAAGATACCTGAATGATTGCCAATGTCACGATTATTGTGTCTCAGTTTCTGATTCATGTCGGGAAATCATTTGCTGTGTATTTTCATATAATGATCACAATAGTTTCAGAAAGTTACTTTGAACATCTCAGTTTTATATGATGTATGAATAGACTAGATATGACAGTTTATAGTCATTATTGGGACATAGTTTGCCTAGCTGAGACATTCAAGAAAGTTATAATTCATGTATAAAAACTTAGCAAAAGTTTGGTCAAGCAAGGCCATGTGATGTAAATCTTTGCACAGACAGTGTTGTACAATGTATTAAGACAAAGGGGAGAGTGATGATCTTGCTGAGTGGGCACATGTTCACTCATATGTAGGCCTACTCTGTGTGTGAGAGAGAGAGAGAGAGAGTGAGGTGTGTGCAGGTAGAAGGGATTGTGTACATTAAACTTGTATTGAGGTTTTGGGCATACACACACCTTGTAAAAAGTATATGGGTCTTCCTTATATGGAAGTTGGTATGACCACCACCTCAGTGGAGTAACTAGTGTGTTAGGGTTAAAGTTAGTTTGGTTCTATTTCGTTTGAAGTATAACTATTTTATGAAAGAGGTCGGTCATTCTATAATGAGTATTACATTGACTCTTCCATTTTCGTTCCTACATTATTTCCATTAATTACTCTGAATCATATTTGTGTGACAGTTTGAGCACATTTGCTAAGAATTGAACACATTTGCTAAGAATTGAACAATGCATTTTAATTCATTCTGTGGTACAATTTGCTAGTTCTTGTTCGCCAATTTATGTTGTTTATTTGTTGTTATTCTAGAGTGAGCATCTCGAGTCTCCTAGACAGCTAGTGTGTTGCTCGGAATGTTTCCGTCTAATGTCATGTTGGTTCATCTGTGAGGCTGCATAGCCAGGGTGAGTTGTGACAAGAAATGTGCAAAACAATTAATTGTCATTATGTAAATTCTTTTTATTAATTTCTATAAAATTACTGTACATATTTTCCTTGTCTAAGATTTGTCAAGCCTGACAGTATTCCATGTTTCTTACACCAGGCTTACTCTAATTATGCCTTTGCATTTCATTGTATTACATTATACTTATGTTTTGATTCTTCTGTCAATACTTATAAATCACATATGCGGATTACTTTTGAGCTGTCATATGAACTATACTAATGGATTAGATTTTAGACTGCTTGTCTACTATTCACAGTATGCTATCTATTTGATATATATGACACAAGTTCAGTTTAGCGTCCTAGCAAGTCTATTGTTTGATTTAAAGTATATCTTTGACTTATGTACTTGAAGCCATATATATATCTTTATCTATGGCTGATAATAACTTGTTTGTTCTAGAATACTATGCATTCATGCATGAGAGTATAACAATTTCTTATAATTGCCAGAGGAATTATAGAGTGAAATTGCTGTTGAAAGACAAGAATTCTAATAAGACACTGTTATTTGGGAAGTGTTGATTAATGTATTGGTAGATGAATGAAACGCTCAGTTTGTCATTTATTGATATTGCTAATCTTTTGATTTCATACTTACCATGATTCAGTATTCTTATTGTTTGATAATGTTTACTTTCCAGAGTAAATGGGTATATCTGTTTGATACATGTATTTATCATGTTTGTATTTTTTATATCTTTGATACAGGTTTTTCTTTTTTCCGTTTTACCACATGATTGGTGTTGGAATAAAAAGTTGAAGTAACTGCAAACATCTGTGTCGAGCGTTATTTTCCTGCGTTACATTTGGCGTAATCGGCAGGATATTCACACAAACACCAAACCCTGGCTTGCTGATCGCCTGTGACCATGACAGATGACTCCGTGGCTGTATTCCTCTGAAGCTGCCGTGCCGACGCAAACTGCCCACTCCTTGGAAGAGGAATGACCCCGAATGGGCAGGACTGAAGAATCAGCTGTAATCGATGTTCGAATTCTGACGGGAGCCGACATCAGGGATTATCTGACCAGATGACATCAGCGGAGCAGCTGATATCGAGAATCATTGGAACCAAATGAAATCATCAGCAGTACAGTTTGAACAATGAACATTAAAGAACACTCGTAAATGGACTTCAATTTAAGCAAAAGCTTGAGTGCTAGTGTTAATGTTAATGTAAACAACCATGTTTGTTCTAGGACCTTTGTACATTAATTAGAGTAAAATCAATGAAAATAATTGTGTTGGCTAACAGAAAACTGTCATATTGATGTATTGTTTCCTGTCTCTGTAGGATTTTTATCTTTCAGGAGGGAGAAGCCAGAAGCAGGGAAGATGACAGAAGATTCCGGGAAGCAGGTCCTTCAACTGGAGGAGGAGATCCTGAAACTGCGGCTGCTTGTCAAAGAGAGAGAGGAGGAGGTACAGGCATCTCGGGAAGAGGTGGACCGCCTAGCCGGCAGAGAGAGGATGTCGACCAGGACCCCGGAAAGGACACTGCCAGCCAGCAGTGACTCGTCTTCCACGAAGCCTCCCCCTGATGATGGATCTACAGCCAGGCATGCCACCCAATCCCAGATTCTCTACCTCACACAAGGTAGGAAATTAGATAGGTTTAAGGGAAAACCAGAAAAGTCCACTGACCCCTTGGTGGAAGAGTGGGTGGAAGATGCAGAGGCAGCCATGGCTTCACGGCGACTTGGCAGTGTAGAGAGGGCCGCATTCCTAATGGAACACCTGACTGGCCAGGCTAGGAGAGAGATACTTGGAAGAGGGCAGGGAGTCCAACACGACTCCAAGGAGATCCTAAAAACACTCTCCAAGGTGTTTGGAGATGGAAACACGCTACCTCAACTGCAGCAACGCTTCTATGGCTACAGGCAAAGGGACGGAGAGGATCTAACGACATGCTCCCTGGAGTTGGTTCGAATCTTCGATAGGATCACTGATCTAGATCCTACCTTTAAGCCCAGCAGGGAGGCTCAGCTGAAGAGTCAGCTGGCTGAAGCTGTTCAGGATGACAGCATGAAGATGGAACTCCGCCGGATGGCCACTGACTGCCCTCAGATGTCTTTTTTTGACATAAGGGACCGTGTCCTGGCACTGATGGGGCATCGTGAGAAGGCCAAGGTACCTCGTGAGGTAACGGTGCAGGGAGTGAGTGCAGACAGTGGGATGCAGGATGCCATTCGCAAGCAGGCAGAGCAGATTGCCGCCCAGCAGAAGCAAGTTGAATCCCTGTTGGCCCTGCTTTCCAAGTCTGGACAGCCAAGACCTAGGAGGTTCGGTGATGGAAACCCAAGGAACTGCTGGACCTGCAACCAGCCAGGACATTTCAAGAGAGACTGCCCACAGACCCAGTCCAGACAAGATAATCCAACGAGAAACCCAACACAGACAGCACCCCAATCATTCCAACAGTCGTCAAACTAGGCCGGCCTGCCACCGTGAGCCAGGTGGTGGGCGAGACAATTTTAGAGGGAGGCTTAATAATCAAGAGAGCTGTTGGAGAATGTCCGAAAGTAAGCACCAAGCTTGGGGGCGTAGATGTTAGATGTTTGATTGACACAGGTGCAGAAGTCTCTACCGTTACTGCGAGCTTCTTCAGGAATAATCTAACTCAGGATTGCGAGTTAGTGGACGTGTCAGCCTTCATCAACATATCTGCATCTCAAGGGTTGGACATTCCTTTCATCGGCTATGTTGAGCTCCAAATGACTGCTTTAAACCATACCTTCCACAACTTGGGATTTTTAGTTGTCAAGGATCCAGTAAATACACCAGTTGAGTCTAGGAAAATCAATGTTCCTGTGGTTTTAGGTTCAAATATTTTCAGGGACATGCGAGTAGAGTTACAAGCTCTTTATGGTGACAAGTATGTACAGACAGTAAAAGAGTCATTGGGAAGCAGTGGAGAGCAAAAGAGTCTACTCAGTGCCCTACAAGTTTATCCGCCTATGCCAGACATCAGGACGGTTAGAGTAGCAGGAAACAAGTCGATCCTAGTCCCAGCACGCACGATAAGTCTTATTGAAGGATCCTGTCAGCCAACTACAAATGGAGAACGGCGAAGTGTACTCCTGGAGCGCCATATTTCTCATGTGGCAGAGTTACCTCAGGGAGTCACGGTAGGAGCTGCTCTGGTCACTGTAGATGGAACAGGAAGGGTGCCAATGCAGATAGCAAACTTCAGTGACAAGGATGTGTACCTTCAGGCAAAAACTCCTATAGGTGTACTGAAACCAGCGGCAGTTGTCAAACAAGGTTTGCAAGATGAGGACGTCGCAAAGCTGATATCCAAGTTAGATATAGGTGAGCTGGATGGAGATCAAGAGCAACTTCTCCACCAAACCCTGTCAAAGTTTACTGGTACCTTTAGTAAAGATGAAGATGATATAGGATATTGTGACTTGGTCAGCCACAAGATTGTCACGGATGACGATAGGCCTGTCAAGATACCCTACCGCAGGATTCCTCCTCACCATTGGGATGAAGTCAGAGACTACCTCAGCAAGTCTTTAGAGAGGGGCGTCATAAGGGAATCATCAAGCCCTTATGCTTCACCCATCGTGCTGGTGAGAAAGAAGGATGGGAAACTAAGAATCTGCGTTGACTATCGGGCACTTAACACCAAAACGCACAAGGATGCCTATCCGATGCCAAGAATTGAGGAAGCTCTACAAGCATTGAAAGGTGCTAAATTCTTCTGCTCCCTTGACCTAGCTCATGGTTTCAACCAACTTCCAGTGGCAGAAGAGGACATCGAGAAGACAGCCTTCAGGACCGGAACAGGTGGGCTATACGAGTATACAAGGATGCCCTTCGGGCTCTGTAATGCTCCGCGACATTCATGCGGGTCATGGATAAGGCCTTCGGAGACCTGAACTTCCAGTCGCTGCTCGTTTATCTCGACGACATACTAGTCTTTGGTTCGAGCTTTGAAGAGACCCTCCAGAGACTCGACACCGTATTATCAAGACTGAGCACCCTGAATTTGAAAGTGAAGCCAGAAAAATGCCAGTTCTTTAAGACAAAGGTAAACTACCTTGGACATGTTGTCACCAGTGAAGGCACAGTACCTAATCCAGAGAAGATTCGTGCTGTCAAGGAGTGGCCCCGACCAGAAACAGAGAAAGGCCTCCGAGGATTCTTGGGTTTGTCTGGCTATTACAGGAGGTTTGTCCAAGGGTATGCCAAGATAGCAGCACCTCTCCACAACCTTCTGAAGGTCCCAGAGGACAAGAAAGGAGCCAGCAAGAGGAAGACGAGACATAGAAATACACAGAATATCCAGATACCCTGGAACCAAGAGTGTGAGCATGCCTTCATCTCCCTCAAGCAAGCATTGACCTCCCCTCCTCTGCTTGGGTATCCCGACTTTCGACTGCCCTTCATATTAGAGACGGACGCCAGTTATTTAGGCCTCGGGGCAGTTCTGTCCCAAGTGCAGGAGAGTAAGAAGATTGTCGTTGCCTATGCAAGTAGGAGCCTGAAGCCGAATGAGCGCAATATGCAAAATTACTCAAGCATGAAGTTGGAACTACTTGCTCTCAAATGGGCAATTACGGAGAAGTTTAGGGACCTCTTGATAGGAGCAGAGTTCGAAGTCTTCACGGATAATAACCCACTGAGCTACCTCCAGTCATCGGCCAAGCTTGGAGCCACTGAGACGCGGTGGGCAGCTGAATTGTCCCAGTTCAGATTCCAGATCAAGTATAGGTCTGGTAAAAGCAATGGTAATGCTGATGCCCTCAGCAGGAAGACAGACCATGGTGATGAGCTTACTTCTGCTAGATTAATGGAGACTACAGCCGACCTAGTTCAAGGGCCCTTAGAGAGTAACAACTCCTCTACTCTAGTCCCCCCTGACCTTCGAACAGAGGTTTTCCAAGGTATGCGTGTAGCCCTCGTCAATGAAATCCAAACCAGATCTCAGAAGGCGGAACCTCAGACCATTTCACCACTACCCTCCATCTCTAAGGAAGAGCTCAAGCAACTCCAACTGGCCGACGAAGACATTAGTAGACTACATTACTACTGGAGCACCAAACACCCTCCTACAAAGCGTTATCTCATGAAGGAAACCAAACCAGCACGTAAACTAATTAAGTGCTGGAAAAAGATCAAAGAGGAGGATGGTGTCCTGTATCGGCTGGTACATGACAATGGTAGAGAGGTGAAACAACTAATTCTTCCCTTAAGTTTAAAACCTCAGGTACTGCAAGCTGTCCATGACCAGGCAGGACACCAGGCTACAGAGAGGACAACAGCTCTGACAAGGAGAAGATGCTACTGGCCAGGCATGGTTAAGGATGTGGCTAACTACTGCCAGAACTGCAAGAGGTGTACGTTAGCAAAAGCAGGGAAGCGGCTCCACCCACCATTGGTTCACTAACAGCTACAAGGCCATTAGAAGTTTTGGCCATGGACTACACCGTTCTGGACCCCAGTACCAACGGAACCGAGAACGTGCTCGTACTCACCGATGTGTTTACCAAGTTTACACAAGCCATACCTACCAAAGACCAGAAAGCGGTAACAGTTGCTCGGGTCCTCGTGAAAGAGTGGTTCGTCAGATTCGGTGTCCCTAAACGCATTCATAGCGACCAAGGCCGCAACTTTGAAGGTAAAGTCATCAAAGAGCTATGTAATATATACGGAATCGTGAAGAGCCGAACCACTGCATATCACCCAGAGGGCAATGGACAATGCGAACGATTTAACCGCACCCTACATGATCGTTTGCGCACCCTTCCTCGAGAGAAGAAGCGTAAGTGGCCTGAACACTTACCTGAACTTGTGTATGCCTACAATAGTACTCCTCATTCCTCGACCGGTTACACGCCGCATTACCTGTTTTTTGGTAGGGATCCAATTCTCCCAGTAGACCACTTACTTGGACTGGACTCAGACACTGGAATTGTAGGCGAAGCAAATAATTGGATTACAGAACATCATGAGCGACTCAGCCAAGCTTTCCAAGCGGCTTCGGAGAGAACCGAGAAGGAAGCATTGAGAAGAAGGGAGTTGAGAAATGTCAAGGCTAGTGATGCTGACCTCCCTGTTGGTGCTAGAGTTTTCTTGAAGAACCGCAAAGTAATTGGCCGAAACAAAATCCAAGATATGTGGGATGACGAGCCACACAAAGTTGTGAAACGACTTGCCACCGGTGGTCACACATATGTTGTAGAGCCTGTCGCTGGAGGACCATCTCGGACAGTACATCGAGGCGAGCTCCTTGACTGCAGGAATCTTGTATCAGACATGACTGCAGAAAACAGCCAGGACAGAATCGCAGAAACAGAGAAGCAGGTTGACATAGATCCATCAGAGGGTGAGTCAGAAAGCGACTTTGAGCATGATGTGTCAGAAAGCGACTTTGAGGATAACGAGTTTGTCATTGTACCCCAAAACCTTTTCCTACGTCTGAGGAAGATGCTGGAGAGTCATGGAATTCAGCAGCTACTCAAGAACCTCAACCTGGTGAGAACCCAAGTCAAGGAGGCGATATTGTCATTGAGGAAATAGACGACACTCCAGGTGACCTTCCAGTAGCTCACAGCTCCTTGCAGAAAGAGACTGGGAAAAGAGATACTTCTGACTCTGATGCTTTAAATGAGAGACAACCTGACGCCCCTCTCCCTACTTCTTTATCTGACTCAGCAAGAGAAAGTGAACCAGAGAGCGATTCTGACGACAAAGTAGATGACACAGGTAATGTGAATGATCCCCCTGTGGAGCATGGCTTGAGACGGTCGTCGAGGATAAATGCTGGGTATCACCCAAATCAACACAATCTACCTAGGTCTACGGTGAATGAAGCCAACGTCGCCACTAATGTCGACCAAAGTGTTATAGCTACTATAGCTCAATCAAATCTCATGATTCTGCAATTGTTAAATAAGCATTAGATATTTCTGAGGACTGATTGACGAAAACTATTATACTCTATTTCTATGTGTGTATGTTTATGATTGCTGGGACAGCAACCCTTAAGCAGGGAAGTGTGTAACAGGGCAGTTTGACACTGCAAGGTTACAAGGTAATTTGTCAGTAAATTGTCCCTCATTGTGACTTTCCCATCCCCTTCCTAGCGGAATGGGGAAGTCCACCCTTATCTACTATTAATGTGTGTAAGCCATGCAGTGGGCATGCTATTGTGTTACTCCTGCTGCATGTTGTCAATCTCATCAGAGGATGTCACTGTGTCCATCATCACTATTTGGGGTAAGATTCTTATTTGAATACTCTTTTTGTAAATATATTTCTATAATATGGTGTATGAAAGTATAGAAATTACTTTAGTGTTGATGTTATATGTTCAAGATACCTGAATGATTGCCAATGTCACGATTATTGTGTCTCAGTTTCTGATTCATGTCGGGAAATCATTTGCTGTGTATTTTCATATAATGATCACAATAGTTTCAGAAAGTTACTTTGAACATCTCAGTTTTATATGATGTATGAATAGACTAGATATGACAGTTTATAGTCATTATTGGGACATAGTTTGCCTAGCTGAGACATTCAAGAAAGTTATAATTCATGTATAAAAACTTAGCAAAAGTTTGGTCAAGCAAGGCCATGTGATGTAAATCTTTGCACAGACAGTGTTGTACAATGTATTAAGACAAAGGGGAGAGTGATGATCTTGCTGAGTGGGCACATGTTCACTCATATGTAGGCCTACTCTGTGTGTGAGAGAGAGAGAGAGAGAGAGTGAGGTGTGTGCAGGTAGAAGGGATTGTGTACATTAAACTTGTATTGAGGTTTTGGGCATATACACACCTTGTAAAAAGTATATGGGTCTTCCTTATATGGAAGTTGGTATGACCACCACCTCAGTGGAGTAACTAGTGTGTTAGGGTTAAAGTTAGTTTGGTTCTATTTCGTTTGAAGTATAACTATTTTATGAAAGAGGTCGGTCATTCTATAATGAGTATTACATTGACTCTTCCATTTTCGTTCCTACATTATTTCCATTAATTACTCTGAATCATATTTGTGTGACAGTTTGAGCACATTTGCTAAGAATTGAACACATTTGCTAAGAATTGAACAATGCATTTTAATTCATTCTGTGGTACAATTTGCTAGTTCTTGTTCGCCAATTTATGTTGTTTATTTGTTGTTATTCTAGAGTGAGCATCTCGAGTCTCCTAGACAGCTAGTGTGTTGCTCGGAATGTTTCCGTCTAATGTCATGTTGGTTCATCTGTGAGGCTGCATAGCCAGGGTGAGTTGTGACAAGAAATGTGCAAAACAATTAATTGTCATTATGTAAATTCTTTTTATTAATTTCTATAAAATTACTGTACATATTTTCCTTGTCTAAGATTTGTCAAGCCTGACAGTATTCCATGTTTCTTACACCAGGCTTACTCTAATTATGCCTTTGCATTTCATTGTATTACATTATACTTATGTTTTGATTCTTCTGTCAATACTTATAAATCACATATGCGGATTACTTTTGAGCTGTCATATGAACTATACTAATGGATTAGATTTTAGACTGCTTGTCTACTATTCACAGTATGCTATCTATTTGATATATATGACACAAGTTCAGTTTAGCGTCCTAGCAAGTCTATTGTTTGATTTAAAGTATATCTTTGACTTATGTACTTGAAGCCATATATATATCTTTATCTATGGCTGATAATAACTTGTTTGTTCTAGAATACTATGCATTCATGCATGAGAGTATAACAATTTCTTATAATTGCCAGAGGAATTATAGAGTGAAATTGCTGTTGAAAGACAAGAATTCTAATAAGACACTGTTATTTGGGAAGTGTTGATTAATGTATTGGTAGATGAATGAAACGCTCAGTTTGTCATTTATTGATATTGCTAATCTTTTGATTTCATACTTACCATGATTCAGTATTCTTATTGTTTGATAATGTTTACTTTCCAGAGTAAATGGGTATATCTGTTTGATACATGTATTTATCATGTTTGTATTTTTTATATCTTTGATACAGGTTTTTCTTTTTTCCGTTTTACCACATGATTGGTGTTGGAATAAAAAGTTGAAGTAACTGCAAACATCTGTGTCGAGCGTTATTTTCCTGCGTTACATTTGGCGTAATCGGCAGGATATTCACACAAACACCAAACCCTGGCTTGCTGATCGCCTGTGACCATGACAGATGACTCCGTGGCTGTATTCCTCTGAAGCTGCCGTGCCGACGCAAACTGCCCACTCCTTGGAAGAGGAATGACCCCGAATGGGCAGGACTGAAGAATCAGCTGTAATCGATGTTCGAATTCTGACGGGAGCCGACATCAGGGATTATCTGACCAGATGACATCAGCGGAGCAGCTGATATCGAGAATCATTGGAACCAAATGAAATCATCAGCAGTACAGTTTGAACAATGAACATTAAAGAACACTCGTAAATGGACTTCAATTTAAGCAAAAGCTTGAGTGCTAGTGTTAATGTTAATGTAAACAACCATGTTTGTTCTAGGACCTTTGTACATTAATTAGAGTAAAATCAATGAAAATAATTGTGTTGGCTAACAGAAAACTGTCATATTGATGTATTGTTTCCTGTCTCTGTAGGATTTTTATCTTTCAGGAGGGAGAAGCCAGAAGCAGGGAAGATGACAGAAGATTCCGGGAAGCAGGTCCTTCAACTGGAGGAGGAGATCCTGAAACTGCGGCTGCTTGTCAAAGAGAGAGAGGAGGAGGTACAGGCATCTCGGGAAGAGGTGGACCGCCTAGCCGGCAGAGAGAGGATGTCGACCAGGACCCCGGAAAGGACACTGCCAGCCAGCAGTGACTCGTCTTCCACGAAGCCTCCCCCTGATGATGGATCTACAGCCAGGCATGCCACCCAATCCCAGATTCTCTACCTCACACAAGGTAGGAAATTAGATAGGTTTAAGGGAAAACCAGAAAAGTCCACTGACCCCTTGGTGGAAGAGTGGGTGGAAGATGCAGAGGCAGCCATGGCTTCACGGCGACTTGGCAGTGTAGAGAGGGCCGCATTCCTAATGGAACACCTGACTGGCCAGGCTAGAGAGAGATACTTGGAAGAGGGCAGGGAGTCCACCACGACTCCAAGGAGATCCTAAAAACACTCTCCAAGGTGTTTGGAGATGGAAACACGCTACCTCAACTGCAGCAACGCTTCTATGGCTACAGGCAAAGGGACGGAGAGGATCTAACGACATGCTCCCTGGAGTTGGTTCGAATCTTCGATAGGATCACTGATCTAGATCCTACCTTTAAGCCCAGCAGGGAGGCTCAGCTGAAGAGTCAGCTGGCTGAAGCTGTTCAGGATGACAGCATGAAGATGGAACTCCGCCGGATGGCCACTGACTGCCCTCAGATGTCTTTTTTGACATAAGGGACCGTGTCCTGGCACTGATGGGGCATCGTGAGAAGGCCAAGGTACCTCGTGAGGTAACGGTGCAGGGAGTGAGTGCAGACAGTGGGATGCAGGATGCCATTCGCAAGCAGGCAGAGCAGATTGCCGCCCAGCAGAAGCAAGTTGAATCCCTGTTGGCCCTGCTTTCCAAGTCTGGACAGCCAAGACCTAGGAGGTTCGGTGATGGAAACCCAAGGAACTGCTGGACCTGCAACCAGCCAGGACATTTCAAGAGAGACTGCCCACAGACCCAGTCCAGACAAGATAATCCAACGAGAAACCCAACACAGACAGCACCCCAATCATTCCAACAGTCGTCAAACTAGGCCGGCCTGCCACCGTGAGCCAGGTGGTGGGCGAGACAATTTTAGAGGGAGGCTTAATAATCAAGAGAGCTGTTGGAGAATGTCCAGTAAGCACCAAGCTTGGGGGCGTAGATGTTAGATGTTTGATTGACACAGGTGCAGAAGTCTCTACCGTTACTGCGAGCTTCTTCAGGAATAATCTAACTCAGGATTGCGAGTTAGTGGACGTGTCAGCCTTCATCAACATATCTGCATCTCAAGGGTTGGACATTCCTTTCATCGGCTATGTTGAGCTCCAAATGACTGCTTTAAACCATACCATCCACAACTTGGGATTTTTAGTTGTCAAGGATCCAGTAAATACACCAGTTGAGTCTAGGAAAATCAATGTTCCTGTGGTTTTAGGTTCAAATATTTTCAGGGACATGCGAGTAGAGTTACAAGCTCTTCATGGTGACAAGTATGTACAGACAGTAAAAGAGTTATTGGGAAGCAGTGGAGAGCAAAAGAGTCTACTCAGTGCCCTACAAGTTTATCCGCCTATGCCAGACATCAGGACGGTTAGAGTAGCAGGAAACCAGTTGATCCTAGTCCCAGCACGCACGATAAGTCTTATTGAAGGATCCTGTCAGCCAACTACAAATGGAGAACAGCGAAGTGTACTCCTGGAGCGCCATATTTCTCATGTGGCAGAGTTACCTCAGGGAGTCACGGTAGGAGCTGCTCTGGTCACTGTAGATGGAACAGGAAGGGTGCCAATGCAGATAGCAAACTTCAGTGACAAGGATGTGTACCTTCACGCAAAAACTCCTATAGGTGTACTGAAACCAGCGGCAGTTGTCAAACAAGGTTTGCAAGATGAGGACGTCGCAAAGCTGATATCCAAGTTAGATATAGGTGAGCTGGATGGAGATCAAGAGCAACTTCTCCACCAAACCCTGTCAAAGTTTACTGGTACCTTTAGTAAAGATGAAGATGATATAGGATATTGTGACTTGGTCAGCCACAAGATTGTCACGGATGACGATAGGCCTGTCAAGATACCCTACCGCAGGATTCCTCCTCACCATTGGGATGAAGTCAGAGACTACCTCAGCAAGTCTTTAGAGAGGGGCGTCATAAGGGAATCATCAAGCCCTTATGCTTCACCCATCGTGCTGGTGAGAAAGAAGGATGGGAAACTAAGAATCTGCGTTGACTATCGGGCACTTAACACCAAAACGCACAAGGATGCCTATCCGATGCCAAGAATTGAGGAAGCTCTACAAGCATTGAAAGGTGCTAAATTCTTCTGCTCCCTTGACCTAGCTCATGGTTTCAACCAACTTCCAGTGGCAGAAGAGGACATCGAGAAGACAGCCTTCAGGACCGGAACAGGTGGGCTATACGAGTATACAAGGATGCCCTTCGGGCTCTGTAATGCTCCGGCGACATTCATGCGGGTCATGGATAAGGCCTTCGGAGACCTGAACTTCCAGTCGCTGCTCGTTTATCTCGACGACATACTAGTCTTTGGTTCGAGCTTTGAAGAGACCCTCCAGAGACTCGACACCGTATTATCAAGACTGAGCACCCTGAATTTGAAAGTGAAGCCAGAAAAATGCCAGTTCTTTAAGACAAAGGTAAACTACCTTGGACATGTTGTCACCAGTGAAGGCACAGTACCTAATCCAGAGAAGATTCGTGCTGTCAAGGAGTGGCCCCGACCAGAAACAGAGAAAGGCCTCCGAGGATTCTTGGGTTTGTCTGGCTATTACAGGAGGTTTGTCCAAGGGTATGCCAAGATAGCAGCACCTCTCCACAACCTTCTGAAGGTCCCAGAGGACAAGAAAGGAGCCAGCAAGAGGAAGACGAGACATAGAAATACACAGAATATCCAGATACCCTGGAACCAAGAGTGTGAGCATGCCTTCATCTCCCTCAAGCAAGCATTGACCTCCCCTCCTCTGCTTGGGTATCCCGACTTTCGACTGCCCTTCATATTAGAGACGGACGCCAGTTATTTAGGCCTCGGGGCAGTTCTGTCCCAAGTGCAGGAGAGTAAGAAGATTGTCGTTGCCTATGCAAGTAGGAGCCTGAAGCCGAATGAGCGCAATATGCAAAATTACTCAAGCATGAAGTTGGAACTACTTGCTCTCAAATGGGCAATTACGGAGAAGTTTAGGGACCTCTTGATAGGAGCAGAGTTCGAAGTCTTCACGGATAATAACCCACTGAGCTACCTCCAGTCATCGGCCAAGCTTGGAGCCACTGAGACGCGGTGGGCAGCTGAATTGTCCCAGTTCAGATTCCAGATCAAGTATAGGTCTGGTAAAAGCAATGGTAATGCTGATGCCCTCAGCAGGAAGACAGACCATGGTGATGAGCTTACTTCTGCTAGATTAATGGAGACTACAGCCGACCTAGTTCAAGGGCCCTTAGAGAGTAACAACTCCTCTACTCTAGTCCCCCCTGACCTTCGAACAGAGGTTTTCCAAGGTATGCGTGTAGCCCTCGTCAATGAAATCCAAACCAGATCTCAGAAGGCGGAACCTCAGACCATTTCACCACTACCCTCCATCTCTAAGGAAGAGCTCAAGCAACTCCAACTGGCCGACGAAGACATTAGTAGACTACATTACTACTGGAGCACCAAACACCCTCCTACAAAGCGTTATCTCATGAAGGAAACCAAACCAGCACGTAAACTAATTAAGTGCTGGAAAAGATCAAAGAGGAGGATGGTATCCTGTATCGGCTGGTACATGACAATGGTAGAGAGGTGAAACAACTAATTCTTCCCTTAAGTTTAAAACCTCAGGTACTGCAAGCTGTCCATGACCAGGCAGGACACCAGGCTACAGAGAGGACAACAGCTCTGACAAGGAGAAGATGCTACTGGCCAGGCATGGTTAAGGATGTGGCTAACTACTGCCAGAACTGCAAGAGGTGTACGTTAGCAAAAGCAGGGAAGCGGCTCCACCCCACCATTGGTTCACTAACAGCTACAAGGCCATTAGAAGTTTTGGCCATGGACTACACCGTTCTGGACCCCAGTACCAACGGAACCGAGAACGTGCTCGTACTCACCGATGTGTTTACCAAGTTTACACAAGCCATACCTACCAAAGACCAGAAAGCGGTAACAGTTGCTCGGGTCCTCGTGAAAGAGTGGTTCGTCAGATTCGGTGTCCCTAAACGCATTCATAGCGACCAAGGCCGCAACTTTGAAGGTAAAGTCATCAAAGAGCTATGTAATATATACGGAATCGTGAAGAGCCGAACCACTGCATATCACCCAGAGGGCAATGGACAATGCGAACGATTTAACCGCACCCTACATGATCGTTTGCGCACCCTTCCTCGAGAGAAGAAGCGTAAGTGGCCTGAACACTTACCTGAACTTGTGTATGCCTACAATAGTACTCCTCATTCCTCGACCGGTTACACGCCGCATTACCTGTTTTTTGGTAGGGATCCAATTCTCCCAGTAGACCACTTACTTGGACTGGACTCAGACACTGGAATTGTAGGCGAAGCAAATAATTGGATTACAGAACATCATGAGCGACTCAGCCAAGCTTTCCAAGCGGCTTCGGAGAGAACCGAGAAGGAAGCATTGAGAAGAAGGGAGTTGAGAAATGTCAAGGCTAGTGATGCTGACCTCCCTGTTGGTGCTAGAGTTTTCTTGAAGAACCGCAAAGTAATTGGCCGAAACAAAATCCAAGATATGTGGGATGACGAGCCACACAAAGTTGTGAAACGACTTGCCACCGGTGGTCACACATATGTTGTAGAGCCTGTCGCTGGAGGACCATCTCGGACAGTACATCGAGGCGAGCTCCTTGACTGCAGGAATCTTGTATCAGACATGACTGCAGAAAACAGCCAGGACAGAATCGCAGAAACAGAGAAGCAGGTTGACATAGATCCATCAGAGGGTGAGTCAGAAAGCGACTTTGAGCATGATGTGTCAGAAAGCGACTTTGAGGATAACGAGTTTGTCATTGTACCCCCAAAACCTTTTCCTACGTCTGAGGAAGATGCTGGAGAGTCATGGAATTCAGCAGCTACTCAAGAACCTCAACCTGGTGAGAACCCAAGTCAAGGAGGCGATATTGTCATTGAGGAAATAGACGACACTCCAGGTGACCTTCCAGTAGCTCACAGCTCCTTGCAGAAAGAGACTGGGAAAAGAGATACTTCTGACTCTGATGCTTTAAATGAGAGACAACCTGACGCCCCTCTCCCTACTTCTTTATCTGACTCAGCAAGAGAAAGTGAACCAGAGAGCGATTCTGACGACAAAGTAGATGACACAGGTAATGTGAATGATCCCCCTGTGGAGCATGGCTTGAGACGGTCGTCGAGGATAAATGCTGGGTATCACCCAAATCAACACAATCTACCTAGGTCTACGGTGAATGAAGCCAACGTCGCCACTAATGTCGACCAAAGTGTTATAGCTACTATAGCTCAATCAAATCTCATGATTCTGCAATTGTTAAATAAGCATTAGATATTTCTGAGGACTGATTGACGAAAACTATTATACTCTATTTCTATGTGTGTATGTTTATGATTGCTGGGACAGCAACCCTTAAGCAGGGAAGTGTGTAACAGGGCAGTTTGACACTGCAAGGTTACAAGGTAATTTGTCAGTAAATTGTCCCTCATTGTGACTTTCCCATCCCCTTCCTAGCGGAATGGGAAGTCCACCCTTATCTACTATTAATGTGTGTAAGCCATGCAGTGGGCATGCTATTGTGTTACTCCTGCTGCATGTTGTCAATCTCATCAGAGGATGTCACTGTGTCCATCATCACTATTTGGGGTAAGATTCTTATTTGAATACTCTTTTTGTAAATATATTTCTATAATATGGTGTATGAAAGTATAGAAATTACTTTAGTGTTGATGTTATATGTTCAAGATACCTGAATGATTGCCAATGTCACGATTATTGTGTCTCAGTTTCTGATTCATGTCGGGAAATCATTTGCTGTGTATTTTCATATAATGATCACAATAGTTTCAGAAAGTTACTTTGAACATCTCAGTTTTATATGATGTATGAATAGACTAGATATGACAGTTTATAGTCATTATTGGGACATAGTTTGCCTAGCTGAGACATTCAAGAAAGTTATAATTCATGTATAAAAACTTAGCAAAAGTTTGGTCAAGCAAGGCCATGTGATGTAAATCTTTGCACAGACAGTGTTGTACAATGTATTAAGACAAAGGGAGAGTGATGATCTTGCTGAGTGGGCACATGTTCACTCATATGTAGGCCTACTCTGTGTGTGAGAGAGAGAGAGAGAGAGAGTGAGGTGTGTGCAGGTAGAAGGGATTGTGTACATTAAACTTGTATTGAGGTTTTGGGCATATACACACCTTGTAAAAAGTATATGGGTCTTCCTTATATGGAAGTTGGTATGACCACCACCTCAGTGGAGTAACTAGTGTGTTAGGGTTAAAGTTAGTTTGGTTCTATTTCGTTTGAAGTATAACTATTTTATGAAAGAGGTCGGTCATTCTATAATGAGTATTACATTGACTCTTCCATTTTCGTTCCTACATTATTTCCATTAATTACTCTGAATCATATTTGTGTGACAGTTTGAGCACATTTGCTAAGAATTGAACACATTTGCTAAGAATTGAACAATGCATTTTAATTCATTCTGTGGTACAATTTGCTAGTTCTTGTTCGCCAATTTATGTTGTTTATTTGTTGTTATTCTAGAGTGAGCATCTCGAGTCTCCTAGACAGCTAGTGTGTTGCTCGGAATGTTTCCGTCTAATGTCATGTTGGTTCATCTGTGAGGCTGCATAGCCAGGGTGAGTTGTGACAAGAAATGTGCAAAACAATTAATTGTCATTATGTAAATTCTTTTTATTAATTTCTATAACTGTACACATTTTCCTTGTCTAAGATTTGTCAAGCCTGACAGTATTCCATGTTTCTTACACCAGGCTTACTCTAATTATGCCTTTGCATTTCATTGTATTACATTATACTTATGTTTTGATTCTTCTGTCAATACTTATAAATCACATATGCGGATTACTTTTGAGCTGTCATATGAACTATACTAATGGATTAGATTTTAGACTGCTTGTCTACTATTCACAGTATGCTATCTATTTGATATATATGACACAAGTTCAGTTTAGCGTCCTAGCAAGTCTATTGTTTGATTTAAAGTATATCTTTGACTTATGTACTTGAAGCCATATATATATCTTTATCTATGGCTGATAATAACTTGTTTGTTCTAGAATACTATGCATTCATGCATGAGAGTATAACAATTTCTTATAATTGCCAGAGGAATTATAGAGTGAAATTGCTGTTGAAAGACAAGAATTCTAATAAGACACTGTTATTTGGGAAGTGTTGATTAATGTATTGGTAGATGAATGAAACGCTCAGTTTGTCATTTATTGATATTGCTAATCTTTTTGATTTCATACTTACCATGATTCAGTATTCTTATTGTTTGATAATGTTTACTTTCCAGAGTAAATGGGTATATCTGTTTGATACATGTATTTATCATGTTTGTATTTTTTATATCTTTGATACAGGTTTTTCTTTTTTCCGTTTTACCACATGATTGGTGTTGGAATAAAAAGTTGAAGTAACTGCAAACATCTGTGTCGAGCGTTATTTTCCTGCGTTACAAACAATTAAGAAAACTCGTAAGATTCATAACATTCATAATACAATTCTTTTCGTTGGTTCCTAAGGCTGAAAGGCATAGTCCTATTTTTGTAAATAAATACGTTACTCGTAGACAATCCAAACCACGTGTTATTTTAGACTTATAACTATAAATTGTATAGTGTATACTAGCCTTAAGCTCATGTTTATTGTGTTTTAGAAATGTAAATATGCATATATCATGTCTATGTATTTTATTATTATATCTTACTTTGTTTTATATATCTTTCTGTATTGTATTGTAAATATGTTGTGCTCTCATACCCCTAAAATCTACATGTATATGTAAAGATCGATAAAAATAAAAAAAGCAAGTACTGCAGTAGTGTAGTGCAGTTATTGCGGCTAAGCGTAAATTGCACAGCGTGCATGGGCGCCGTGACACCGCGGGAGTTGCCCGCTGGAGGCATTTGAAATCCTGTACGCTTGCTGAATTCATGCACAGTAGTGCCTTGGAAGAAAATATATGTGACGTCATCCATGGTATAGTGCACTATACCATGGATGACGTCACGGTAGAGCACATTTTTCTTATCGGTAACATCATAGCAATGTTATGTTTGGTCACATGATGCTATGTTGGCCAATCATTGAACAGGATTTCATTAATCAAAAATATAACAACGATTAGTCTCATTGGACAACGCCCCTTCTATTGCCGAAATCCCGCAGCATAACGTGTGAGCCTACTGAATTTTACCCCCAAATCGAGAATCACATCCACCCAAACATGCGTTGACACTTTCACTGAAACCCTCATGTCCCATTCCAGTTCCTTCAAATAGATTCAACTGGTACCAGTTGATTCCAGTTGAGAGTATATCTGCAAAATGCACCTCAGGATTAATATAAGACGTATAATTATCCTATCCTGAGGACTTCAATGCATTTCTAGATCAAAATTGTCATTCAAAAAGTAAACTAGTTTGCGAGTAGAAATAGTACTTTTCTTGATAGTTTCACAAAATATATTTGCCGCCGCATACAATATGACAGCTGATTGGCTAGTTTGGAAGTGACGTCGAGCGAGCTACGTTTGCGCTGCAGTAGAACCAGCTAGCGAAAATGAGACTACCGGAGCCATATGACCGATTTGCGTGTCGTTCACTGCACCTCTCCCCTCCCCCCATAACTAACAGACTTGCTAGCGTTGTGCGTCCACGGGGTCGTCACGGGGCAAATTAAGATTGTTGTATTTGAGATTAATGATGAGTCTATAATTTCCTCAATATTGTTGCTTTTTTCGCATCTATTCAGTGTGATCTGTTTAATATATAAAAACCTACTTCATCTAAGGGCCTGATAACATAAACCATGTACAAATACATGAAACATACATAATTAAAATTAAAAATTTATAAAACATCACATTAGCACAACTCCAAAAAAAAAATGTGGAGAAGCTTATGAACGATATAACTCATTACCAAAGACGGCAATCAGAAAATATTGATAAAATGTTAAATTGTGAAAATGGAATAAAAAAAGAACATATATGTATATGTAAATAAATAAGTTTTCCTTTTGTATAATTTGATTATAACCCCAGGTTTGGGCTTGACTGAATGATATAAAATTAAAAAAAAAAATTATATATAAAAATGGCAGATTAGAGAACAGAGCTCAATCGGGTTGTGCATTAGTAAGCCCCCATCACTCCAAACTAGTTCTCACTACGTTCTGGAACCGTCCTAGAAAATCGTAAAAACGGGTTGTGGTCGGGATAGAATGTGAAAATAATGTCTATAATACGATCCTAGTTCGTTCATAAACAGTCCTCAATACGTCCATCTCGTCTGTACCCCGTCCACGGTCAGTTCATATCAAGTTCAGAACGGGTAAATTTGCCATTTACAGGCAGTCCAAGCCAGTCCGTAGTCAGTTTAAACCCGTTATTAACTAGTTGGCGTCCAGACCCATTCTAACTAGTTCAGAGACAGTTCAACGCGTCTTCATCACGTTCTTAGTGCGTTTGAACGCGCTCCTAGAGCGTGTGCAATCACGTCCTGGCTCAAGGGCTATATACCACAGCGCGTTCTTGCCATTAATCCTCATTCCCGTTCAACTTCAACGCTTCAAGCTGCGCAGATCAAGACATTCAGGTGAAGCCCCCATCACACCAAACTAGTTCTCACAACGTTCTGTAATAATGTTGCCAAACGGGCTCAAACTGTGTGCAAACGGAGTGAACGTAGTAGCAGCTGTTTACGATCTGTTTAAGAACTTCATGGACGGGCTCGATCGGACTGGCTAAAACGCGCGGGAAGGGTGCTCTAGAACTTTGAGCCTGTTCAAAATTGTCCCCGTCCTGCAATAAGACGGAGTGACAACGTACTTAAAACGAGATAGACGTACTACGAACGGAATTGCCGTACTTCGGTCCTACTAGGAACGTGTTACAACGTGACGTGGGTCGAGCATCAATTAGCACTAGTATAATTGAACAGAAATGAGGAATGGCAAGAACGCGCTGGGTTTTTATAGCCCTCGAGCCTATAGGGGCGCGTTCAAACGCACTAAGAACGAGACGAGGACGAGTTGAACTTATTGTCCCGAGTTAGAACAAGTTGCGAACTAGTTAGAATGGATTGGACGTATTGGGAACGCGGTAGAACGAGTTAATAATGGTTTAAAACTGACTACGGACTGGCTTGGACCGCCTGGAAATGGCAAATTTACCCGATCTGAACTTGATATGAACTGACTGTGGACGGGGTACAGACCTGATGGACGTATTGAGGACTGTTTATGAACGAACTAGGATCGTATTATAGACATTTTTTACACATTCTGCCCCGAACACAACCCGTTTTACGATTTTCTAGGACGGTTTCATAACGTAATGAGAACTAGTTTGGTGTGATGGGGGCTTAAGGAGGAGGTGCATGCGTCTTACAAGCGACCACTCTTATGTACTCTCTCGTTTTTCTGTTGATTTATGTGTCTTTTTGTGATCGTCGTGATTTTATATTTACACCGTGCAGTGGAAGAAGTTTATACCAGGAACCTAATGGAAATTTTCTGTATTGTTATATGCACCAATTGTGAAATTTTTATTGAAAATCTAACTGATTTTTTAACCTTTCTGTGTAACTTGTACATCAAGGGATCTTCATTACTTTTGTGAAGTCAACTAGAACTTTTGAACTTTAAGTCTTCAATATTTTGATTAAACTAGTTGCTACATTCTCCTACTGGGACAATGGAACCACTTATATGGCTATTCATTGTTTTAATGCTGTGTGGACCTGCCCCCTGTGGTGATTCATCTAATGTGGAGACTACAACTTTAATGTATATAAAAACAAGTGAACCATTTAGAAAACTACAACTTCATCATCAAAAATATTTGTCTCAAGGTGTTCCTTATTATTTTAACACATCATCAACTTTCCAACTACAAATATTGATATCTGGTGATAGCAATCCAAACCCTGAACCTCAAACTAAAAATGAGTTAAAGTCTGCATCAACCTACTTAACTCCTATTTCTTATCACCGTGATAAACTTTTGATATTGAGTTGCGCCCCACAGGCTGTAAGTTGTTTCACAATATGCTTTGTATCCTTCTGTTTTGGATCAAGTCAAATATCTTGGTATACTTCAGAAACAGTTCAAACGTAGTCGTAGTCATAAGGGAAAAAAGGGTGGTCGTCGTAGACTGAAACAACTACTAATATACCTGATCTCCCTGCCGCATCCACAGATACGTCTTCATCCAAAGTTAACTTTGCTTTATGGAATGCAAGAAAAACAAATCAAATTATAGGCGAACTTGTTTTAACTCATGAACTAGTCACAGAGACCTGGTTGACAAGGTAATTATCGTGATGACCCACCTATCAGGGGCGGATCTAGCCGGCGGCAAGGGAGGGGGCCACTTCGTGCGAAAATTTGAAAACCGTGCCGGCCGATTTTCCGCTCAGTGGGGGGCGGGTAGTGAGCAAAATTTTTTTTGCCCCCGAAAATTCAAAATTTGAAATTCGTGCCGGTCGATTTTCGCTCAGTGGGAGGAGGGGGAAGGGGTGTTGAGCACAATTATTTTTGTTTGCCTTCAAAAATTGAAGAAAAAAACTTCACCACCACCCCTTGAGCGCCAGGAGGGGCCCATCTTCTTTTTTCCCAAAAGGGTGTTTTTACATGTTTTTTTCTAGGGAGGGGCCCGGGCCCCCCGGGGCCCCCTCCCTGGATCCGCCACTGCCACCTATTGCCAATCTTATTACAACTCTACCAAATTATGACATACAACACATCCCACGTAATGGAAGAGAATGTGTTGGTGATTGAGTGCTTCTTCGTTCTACCTTCAAAATTCACAAAAGCGAACTTTAATCATTCGATTCTTTTAAATATATTGATTGAGCTGTATCATCTAACCCCCCAAAACCTCTTCGCCCCATCATTCTATATATCGGCTACAAAAAACAAAGATAAGCAACATTTGGCACCGATTTTCTTTCGTGAATTTGGCACCTTCTTAGAGAATATTGCATCTGTAGTGACCAAATGTCACGATTTTTAACTTTTGCATGCATAATAACGTTTTACGAGTTTTATACATTGATTTGTACATGTTTAAAAGTATTGTCATCCCATTTTCAAACTGGCTGCGAGGGAGAATCAATTTCCCTTGCGTGGTATATTTCCACTCCGCTGTCTGGCTTTCCAGACATGTCCAAACCAGTTCTGTCTGGTTCGTTAATATATTCTATTGTTATGTAGATTTTTCATTGTCACGTACAGCGCGTATACGCGCATATTAATTTGTGCACGTGTTTCAACCAATCACGCTGCAGTTGTGTTTGGGGGCTTTTTCTGTTTTTCCATGTGGGAATTCAGAGGAATTATTTTATCGGTATACACACACGTCGTTACTGTGTTTCGTATATAGTGTCGGTATAACTTTCGTCCAACTAGGACTCAACGACTTTGTCCCCGGACCTCTCCGGTGGACTTGCTCACTATTACGTCTTACATTTTTGCAAGATTTTTTTTGACCTTTTGCTATTCATTGACTTCGCCTTTTTTCGACTCAGTGCAGTGAGAATAAATCACATGTGATCTATGGTTTTTCTCACCCTGCATTTCATTGTTTTGACATCTGTTTCTTCGATCTCCATCAGCTGTTGTGTTGACACGTTGATTGTCGTCATCGTCATCATGATCACCTCACCATCATCATAGTCGTCATCATCCACCATCACTGTGTTCGCCATTAACTGTATCATCAACTACATCGCAGGATTCATCTACTGTTTTCGTCGTCGTCGTCTCCGTCATCATCATCGTCTCCGTCATCATCATCGTCTTCGTCATCGTCTTCTTCATCATCGCTGACATCGACGTCGCCCTCATCATAGTCGCCATCATCAGAAAACATCATACTAGACTTCGCCATAGATGCTGAATTGATTTTTTTGTTTGTGCTTGATTTTTGATGATTGATTATATTGTTGTATTTGTATGATTGATTTTATTTGTGTATACATTTTTGAACGTGACGGATATTAACCTCCGGCGAGTTTCATACCCCTCGAGACGGTTCCGTTGAATATTTTTATCCAGTGATCACTGTTATTTTTATGTAAATTATTTGCCGTTTGAGGGAGTTGCTAGCGCGCTCCCGAAACATTAGATTAATATTGTGTATATTTTTGTGTGCCCGAACGAGTTATGCGAACATTGATTATTTGTGCGATTACCTAAACGTTATCATCCGAAAGACGTGACTCAGTTTCGAACCTGCGTCCTCGGCTGAATCAGTTTGCAACGTCCACTGTTAGCTGGATTACAGGCGAACGCCACAACGCCTAGTTGCCAAACTATTTATCATAATATACTTGTATTTTATTTAATTTATTTTAGTTCATAGTTAATGTTTTCTCTGATTCATGTTTAATTAAATGTAATTTGTACAAAGTAGTGAAATGTCCTAATAATTGACAATTTATATTTTGTAGTATTTTCGACATGAATTGCATATAACTAAATCATCAGTAAGTATGCTGTAAATTCAGATAAATTGTATAAAAACATAAATGTGCACGCTCCTATATTCATTATGGAAAGTAACTGGTGTCAGCTGATTCAACTGGAAATATGCCCACGGACCAGTTTTCAACTGGTGCAACTGGAAATATGCCCACAGTCATGCAGTTTTCAACTGGCCAACTGGAAATATGCCAACAGACCAGTTATCAACTGGTGCAACTGGAAATATGCCATCAGTCAGCTTTATCAACTGGTACAACTGGAAAATATACCCACAGACCAGTTATCAACTGGTTCAACAGGAAACATGCCCACAGACCAGCTATCAACTGGCGCAACTGGAAATATGCTCACAGACCAGTTATCAAATGGTGCAACTTGAAATATGCCAACAGTCAGTTATCAACTGGTGCAACTGGTCATTAAGGACTGGGTCCAGTTAAAGGGATAGTTGAGTTCTTGTTTAAGACCGCAAATGCCTTCAAAGTGCATGGTTATTGCTCTTATTCTTATTTATGACATTTGTAGTGCCCCTTTAGAACCTAAAATTGCTTTGAAGGTAATTTTAGACCCAAAATGTGTGAATTTAGATTGAATACGATCATATCAATTCAGCTCCACTTTCAAAAAATACGGTGACCGTTAATTAATTAATACTAACAATACAGGGGCCGGCTGGTTGTGCGTATTATAACCAACACGAAAAAGCCAACAAGAAGCCAATATTGGCATTGTCTGGAATAAAACGTATAAGACGCTATTTCGTTTTTTCAAGGGCTGGTTCAAAATTACCGAATATTTGTGGACCACCACAAATATTAGAAATGGTTATATTTATGGATATTCAAGCCTAATCCAGGAATACAAACCATCGCGCAATCTACGGTCATCTTCACAATTAAACCTCGCGTCTACTTCGGTGTCAACCCTATCTTATGGTCATTGCTCTTTTTGCACAGCTTCTGCTGAACTTTGGAACAAACTATCTTTACATGTCAAAAACACTGTCAACAATTCAAAACTTGTCTTAAGACACGTTTATTAAAAAAGACTTTTGATGATCAACTTACTCTGTTCACATTGATGTATATTGCATTTTATATGTATTGTAATTTGAAGGTTTATTTTTAATTTTTTGTTTTGTTTAATATGTAATTGTTTATCATTGTATTGTGTTTGTTTTAGCGCTTAGAGACTTCGGTGGAAGGCGCTTTATAAGCACCATTATTATTATTATTATTATTATTATTATTATTATTATCATTATTGATACAAACAAATATGTTTCATATGCCCCCTCCCCCCTACCTGTTACCCTTTCATGGACCGAATAGGGCCACCCGGGAACTGTCATGGATAATTTGTATTCTTGTCTACTCACAATATAAATTGACTGTTCCACTTTTGGATCTGAAGAAGTTGTTTGACATGTACACAGTTTTGTCCCTTAGGGGCCCTCCCCCTGGGCCCCATGGGGGCCATGTTAACCATTTGAAAAACGTTGGATCCCCTACCCCTAAGGATAAATTCTGACAAGTTTTATTAAAATCCAAACATGTGTTTTGAAGCAGATGAAACATTTACTTTTAACATTGAGGGGTGATTGAGCCCCCCTCCCAACCGCCCCTCAGGGGCCCAAATGGGCCACCCTGGGAACTGTTATGAACACCTTTTATTCTTCACCAAAGAAGATATCTACATATACCCTGACTGTTGTACTGCTGAATCTGGAGAAGATGTGTGAAATTTACATTGTTTGTGCCCTTTCGAACCCTCCCGTGGGTCTCCATGGGGGCCACGTGAACCAGTTGAATAACCTTGGATCCCCTACCCCTAAGGATGATTCCTGCCACGTTTGGTTATAATGTGACCATGAGTTTTTAAGAAGAAGATAAAAATGAAAAAGGTTTACCGACGGGGACAGACGGCAATAGTACCTTGATTGAGCAACAGGAGTGAAGATTTAATTTGTTTTTTGAGGCTTGAAAGATGTACTCTGTGATTCATGGCCTTGTCGTACAAGCCGGGGAGGAATAGCCCCCTTCCCCCTCATCCCCTCGGCAATATTCGGGCAAACAAACAAATTTTCCAACATAATTTTTTTCTTCCTTTTTTCCCCTTAAAGAGACTATGTCCCTTTTGCAGCCAACATCAAATTCCGTAGAACTTTGCAGGAATTATGAATATGTCATGTATGTCCTATCTGTGAAATTTAAACGTTAGCAGTTTCGTAATATTCAAATTATGCAAGGAAACCTGTTTACTTGCTAGACTTCACTGTCAGACACTATTGAGTGACTGACTGGCTTTTTTCATCTTCGGTAATAACATACATAAAATGAGCTGTAAAGGGTACATGAGCCTTTGTCTACATCAATAACCCACTTCTTGTAATGACCAAAATTAAACTGATTGAATCTTTGCGCAGCATAGTACGTACGGCCATTCGGTACAATGGTCTGAAGAACCAGACTATTACTTACTGGCTCTATAGCTCCTAAGTCGATTCAACAACTAATAGTTGTTATTTTCCCACTTAAAGACATTTTCAAGCCACCTTTTTTTTAGGGAAGTTCTAAATTAGTATTATCTTTCAAATGCCGTAGGAATTTAACCTTTTCATTTTTTTTGCCTGCAAATGGGACATAGTACCTTTAAGACGTGCCCCCTTTTGTTAATGTCATGATGAGTTATACAAATAACCCAGCCCTTTGAAATATGCTATTACTCTCCGATACGGGAACACTATGCCTAGTACTGGCGTAAAGATGGGGGAAGGGTGGACGACATACACGTAACCCCTAGTGAGGATTTCTTTCCTTGCCAGCTAAACTTATCGGGGTTCAACTTTTTTTCTGCCACCCCCTCCTCCTATAATTGTTTTTCTAATGACTCCACTGCTGCCTAAATAGGACATTTTCCACTTTAGTGGCCATTCTTCCAATAAAGTTACCTTTCATCATCTTGCCCCCAATAAAAAAATAAATCCACCGTCCCTGTTCATGTATGCCTAGAAAATAAATACGAATTATTTTTCCTTTCCTTCAAATTCATTAAATTCGTTCAGCTTATTAAAATTAGCTTTTTAATAAAAAAAAGACAGAAAAATCAGCCTGAGGAACAAAATGGTGAAAGTTTGTCAAAAAATTGAAAGATAAATTAGAAATGTATGAATTTATAAATACATATATCCGAAAATATTTTACAAATAATGAAAATATTAAAATACCAATTCACCTTTAAAAAAAAAAAAACTTTATTTCTGCATTTTTCCAAATACAATAACTGAATAACAAAGAACATGCAAACGTAAGGTACATAACAAATATATAAACAATAATAACCTCATGTCAAAATATGATTTACATAAGTTACAAGCACTGTACAGAGAAAGATTTATATGGAACTACATACGCGATCGCGATATCTATCCAGTCCGGATCGATATGATAATTAATCAAATATATCAATTAGTAGTCGGTTTCCCGGCAAAATTTGTATCATCACGTATTATTCAACATATTCTTTCACATTCAATTCAATTCAATTCATTTAAATTCAATTCAATTCAATTCCATTCATTTATTTTTTCAACCATCAAAATATATATACAATCAGAATAAGTTACATCAAAAATTTAACAGAACATGATGGTTTGGTGACCCCGGAGAAAGCAGAGCTTAAAAAATGGGCCACTACATTGAAATACATAAAAAGATCAACAATACTTATACAAAGAAAATCACCATCGAACATTAATATAAACAAGGAAAAAAAAGAGAAGTACACTTCTTGCAGCAGCAGCAAAATCTACATCTACATGTATATATGAGGGCAAAGAGAAAAGAAGAGCGAGCAAGAATATCAAGAACATATTATAAAGAAGTTAAGATTTCCCTGCTTAGCTGTTTTAATCTGGAAAGGGTTGAACTGTTTTTAATATCGGTGGGGATTTTATTCCATAACTTAGGAAAATGAGTTTTAAATGAATTTGAGGCAACGGAAGAGCGAATCCGAGGTAAGTGTATTAAATTACTTTAGCGAGTATAGTAAGAATGAATTGAGGAATTCAAAACAAAGATATCGAAAAGAGAGGAGGCAAGATTTTGGCATGAAATTTATACATAAACACAAGGGAATTCAAGGTTATCAGGTCCTTTAATGGTAATATATTTGACTGTGAAAACAAAGGATGTGTATGACTATTGAAGGGAGCATTAAAGATAATTCGTATTGCTTTCTTTTGTAAATTGCATAATTGGTCTAAATGAGTTTTTAAGGTGTCATACTATTTTTGAGAGGGGGGCGTTTCCAAAACTGGTCTATACCTTTACGCTCTCTTTTTAAGACACACGAAGAACCAACAATTTATAAGAGGACGCCAGAAGGTCGCGCTAAAACCTAATAAATAGAAATAATAGTATGACCCTGTTTCTATATAATAATGCACATCATCACACAATATAATATTGCATGAGTTTCGCATACAATACTAACATCTTTACTGCCTTATTAAATCTATCACTAATGGATTGTGACATGCCATTTTCAAAACAATGTTGCTCTGGAAAGCATGTATGGATTAATTCAATCAAAATATAAATTAAACAGCATGGCACTTCTTCTTCATGAAAGACAAAGAATTATTTTATACAGCTGATAGTTGGCTCACAATAACCGTTTTTTCAGGTTTCATTTTTTAAAATAACAACTTATTGCTATTCTAAATATACAATCGAAAGGGGTAAGTGGTACTTTTCATCCATTTTAGTTTATTCTAATTCACATAATCGCAGAGACTTTGGGAAAATCAAATTAAGGTAATTTTCATATTATTAAAAGCACATTAAATAATCCAGACCTGATCTCTAGGGGTATTATATAGGGCCTGAAATTTAAAATGACAACATCCTCCATAGCAAGTGCGTACGCCAATATAGGTTTTACCCAAACGCTGCCAGTCAGGGCCAATATTGACTTTCACATTCCCCCAAAATTATCATTATTGTTATTATCCGGCAAAGAACAAAATCGAGAAACGGTGAATACAAAACAAGAATAAGACTTGAAGTGAGTCACATGGATGCCGAGGAAAGGAAAAGATTAACTAAATAGCTTTTCAAAAATAGCAACGAAAATATATACACTAAAGCTCTGCGTCATGCCCTTATCGGAGAACATCGCAAGAATGAACAAATAGCCGAAATCGGACAGCATAAGCATAAACTAAAGGAACAAGCACCGACGAGCCGCGACTAATGTATCTTACAATATTCTTGTTCATTATTATTTGTATTTACATGTTTACATAATAAACTCTTTTGAATTGAATTCAATGATAACCCATCATTCATTAAGTTAAACAATAAATATTTGAAAGACATTAGTTATCAGTCTGCGTTTGAGAACGTGCAAAAATGTCTTTCGTTTAAACAAAAACGCAACCATATTTGTTGACACCCATAAACAAAGAATAGAAAAGTAAGATGAAACAAGGAAGGACCATTAGATGACAATCAAAATAAACGTAAGAAATCAATTCTTAAAGACATATACAGTGGCGTAGTCAATTACCCTATTTATTTTGTTGTTGTTGTTGGGGGTGGTTAGTGAAATACAATTTATTGTATGCATACCCCCTCCCCCTCCCGAGGACCCAGCATATTGTTCACTTTCCATTTTATATACATAGGCTATGTATTGGCACTTTCAAAATGGTTCGCTTAAAAACTTTTCTGAAAATTATATATTTTTCCCCTTGCTTTAAGCAAAGTTTCATCAAAGATTGTGTTTATCTCTCTTTAGGCCTTAGATTGGATAATATATCTCCACTGGTAGCAAGAAAGAGTAACATAGGAGATTTGTTTAAATGGTCACTACCATGAAGGTAGTATCCATAGGCTTGGGAAAATGTTTATTTTGTAGTATGAGCAAATAGCTTCCTTGAATATATTTTAAACACAATTGAGTGCAATCTTGATTGATTACAATGCACACATAATAAAACAGAGTATCATATGATTTTAAAATGACATAAATAATGAATCAGCGACCGAGCGCAAAACTGCCCTCGTAAAATTGAATATCGTAATAAAGAGTACTGTAACAAAAGGCAAATCATATCCTATTTATGAAGAACATATAATTGCCCATAAAATAGACTAGAGCCTTAATAAACATAGCTTCTAGCTTAACGGGATTGGGTATCTTTGTCTCAGATTCTGAAACAAAATCCTGGATTTAGCTCATGCTGCAATGATAATTATAAACCTTTAGGTCAGTCAGGAACCCCATGACTTTTACAAGCCGATCGCCTGTCTGATTATCAAGATATTTATGATTGGAAATCGAAATTTCAAAAACCGTTTTCCTAACGGTTTTATAACACTACAGTCTATTGGGGAAAATGAGTATGGTAAAACCGGTCACTCAAATATTTTTACTTTTTTGAGGCACTTCATGATCATTTTGAAGCGCAATTTTTTAGGGCTTCAATATTACACCATATCACAGACACTGATAACACGTAGGGCCATGCATCTCAGATTTAACATTGTTAAACGATGCTATGTTTTTTGTTTAATTTAGTGAAAGAGGAGGGGGCGGAATCAATTTTGCCCCGTCTCCTTCATTCGAGCAAAGCATCTTCCCGCTTCCCCCACGCTTCGGGCGAGTTCAGACAGTGAAAAGAAACATTTGTCTATAAAATAAGTATGCATCTTCCCCTTTGTAGAGGAAGCCACTTGCCTCAAATTTCTAGGGTATTTGCGTAGACTGGTCTTGAGAAGGGGACGGGAAAAACTTATCGCCCTCTCTTTTTGTAGAGATAAACACCTGTCATCAACCCCCGATTGGAGCCTTGTGATCGGGGGTAGCCTTTTAGGGATCAACAAGGGGTGGACTCAGACGATTTTGCTGCCCCAACCTGTTAAAATAGTTTCCCCATTTGGTTCCTTCGGGAGATTTCAAGTACTAAAATTCACTTCTTCTAGTACATTAATGTGTAAGGGAACGTAGCGACCAAGGGAAATATTTAGATATTGGTACCAATTGTAAACAGGGCTTTTACAGTGTTAAGAAAAACCGCGTATAATGATATTCGATTGATTGTAGCGACCGAGTTAGAAAACTTTTGAACTTGAAGTGCTGAAAGTATGCATTTTAGTGCACTTAAAAGCTGCTTATAAAATGTTGTTTCTTTCTTGCGAGGGGGCCTTGAAACATAGATTGGGGGTTGGGGTGGAGATGTTTGTACACGGCACCCCCGGCTTTCTAGGCCTCTGGACATATATATGACAGCAATGTACCCATTCCACTAGATATAATTACCTGGCCTGGATGAACGGCATCCACATTCGAAAATCCTACCACCATCGACCACTGGTCTATGAATCCAATTTTCTTATCGTAGCTCTTAAATATTTCCCTAAGCTTCTTGTCCAGTTCTCGCGCGTACCAATCGCTCGCCGTTAAGGACGATCCCGCGTTCCCGTGCGAGCGGGTATTCGCGCTTTTGATGACGACAAGCGTCTCGGGACTTCGGCGGTGCAATCTTTCCACCGCGGCCTTTATCCTTCTCACTCGATGCTCATAGAAACTAATGTTTAGGGTGGTTAGATGCGCCCATATTGTAAACATGTAGACTGTTTGTGGTGCTGCTTCTAGCTCATCAAGAGCTTCCTCAATATACTGCACTTCGGATGCATCCGTCCAGTTATTCCGGATCGGGTATCCGTGATGGCGATAGTGAACCGTAAAGTTGTTAACCTTGTCTTCAGCCATAGAAGGGCCAACCTTCCAATTAGATTGTAATGTGGGCGGATTCGGTTTGAGGGTACTCTTTAGAGTCTTCACGATGTATTCGTAATACTGTCTCGAGGTGGAGTCCCCGTGAAAATACAGGGTTTTATTGGTAAGGCATTTCAAGGAACTGGGGATTACAAAGCTACGACGACGGCAGTAGTTGGAATACCAGTTTCCTTTGAAGAAGTAGCCCGCTGCCATTGGGTTAGAAAGATTTTGGGAACCTACGGCGCACGGAGGTAACCTCTCGTTAAAGCAATGATCTGGACTCGGTATATCTGAAAGATATAAGATTTATAGTTACTTTACTTGTAATTCGTACATGTCATGAAGAATTTTAATAGGATGAACGACAATACAGGAAAATGCCTCTCAGTACCCTTTAGTGCGTATAAAAAAAATAAGCCAACTTTCGTAGCTTCTCATTAAGAAGTTGTTACCTAGGTGATCTTGCAATATATACCATGGTAAGGGTATTTAATATCTTGTCTAATGTTATTTCTGCCATAAACGTCCTGCAACAGATGCCTGAACAGCGGCCTTTTCAAAACGTATCGTCAAAATCCTCTGGCTTAATTCGTTCCAACGGAACTTTCCGTTGGGTCAGGTTGTCATGTTCCATGAACTTTCGTGAAAACATATCCCCATATTCAAAATAATAATAATAATAATAATAGTAATAATAAAACGGTGCTTACAAAGCGCTTTCCATCGAAGGCTCTAAGCGCTAAAAGGTAGGGTATGTCACGTTGTCGGAATATACTTTACTTTGGGAAAACATGCTCCTATATTCACTAAAGGTCGGGTGAACTGAATGCAAATAATCACATTTTTCTTCCAAGATGGTGCTTGAGATAAGACTAATCTTTTACATGCATATTTGTAAAAACACGCCCATACAATCAGTCAATGACGAAGTCTTGGTCTCCTTACAAACGATTTGCTTTAAGTTTATCTTAACATTTCGGGTAAATTGGACTTTGATTTTTAAGAAAAATGAGAAACATAAAAACGTACACAAAGACAAAAATAATAAAGATTCTGACGAAATCAAGAGGTGATCTGCAGGATCTGCTGCAAATCACCTCATAATAATTGCAACTATAAATATAATGATGATGATAAATCAATGATAATAATAATAACGGAATATAAAGGGGAGGAATGTGGAAGCAATACTCTGTTCGGCTACTTTCCTTAGTTTTTTGTCCAAAAGTTTTACTCAAATCACGTTTTGCATTCTTTTGCATTTTATTAAACACTTTTCGCTCTTTTTGCTTGTCCTTTTTTCCTTCCCGGTCTATCCCTCATCTCTGTCTAAAAATTTTCCCTGTTTCTCTTTCCCTCTCCAGCTTATTCTCTTGATCTTTCTCAGTTTTTTTCTTTCTTTCTCACTCATTCTTTTTTGTATTTCATTCTTCACTAGAAGAGCTGCAGCTAGAGGTATAAGGATGTTGCACCTAAAGGCTATATATACCGTAACTTGTGAAAGTATGTGTCCCTGGCAAATGTGCAAGTGTATGCAGTACACTTATTGTTTGTTTCGGGGGTAAAATTTGAATTGACATATTTTTGTTTTCAGAATGACGGAAAAGATGGTTTATATTCTCTTGGATTGAGATGACAATTACTACAACATAAATTGTAATTTGTACAAAAGGAATATTAAATATGTGAGATTATTTTCCCGTGGAAACTCTATAGCACTAAGCTATTCTGCATCGCTAAATACATATAATCATGTATATGGGGTTCCTCCTGCATGTGCTGAAGTACACCCACTCACTCTGTTTTTCCTTTCAGTGACAAATCCCTCCCAATTCTATGCAATTATGACCAATGATGTCCCCCTGATAGGCGGTGATGAAATGACTAGTTGCCAACTAACCTTAGTCAGCTTTAATGAAGATTTAGTTGACATCCATGATCTATGGACCATTTAGTTATACAACTAGGATTTGTGAATAGGACCTAGTTGCACACTAAAAACTTCGTAATATTTCATAAATATCTACTAATTCCTGGTTGATAGCTGGCTTAGTAAGGTTTTAGGAATATGGGTCCAGGTGGACATACGCAGTATAATATTACCCTCAATACAACACGGGCAAAGCCTGTGTAGTCGACTTTTACTAAACAGTCCCTCGGGATTATTTCCCGATTTCATGTTTTGAGATACTCGAGTGAAATTTTTTTAAAGAAACGAAGTTAAAATGTGATTCCCCACACAGCCATCAGGCGAAAGAGGCAAGGAACTTATGTTCAAAGTTTTTCCTCAATTATGCACACTCATACGTTTATTCGTAGGATTGAACTCGTTCTATTAAAGAATGGCAAAAATGCAGTTTAGTTTAACTTACAAAGTAATGTAACTGGATTTCACTTGGTACAGTGACATAACATTCTTGTGTACTGTACTCAATGTACAGCTAACATTCAGACGTATACAACAAATAATCTGGGGGGTGTTTCACAAAGATCCTAAGTTGAACTTATCTCTAAGTTGGACTTAAAAATCATGGAAAGCCGTTAGCATCTATACAAATATTTTTTAAAAGTTATTTTAAAAGGTATAAAATGTTGATTTAAATTATTCATATTTTCAATTATCAAGGAGATTTCATGTTCTTGATGTTGAATTTATAAAAAAGTCAAAATTACTTGAATTCTCGCTTTTGAATATATTTTATTTTAAAGCTACAAATGGCTCTCCATAATTTTTAAGTCCAACTTAGAGTTAAGTTCGACTTAGGATCTTTGTGAAACACCCCCCTGCTGTTTTATCATAAATAATGACGTAAGGTGTTAAAGGTTTGGAAAAAGGTGAGAACTTGTGAATTGAAACCTCTCTAGCAAAATTTTAGAAAACTAGTTATTGTTCTCCTGGACTCCATGTTACTTTGAAATACATTTTAAATTCATGTAAGCCTGTTATTGATATAATTATGATGACGAAATTTCATGTCATCTGGAGAGAAAAAAAATATGGGAGATTGCTCGGTCGCTTCGCGCTCTCTTTAGAAAGCTAGGCCTTCATTCACAAAGCCTTACTAACCTAGGTGGCAATTAAAAGGCTTTCTAGTTGCCAGGTAGACAAGAGTAGGTATTCAGAAAACTGAAAACTAAATGAATGCAACCAAAAAAGAATGATATGAGGAAGAATAGGAGACTATAGCTGATTCATACCTCTCCTTTACAGCACTACACATTCATTGAAGGTTATAAGGCATCAATCAGTGGCGTTTATAATTATGTTTGGCAAGTAAAACTTTTGTGATACTCTGTGCAAACTTGCTGACTTCATTCTTTCATTACAATGCTTGAAGTTTTAATCTTTACTTGAGTCTCTGAAAGGCCTGAAATTGGGTAAATCATCCCGCGAGGGACACGTTAACAATTTTCACCTGATATAAAACACTTGAAGACACCATATAAAAGTTGTGGCATTTTGACACTACTATCCACTAGCGCCTATATTTTTGAGATCCCTGGCAAATTTTGGCCACTTATCTGGAACGAAGCAGTTGTTTTTTTGTTTTTTTAAGAAAACGTTGCTAAAAGAATTTGTAGATTCGGTGTTGGACCAGGAAGCGGATGACTAGGTTTAGGATAACGAGGATGGCTTAAATTATTCCAACATACTCCACATTGCTTTAAAATTTGACATCGGTAAAATATTGGTTCACGTAATGAATTTCGAACGTAAGTTATGAAATCATTAAGTTTGATTTGGGAGGTCTATAAATAACACCAATAAGATTATTTTTACTATTAGGCACTATGAGTTCATTTAAATAGAGATTAAACTACATTATTCATACAGTCTAGCTTGTCGTGGATTGTGTGATTATATTTCTTTTTAAACTATATGCCAATCCCTCCACCTATTCTTTTTGGTCTGTTATTAACAATTAAAGAAAATCTAGGTAGGGTAAATGAAACGTTGGAATCATTTGCTAACCAGGTTTTTGTTAAGCCAATGGCGGTACAACTCTGATGTGAGTTTTCTAAAAGAAATTGCAAGTTATCGAGTTTGTCGTTGATACTTCTTAAATTGAAATGCAGTAATGAAATGTTTTCATCTGCAATTTTACAAATTTCTTGCTTAAAGTGATTTTCAGTGAAATAGACGCAAGATGGAGGATGGACGGAATAGTTGTAATCAGAATCCCTGTCAAATCCTGGTGATGAATTCATTATATCGGAAATAGAATTTGCAAAACTATATTTAGTGTTGGTGTTACAAGCCTCGTTATCTGTAGTATAATTTCTTACGGTATCCAAACAAAAATCATAATTGTTTAACAAATCAAAATATTAAGGACTGTGCTATAGAAAAATAAAATGCATATCGTGAGTCTGTCAGCCAATAGTAATGAATCGATAAACTCGGCTATAGACCCAAGAGGAAACAGAACAAAAATACATAAACATGACAAAAACAGGAAACAGAGGCGAAAAACACATGCAAAAGAGGTTAGAGAGAAGACAAGCGAGAAACACAACTGGACAACGTGTGACGTCGGGTACATTGAAACAGATATTAATGAGCATAAGTGTCGACATGTTCGCAAAAAAGTTGAGTAATTGTTGTTTAGTTGTATAACGGAGAGAGTCATCGACGGCACATGAGGTTCGTTTCTCGAAACCGTCACAAGATCAACGACATCTCGACACCGTCGCTCGACTTGTCCGCTAAGTGTTTCACAAAACCGTCTTTGCCAAGACGAGCGACAACTTCCCCGACAAGAGACTTGTCGCGACCCAAAACCTGTCATATCTCTTTTTAAAGACATCTTAAGGCAACTTTACGTTAGTCTATGAGCAATGAAAAAGTGAAAACTAAAAATTAATTTGAAAACTTACTTCTCGATATTCAACCTCTCATTTCACTGATCAGTTCTTATTGGTATTGATTTAAAAGCATTATTCAAACATAATGAACAGGGGAGTGTTTCACAAAGACTAAGATCAACTTTAAGTTGGACTTAACTATGGCAGGCCATTCATGCCACTAGTTCCTCTAACCATTTCTGGCATTGGCTTCTCAAGGGACGTACAAATCGTGGTCACAAATCTACAGAATTTACCCTTTTTGATAGTTCATTATTAAAGGAAAAAATATTATCTAAAGATCATAATTGAGAGACCAATGGTGAGAGCAACCAGTGGCATGAACGGCCTGCCATAGTTAAGTCCAACTTAAAGTCGATCTTAGTCTTTGTGAAACACCCCCCTGTTCTTATAAAGCTTTAATGCCTTAACGAGTAAATATGATAACATTATTTGTGCATACATCGGTCTACCATAGAAAAGTCGCCGAAGATGGAACAGTCTGTATTTACAGACACATGAGAATGACGACAGTTTTCGAATTGGTATTTCTCTAGATTTTTTTCATTTTCAAGCATAACCTTGATAAAAATGATATCACATTATTATTTGATAAACAAATGTTAAAACTGTGAGTCATCAAATTTACTTAACCAGAAACACAATTTGGGTCTTCTTTCAATTGGATATGAGTTATGGTATCCTCTTACTTCCAAATTCCGATTTGCTCTTCGCCAAAGCAACCTCGAGTTTCATCAATGTTTATGAATTCTAAGATATCTTTAGTAACACATGCTTTCATGCAAATTGAATATTTGTTTCATCTGTGCTAACACTCTCTTAGCTTTTTACTTTTCAAATATTTTGAGTGACATTAAGCTTCATAATGTGTCGTGGTCGATGTAGAGGTGTCGTGGTCGAGTGGATGCGTCACCTGACTGTCGATCACAAGGTCCGCGGTTCGAGTCCCACCGCGGCACTAATGTCCTTTGGCAGGGCATTGATCTACATTTGCCACACTCAACCCAGGTGATGTAAATGGGTACCTGGCAGGAATTAATTCCTTGAAATGCTAGAGCGCCGCAATGGCAGCACAGCTAAAGCCGGGGTAATAATATCCAGAATTTGTTAAGGCGCCTTGAGCATCTCTTGGGGTGGATATGTGCGCATTATAAATGTTGTTATTATTATTATTTTATAATCTCTTTTGGTAATTCAGGATAAAATCTGATGGATCGTGACAAAGAGTGTTATATTTGGCCGATAGTACCGAAATAATGAATTTGTCGCTCATCATTATCGTCTTGAGGAACAGGTTGTCCGCTTCGCGGACAAAGATGTGACTGTTATGGAGTTGGTTTCATGAAACGACCCCTTGGCCTCCTCAAGTATTTCCTTCCCTTATTTTGTATCCACCATGAGCTTTTGACTTTTGCAGAGGATTTATATAATTATTACGATGAATATGAGCTTATTTTCAGACTAATGTTGGCGAGCGAGCGCGCCGAAAATATACGTCCTTACTCGGCCATTAAACTTTAAAAAAAAGATATTCAGAAACTTCTATTAAAAGTTGCAACCAATCACCGGCAAAATGGCAACTCCGTAACTTTCGATCATCTCTCTCATTTTCTGGTACAGAAATATTGTCAGACTTCCCTTTTTCTTGTTTGTTTTATTATCAAGGATTAAATCTATTTCATAAATGGGTTCTATAAAATGTAGGTCTGTGTACAATGATTACATCAAGGTTTTACGTATAGATTCATTTTTAGAAGGTAATTGGAATTTTAATAATGTTTTACTACAAAGCAAATGGCAGAGGTCCTTGATAGGTACGTTATGGAGTTGCCAGTTGAGGTTTCATCGATTACAACTATAAACTAAGATTCATTTTCTAGGTTTTACCCGATTTCCTCAAACTTTAACTGATCTGCTTCTTTCATTTCCTTTCTACTAAAATAAAGTTAGTATCAAGTTGATTTTTTTCTTCAACAACTGTCTGACTTTAATATTGTTTACACTTACTTTTGTCTCGTTCAGTTACTGTCACAAAGTGGACTCCTCGCACTGGTATAGGTTGCTTTTGCCTGTGAAAAATATACAAATATATTACGAAAGAAATCGGCGTCAAAATGTACAGATTCCTTGGAGTTGGATCAACTATAGACCTCTTTTTTCATCAGATGGGACTTATTTAAAGGAGAACCCGACATATTTACCTCTGGCATTTTTACCTCTGGCAATTTTACCCCGGCATTTTCACCTCTGACAGTTATACCTCTGATATTTTTACCTCTGTCGTATTTAACGCTCTTATTTTCAACTCTGATATTTTTCCCTCTGGCATTTGAACTTTTGACATTTTTACCTTTGGCATTTTTACCGCTAGCATTTTTACCTCCACCATTTTCATCACTGACATTTTGACGCCGAACCCTCAAAAGTTTTGGATGTATACCCCACTCCCTTCCCGGGAGTTTACGTGCGTGCTTACCCTTTAAACAATGTCTGCTCATGTGTTGTCATAGCAGGTCGGTTAAGAGTCGCTGCGTAGTTCTTGTTGGCACAAGTCCATGCAAAGTCTGAACAAGTCAAATTGGTCGGCGCTGTACAAAACCAAGGCTCTTCTATCGCATGTCTCGTAAAATCACATGTGGTTGCCTGTTCGAGTGGGGAGGCGGGGAGAGGGAATAAGAGAAAGACAGGAAGATATAGAGAAGGAGGAAAGGGAGAGGGAGGTAGAGAGAACGGAGAGAAGAGGGAAGGGAAAAACTAACCGTTACCACAAAACTACCATAATCACTAACTCTGCATTTATAATCAAATATAAAATGCACAATCATTAGCCATCAGGTTGATTAATAACAAACCATTTCCCGCAGTCTACATTAGGAGACCATTGATAATCATGTTTTATAACAAGAATTTGAATATGTCATTATTGCCTGTCGGTTCTGCCTTCTATGAGGCAAAAATAAGCTTCTAGTTAAAAAAAAGGGGGCAATAATAGGACCAGTATAGGAGCACTGTGGTATTGATGAAAGCTCTTGATTTTCATACGATAGGTCCTGAGTCCGATCGTTGCTCCGTGCTTACATCCTTGGACAAGCTGTTTTGCCAACATTCGTCCCTCTCAGGGTTTGAACAGGTTATTATTGACAGGTACCTACCTGTCAAAAATGAGGTAATAATAATTGCAGGAACTAAATAAAGAGCGTTGTAATACTAATGTGGCGACAGTGGGTATATAAGCCCCAGTTTAATCATTTGTTGTTGTTTTTAAATAAACAATAGAGACACACAACGAGTGAATGGCAATTATAGCCAAACCATGCCCGTAGGTGCCGGTAAAAAGGGGGGCATTTATAAACGATACTTTTTATTTAGGATTAAACTGCCAAAAATTACTTTCATCAAACATGATAAATGTGATCATAATCAAATAAAAGTTATCTCTCCTTTGAAAATGTAAATAAATGAACTTTTGGTTATTTTGACAAACATAAAAATCAAAAGGAGTTATTATTTGCATTGGGTGATATACAATGCTAAAACTAATTAATTTGGAAGAAATTTGAGGATATTGTTAGAAAATATTGATACACTGGGTACGTTAACACAAATTCAGCATCAGTTGCGGGAGGGGGGGGGGTAGGCTCTTGAACGAGAAAGAACTCTAAAATTCAAACAAATATTATAAAAACAAACATGCATTCAAACAAAACAATTGATTATTTTCTACTTACATTCGGTACGGGAGGTACTACATTGCACAGTGTGGCTTCTGCGACAGATTCATTTCCAATCGTCCTGGTGAATCGTCCATAATACCCATATCTCGTTGGGCAAGTATCTAGAGCTCGTCTCAATACGTTCACGGCCTCTGCTGGATGGACGAGAATTGCACGAACGAAGGTTTTCCCGACCCATCGTAACGTGAAAGACGCCTAAATAGAGTGTCAATTCAATTCAATTCAAATGCTATTGATTATAATCCAAACAAATAGGATCATTCTCAATTTCTAATAGCAATGGATCACAAAATTCAAAATTATAGTGTAACATAGATAATTGAGTGCGAAAGTCACAATTACAATAACCAGGAATGACACAAAATATTTTACTACTGCATGTCTCTTCTGGAATAGAATACTGAGACGAAATACAAATTAATTACTCGTAATACTTTTTACAACTTCTTTTTCTTCATACCACATTTCGATACTCTGATAACGAACGATAATTATCAAGAATATAGTATATTTAATATAGTAAACAAAAATGTTAGAGTACAAGTGTCAAATTACATTAAACAGAAAGCAGAAATAGCCCTTAAAATGACGTACGACCACGGGCCTCTTCAAGAGTATGATACACTGTTGCACGCAAAGCTGGAACAATTTTGTGAAAACCTTTTGTCTTTCTGTTTTCTTTCTTTTCCTCTTTACAAACCCCTCCCCACGAGATAACCCCGACAGTACGACCCAATCCCGATGGATACTGTTCATATTATGTCGTAGCTACTTTGATCAATAAATTTTGATCGATAAAACCCCGAGAAAACAACAGAATCATCCGCCACGAACAAATCACACCGCCACAATCACCACATGGAAAGAGAGAAAAAAAAGAAGAAGAAAACAATTTTAGCTACGTAGGAGACAGTGAGCAAGGAATGGCAATAAATAATTCTTTTTACAATACTAAATTTTAGCGAGATTAATAATGTAGTAATAATTAAAATTTCATATGAATAGTGAAAAAAGCAACAACAACAAAACAATAAATGATCTACTAATCTCGTATATGGTCAAATCTCTATTCTATCTAAGACTTGATATTGCAAAGTCAAATATATTAATAGCATAAAGATAAACAGCAACGTAAATGAGCAAAGATAAAAAAATACAAGGTCAAACAAACAAGACTTGAACTTGAAAATTTGGTTTGTTTGTTATAACTGGGGTGGGGATGGGGCTATTCGTTTGTCATACATCTTGCTTAATCCATATTTTATTATTGCGTTTATGTCGGTTTCGTCAATTATTTTTAATTTCTAAACAGAGGAGAAGGAAGGTGGCCTATCATATCATAGAAGAAACATACAATTGCGGTTATAGAAGAGGGTGGGGAGGGGGCTAAATCCCCAAACCTCAAGAACTACGGTTTTGACGAACCATCGTAATGTGAAAAATGCCTAAAGAGAGTGAGGGAAGATGGCCTATCATAATGAAGAAGAAACACGATCGCAAAGCTTTCAGGAATTCAGCCTAAGACAATCCTACAGAAATGTGAGAACATTAAGGAGCCGTATAGCAATATCCGAACCTGATTTCTCTGGCACATAGAATAACCTATGAAAAATGCCCTTGATTCGATTGCTCGAAATACTTTGCCATTGTTGTTTTACCATATTTTGAAATAGTTAGTCTACATTTTTCTTATCCTGTGTTTATCGTTGGCTACAAACTGGCAGAGAATTTTGCTGACAGGTAAAATTAAATAATAATTTAACGTAACGAATGCGAACAAAAAATATCAATGTATAAAATCTTAAATATCTTTTTGCAAGAAATCCAGAGAAGGATTAAAAAGTGCAATATAAAATTAAATCATTATAACAAATGTGCTGTAGTTTAGGGTTTGTATAAAGTCAAAATTTGAAAGCAAGTTATGTCTTGACATTTAGTTTGCTTGTTAAAAAAATGGAATTTCCAGAATCGACTGTAGTGGTAAAAACAGAAAAAATGTGAATTGCCAGCCCACAACTTTAACAAGAATGGGATTTGAATGTCTTTACTTGTAGAACAGAAATTTGGAAAAGAGTTGACTAGCCATCTTGTTTTTTTTTACGAACCTTGTACTTGCCATCTCCAAGATAAACAACTTCTCCATCGGCGGAAGCACCGGCTTTAAGTTCATCATTGTAGATCCTGACCCGGATATAATCTCCTCCATTTACTTTTGATTTGTTTTTACTGTCTCTGGCTTCGATGATGATGTCCAGACGATCACATATTTGGTATTTCCTTTGGGCATCGACGATGTGAAACGTAGACATTTTAGCACTTGTAATACCAGCGGTTTCCTTACAAAAAATACAAATCTAAAATTATTATTATTACAGTATTTATATTATTTATATACTGCGCTTTTCCCAGAGCTGCCCAAAGCGCTTACAACAAGTAGAATCGTACAAAAAATGAAAATGAAAACTTACACAATGTTAAAAATCTGGATTACAAAAAAAAAATGTTTTAAGTCCCATTTTGAATGAAGAGACATATGGTGATTGCCTGAGTATTAAAGGTAGTCTATTCCAATATTTAGATGCAGTTATAGTGAAAGTCCTATCTCCAGCTGGTTTCCGTGTGATGTTGTATGTAAGACGTAGTGGGTCACTAGAGGCTCGTAAATTCCTGCGATAGGGTCAAATAATCACGTAGATATTGAGGTGCCTGTTTATTAAGGGATTTAGAGACTAATAAAAGTAATTTAAAAACTATACGATGTCTTACAGGAAGCCAGTGTAACGAGTCAAGGAGTGGTTAAGGGGAGTGAGATTTCTTAACCTGATAGGTCAGGCGGGCTGCCCAATTTTGAAGCCGTTGGATACGATCTCATTGAGTAAAAGGGATAGTGGAAAGAAGGCCGTTGCAGTAATCTAAACGGGACAGAACTAGAGAATGGATAGCGGATTGATTAATGTATCTTCTAATTCGAGAAATGTTCCTTAAATGAAAAGTTGCAGTAGTACATATTTGAGAGACAAGGTCTAGCATTGACATTTCTCTATCCAAGAGCACACCTAGATTCTTAACAGTGACTGAAGGGATTATGAATATATCACCCTTCCAACTTTTAACTTAAGATCTAGCAGATTGCGTAAACTGTGAGAAGAAGCTGCTACAAAGAATTCTGTCTACGATTCATTCAGCTTCAACTTATTAACTAACATCCAATTTCCAATTGAACATTAACAACAAAATGCATAATAAAACGTCTTCGAATTCGAATTGAATAGTGAATGAGGACATATAAATGATGTGTGATATTGCTATCACACCGAATATTTTATTTTGTGAGGGGTCAAACTGAAAGAAAAAACACACAGGTGTACTTTGTTGAAGAAGTGTTACTGGCTTTAGCTCAGTTTTGAAATAAAATCAATCTCAGTAGGGGAACTTTGTCTGAGTGTCCCAAATCCATTCTGTGTGTACACTTCGATGCTACAAATTGTGAGCCCCTCTAAATGGCCATAGTTTGTCATCCTACATTAAACCAGCAGTGTGGGAGACTGAAAAACTATCAAAGTGTTCGAAATACTCGCGGTATTCACACTGGTGCTACACATTTTGAATATATAGGCCTATAATAACTATGAGATCTACCAGTCCCTGGCTCTGTAATCGTTGGATCCAGTCATGCGAATCAGTAAAATAGTATGTCACCATTTCTAACCATATTGAATTCGATCATGGCGCATTGAAACGAAATTTTACCAAACATTTTCATTTTAGATACTTCTATTATTCCATTTTTCATAAGTTATTCAACAAAAGAAGCATAGTAGGCCTATGCTAAGGTGACGTTTTAAAAGTCTTATCGTTGGATCCAGATATGTGAACTAGTAACAATATTATACAATGTCACTGTTTCTTTAGCCACATTAATTTAATGGCACCCAAACGACGGGTTTCCTCAAAACCGCTCAATTTGATACTGTGGTGATGCATTCTTTCCTTATACATCGGAAGAAAGTAGATTGCTAAGATGATATTTGTATGTCTGACCGTTGATAAGCTAATCGGTTATCAATTGATATCATGCCACTATTTCTTTAACTATCTTAATCTCATGGCACCCTGTAACGATGGCTTACCAAACTTTTCACTTGATACTGCCAGGATGAATTCTTCCTTTTTACAACTAAAAGATAAATGAATTAAAGTTTTACGCTAACTTGATATTTGAAAGTTTTGTCAACACACGATACCGTATAATATATGTCATGGATTTCTTTTAATTTAAGACAAGTTTAATTGTATCGGAAGAAATCCATCGAAAGAGGTACCCCGACCTATTTCATAGTTTTCTAAAGATAACTGTATAGGTCAAATTATTGATTTAGTGTTCACAAACTAAATATTCCAGTAAATAGTACATGAAAGCATTGAGGTCTCTTACAGGCTTAGAATTGTTGAAGTTTGGCGCTATTTGTATGGCGGTAGTACTAGTAGTGTTCTGTATTCCGGTATCATTTGACGTCAGCACCTGCTTGAAAATGAGAATCGAAATCACTTGCTAAAGCTGTGTTCTGGTATGAAATTCGATTGTTTTGTGAAAGCAAAGACCTTCATAGTATAGATACAATTTACTCTGAGTTACTTACATAGTACGCTCGGCAAGCGGAGATTGCTGTGTGAAGAAAACGGGCAAGACAGTTACGTTCGCCAACGGTCTACAGCTGAAAGCATGTCTCATGTTCAGGGATATTTTATACCTCATTCTATCTTTTCCAAGTCTGACATTTGCATGAGAGCAGGGATGAAGAGTTCGAAAATATACTTTTAAAACCTTTATTTTCAATAAATTACACCATAAATCTAAGGGAATATGCATGCTGTAGACAAAGTCGTCTGCCAGAGGTTAAAACGTGAAAACACAGATTCTAAGATTTATTAAAGCTCCCATAGCATTTACTTGAAATTATATGAAATGTGACTGTGTGACAAAAATGTTAGGATGTGAAATAAGATCAATTATGCTCCAAAAGTCGAAGAGACCCCTCCATAAATCTCAGGGGATATTTAAAACATCAAGTGCAATAAGTTAACACGTGAAAACAGGTATTTTAAAATTTATTATAATTCCCATGGGACTTTTTAGAAATTATGTAAAAACGTGACTTGCGTGTAACTTCAGGATTACAAAAGTTATAATTGAGGCTCAAGAAGTCAAATAGACCCCCATAAATTCCAGGAAATATGCACGCTTTTGACAAAAAAGGGAGAAGCTACATGCAAAAAACATTTGTTGTTAGTTATGGCGTAATATAAGAAGTGCATGCGGCGGCAATCCAGGGCCAGGCCAGAGACCTTTAATTAATTGTGTCAAGACAATTTACTCTGACTTACTTCCAAATAAATGAATAAATAAATAAATGAATAAAAGTACACTCGGGGCATAGATTGTGTAACAAAAGAGGTTCGAAAAGTTGTGGTAGCCATAGCTTTTATGAAAACTGTTTAATCTTATATTTGATATTTTTCAAGTCTGCTTTGCATCCCCATCTATCATGCTTTCCCCCATTATTGGCACTGGTACTGTATCTGGGACAAAGTTATTAGAACGAACTAATTGACGATCATGCTGTCTATCAAAACAAAACAAGCAAAAGATGGAGGAAATATTAAATAAACATTTGATTTCTTTCCTTCAAAATGCTCGCGTGCTTTATTTCGAGACTGTCCACTCTTGAACAAATTTGAATTTGAGCGTTGAAGTTTCTCGCGTGTTTTTATTTCATTTATTTATTTATTTATTTTAGAAAGATAAATTAATTGGGGAAATGTATTGCATGCTTGTTTGAATGTGTGTGCATGTTTGTTTCAATGTGGAGAGAACACAAGCATTGTAAAATTTCATCTTTGTACCCACATTATTGTTACGGTTTTTCCACACCTTGTCCAGTTCTGAAAGCTGCGGATACTCAATTAATTATTTCGTTAAACTCCCTGATATTAATTAGTCCCATCTGCACTGCAATAAGCACCAAGGCATTTGAAGTGGTCTACCTCCTTGATGTCACCTTCATCACCAAGTAGAACAACAGGGTGGGGAACCTAAAATCTACAAACTAAGCTTTTTAATAGGTTCCTCACATTTCACCCTGTATAACCTACCATTTAATACAATTAATTTCGACGTCTTTACAAAGACTTGATTATATAATGTCATACTTTGAGTATATTTCATATTATATCGCGGAAGAGGTTTACGGTACACCATGTATAAAGTCCTAGAAGGACTAAGAAAAGTGGATAAAAATAGAAGTGAAATGGAAAGGCGAGAAAAGTGGAGGTTGGAAGGAAGAATATCTTTCGGAAGTGAGTATAGTCCTGAAAAGGACTGTAAACCAGAAGTGGTAGATAGGATGAGGGGTTTGAGTAGAAGACTGGATTGAGTTAGAGAGTTGAGTAGATGGGAGAAGCTGGCTTGAGTTGGCGAGTAGAGTTGCAGAGCAGGAGCAGGAGAGTAGTCTCGACGTTTCGGACAGGTTGACTGTCCGTCTTCAGGTTGACTGTCCGTCTTCAGGAGTCTCCTGAAGACGGACAGTCAACCTGTCCGAAACGTCGAGACTACTCTCCTGCTCAACTCTACTCGCCAACTCAAGCCAGCTTCTCCAACTCAACTCTCAATCTTCTACTCAAACCCTCATCTATCTCCTTACAGTCCTTTTCAGGACTATACTCACTTCCGAAAGATATTCTTCCTTCCAACCTCCACTTTTCTCGCCTTTCCATTTCACTTCTATTTTTATCCACTTTTCTTAGTCCTTCTAGGACTTTATACATGGTGTACCGTAAACCTCTTCCGCGATATTCATACCACCATGCAAACCTTCAAACATCATTTCATATTATGTTCTAAATTTGTCATTTATGTGAAATTCTGGTTTGTGAAATGTGAAACAAATAAACTTGAAACTTGAACAGGGTTTGGAACACTGGCTCACCCAATAGGCATGAACTCTGTTTTTTAATACCTCATCATGAGCCCCAGTTTTCCCGCTAATGCACGGTTGAGCCTTTACCTCCCCGAGAAGGATTGTTATATTGTAAGTTAGCAAGAATCAGTGAATTGTATAGCATGAATAAATGCTTTTAAGGGATAATGGGTCGTGAGCTTATTAGAATACCTATATACGTTTGGATATTCTGCTTCGAATTTCTGATCTAGAATAATACCATTCATCATTAACATGTATTTGTTTCACCAGGCGTATTATTTTATTTCTTCTCCTGAAACACAACAAAATTGTTTTGGAATAGTTCAATGTAATGATTATTTTTTTTTGCTTTAGACCAGTTGGTAATTTTCTAGAGTTCACATTTTGTTGCACCTATCGAACTACTCAGAGTATGATTAGTTGCAATAATATTTCTTTCAGCAAATAGGCCTAAGATCATTACAAAAAATGATACGGAACATAAATCCTTAAAGGTACTATATGTCCCATTTGCAGGCCAAACAAATGAATAGATTAAATTGCACCGGCATTTGAAAGATAATACTAATTTAGAACTTCCCTCAAAACGAAAGGGCTTGAAAATGTCTTTTTGTTGGAAAATAACGACCGTTAGTTGTCGAATCGACTTTAATGATTGCAATCCATCTAGTAATAGTCTGATTTTCAGACCCTTGTACCGAATGGTCATACCTTTTGTGCTCAGCAAAGATTCAATCAGTTTAATTTTGGCCATTACAAGAAGTGGGTTATTGATGTAGACAAATGCTCATGTACTCTTTACAGCTCATTTTATGTATGTTATTACCAAAGAAAAAAAGATGTCAGTCAGTCACTCAATAGTGTCCGATAGTGAAGTCTAGAAGGACTATGCAAGTTTTCCTTGCATAATTTGAATACTAGGACACAGCTAACGGTTAAATTTCACTGATAGGACAAAAGTGACATATTCATAATTCCTGCAAAGTTCTACAGAATTTGATGTTGGCTGCAAACAGGACATAGTACATTTAATGTATAATGGAAAAAGCACGGGCCCAAAATTGGAAATTGAGGAATACCTGATGTTATATTTAAAAGTAGAAGTGCAGTTTTTATATGCTCTTTACTGATATCGTTCCCTTTTTTAATAGCCGTGTTCGCTTCGATTGTTTTCTCTCCATTTTCCATCATTTGTTCTTGGAGGTTGACATGATAGAAATGTTTGTCATTTGTCTTCAATGATGAGGCCTGAGTTCATGCATAAGAGCGGGCCGTACAGCGCCAAGTTTCGACCTTTACTTAACAAAACTGTGTAACTCTAATACTACGGCAGGGAAAATATTTCGATAGCGACTACTCAGTATTCTATTTACTTATTCATTTTTTCTGTTGATATAATGGGGACGCCATAAGATTAGTCCACGTAGCGCTCTATTTACAGAAAAGGCTAATCATTGTACTTTGAACTGTACTTTGAACTTGTAAATAGCTTTTCATAAAACATGTATACTTGGTTTACTTTTTTTCAAAAACCAATTTGTTGTAGGGCATTGGCTGAATACCACAACGATGACATCACATACCAAGTAGGACTACAGTACGTTTGTCATGCTTTTTTTTTCCTTTGTTCTTTTGATCAAATGATCTTTCCTTTTTATGATCTAATCAGAAATTACTTCAACTCAATAATAAATGTGAATAATAAATTGTTAAAGATAAAGTTGAGTTCTGGTCATGCGATTGCATTGTGAAAGAAACAGTGTGGAATCGATCAGAAAAGGTTGATCATCTAGCATACAAGTATTGGTGTGTACTGCAAGGTTCTGGAATCATCAAAATGATAAGAAATTTGGCCCAGTCTTGGTAAAACTACAAGCACTGTACACAGAAAGATGTATATGGGACTACACGAACATGTGGCATAAAAATCCGTCCCAATTTTTATGCTGTTACATGCCATATTTAGAATATTAAGGCATTTGAAGAGCCATGCTTTTCAGGGAACATTTTTAATCTGATGTTCTTCCACACTTGCATAATAACAATGATAACGCTCACAAATTATTTTTCACCTCTTCCCAGAACTCAACCTTCTCTTTAAGTCACTAATGTTCGCCTATAATTTACTTAGATCTACGAAAAAACATCATTGATATCAGAAGTGTATTTTTGTTATGTTCTCTTTGTTATGCACTATTTTTTTTAAATAGTAAATAAATGTACTTGAACTAGAACTTGCATTAGTAAAGCTACCCCTCCACCTTTACTTCTTGTACTATGAACATGATAAAAAGAATAGTTTTTACAGACAAACAAGAGAGGAGTGTTACTATGGATGCCTGCCTCTGTGAAGTCAATAATTGGGAACTTGATCTTTAAATGATTTAAGAAAGAAATTATGGCATGGAAATTTGTTACAACCAACGGGATAAGTCATGTGCTTGTCTTCGAGTCTCAAAACTCTGTCCTCACAATTTGCAAGTCTGTCTGTACGCTAATATTATCTCATCTCACCAAACCTACCTCATAAAATAAAGATCAAGATTGGAAGTAAGCAAAGTTCTTATTTACTCTTTTCATTGAATAGACAACATTATCAAGATCTCTATCTTTATATATTATGAATCAGCATACATACTGTACTTACGCTCCAGACCTGTATTTCATTAAAACATACGAAAAGAATTATCCAGATCTCATTCATCTTGTGACATCATCTGTCAATCATTAGTGAGCTAACCAGAGCTGACCACCTGCTTACAATAGACTATACAATACCAACATAGGAGTTGCTATGTCAGACTTGCTGAAGCAGCGCCAGGAAAAGAAAGGTAATGTGGAGGGATTGTATGAAAGAATGCAATTCTTTTTGTGAGCATGTGCTGAGCTGGGGTAAGTTACATACCACTGTCTCTTTTTAGCTCACTAATGATTGACAGATGATGTCACAAGATAAATGAGATCTGGAACATTTTTTTAGGGTGGAGCTTAGAAGGTCTGAGAACATTATTAAAACAAATATTTTTTTTAATCTATGAAATGAATAACAAAATATGAGTTGTATGCAGCCCTGCACATCAACAGGAATCAACTTATATTTGGATGTCACCCGACCTTTAAGATTATTGTTGACAGGGAGATAGACGTTGTAATAAAAAAAATCGCATTCTGGTGTATATATAAAATATTAGTCTTCCGTATGGTTTTAATGAAAACCGTTTCAAACTAAAATACGTTTATGAAAGAGAAATTGTTTTAAAAATTGTTGTAAATCAGGAGCTACAAAAAACAGACAAAAGGTTGCCAGAGAAACTGTTAAAAGCACTTTAGTTGAAAAGTACCAAAATATTGTACAGTTGAGAAAATATGTGATTTGTATTGAGTACATTGTATTTCAATTATATTTGTTCTCACAAGTTATTTTGATGCTTGAATGTAAACACCTCATTTGAGGCACACACACACACAAAGACATTTTAGGAATCGATTATGCGGCAAACAGGGTCATTTTTAATCCGCTTTTTGAATATTTTTATGATATAAATTACTGACAAATTATATGTTTTTGGTACGAGCTTGATTTGGTGAATCTAGAAGTATCGCAATAAATCATGATTTGTATTGGACAGCTATTCAGAGGGGGAATGAATATGCATAAGATTAGAAGACAGAAAGAACGTATCCACACACGCAGAATAGTGAAATTTAGGTCACAAAATGGTCGCGGCCTATTGTTTTATGTCGGTGCACCTACACGTGTGGCGATCGTTTATTCGGCATTTCAGATCTGTTGCAGATCACCTAATTCCTCAGCAGTGATGAACTCAAGTCTAGTTTTAGTTGGTTTATTCATTGATGCTAATGAAGGAGTTTGTAAAATATCAACAAATGTTTTACAGGAGAAGATTCTGTGCTCAATAAATCTACATGTACATCGAAATCACCCATTAAAACAATACAACTTTATTTATATGATATACGGGTCGTTCTATATAGCAGAATGCCAAGTTCTTCTAAAAAATATGTCTACATTTGTATTATGAGGGCCAATAGATTGTACATATCATAATATTTGTATTATGTTATACTAGCTTATTTCTACACTTTTTGAGTCAATAAAATTTCCGCTGAAGGTTATATCTGGGCTTAATTTAAATGATAGCGAATTCGAAATATACATCGTAACTCCATCTCCTCCTATTCCAAATTTTCTATCAGAACGTAGAGTGAAAAATTATTGATCTTGTATTAATAAGATTCATGTTTTCACTCAACCAAGTTTCAGTAATGCCTAAAAATTTAGATCATTAGATTTCCTTTAAAGTTTAAAGTATATGACATAGCAACGAAAAAAAATTACTTAGAACATACTCGTCCTCCCCTCCCCGAACAAAAGCGACAACATTCTCACCGGCAGTATCGACGTCTCTCCAAATCTTGGAGTCTTCTCATTCCGATTTTTAGTCATGGATATTCCGTAAACGTTATATGATATATCTGATGAAACGAAGTAAAATATCATTATGGTAAAGCAGGTTAGGACGGTTGATAACAACAAACACGATCGAGTCTTTCCCAAAACCATGATTGCTTCTTAAGCGCCTGTTGCAAGGAAACAAAATGAACAAATGGCCGACTACTGTTGTATTCATGCGCATGCGTGTAATTTAGTCGCGATGGCGTCCCATATAGCAACGATTAGTCTCATTGGACAACGCCCCCTCTATTGTCGGAATCCCGCAGCATAACGTGTTAGCCTACTGAATTTTACAAAAATCGTTTTAAAAACAAATCATTTTCTTGTTTAAACGAGAATCACATCCACCCAAACATACGTTGACACTTGCTCTTTCACTGAAACCCTCATGTTTCATTCCATTCGAAAGTTCACTTACCGTAGGGCGTAGGCCTACTCTGATCAAGATAAAGGTCGCTAGCTCGCCATTGCCTTTAGGGACTTTTAGATTTGCACGACGAGATCGTGGACTGCTACGTGGACATCCTTTTAAGGCAATGTGACGTCCTTTTAAGACACACTGCCGTGCACTGCCAGTGCCTTAAAGGACGTCACATTGCCTTAAAAGGATGTCCACGTAGCAGTCTACGTTCTCGTCGTGCAAATCTAAAAGTCCCTATTATCACGCATCTGCGACAAGTCGAATCACACGAAGGATCACAAGCATGAATCATCATAGATCAGTTCTGATTGGTTAATTATGGAAAATTCTGACATCCCCCCCCACCCCAGGGGCGGCGGAGCGACTTCCAAAGTGGGAGGGGCACCAACAAAAGGGCACTTTCTGGAAGAAAAAAGGGCACCTACAAAGGGAAATCTCAAACGAAAATATACAATATTGTTGACATTGGTATATACCTCTACATTGTGATTACATTATCAGGGATGATTTCAATATTTGTTTATCTTTTAACATCATACAAGATTTTGCTTAAGCATCATACTTTGCAGTTAGGTGTAATGGTATGAATATTCATTTGCGAGCGAGCGAGGACAATTTTTAGGATTTGTGAGGTCGCAGTGCGAAAGATTACATGTTATAAAGAGGAAAAACCCCAAGCACATTCTCATAAAGACTGAAAAGGCCTTCAATAAGTAACATAATTATATCATCTATAAATGCGATTGAGTGAGCTTTGGGGAAATTGCTCTTACTCGCTTGAAATTAGGGGCACGTTCAATGATGAGAGGATAATTAGGGGCACGAAACGGATAAAACGTCTTATTAGAAAAGAAAAGGAACACGTGTCAAAGTACTAAAGGTAATTATCAGAGGTGAAAATGGGGCATTTCTTACACCTGAAGAGGCACTCACCAGGGATAAATAGGGGATGGTTCCCTCATTAGAAAGTAAAGGGGCACGTATCGTTGTTAAAAGGGAAATTGTCAGAGGCACGGTGAAAAGGGGCACTGACCATATATGAAAAGGGCACTTATGAGAATAAAAAAGAGGCACTTATAATAAAGGAAAATGTGCATTTATTGAGAGAAAAGGGGCACCGATCAGATTTTAATAGGGGCATTTATCGGAGGTGAAAGGGGGCTTTTATGAGAAGGGCAAGTGGCTCTTATTAAAAAGAAAAATAGGCACATGTTAAAATAACGGGGCACTAATCAGAGATTAAAACGGGTAATTATGAGAAGGGGAAGGGGCACTTGTGAGAAGGAAAAAGAGCATTTATTAGAAAAGAAAGGAGGCACGTGTCAAAATAAAAGGGGCAGTTATTAGAGGTGGAAAGGGGCACTCATCAGAGATGAAAATAGCTATTATCAAGAGGGGGAGGGGCACTTATCTGAAATGAAAAGGAGTAACTTCTCGTACCTGAAAAGGGTCATTTACCAGAGATGAAAGGGGCACTTATCATAAGGAAAATGGGCACTTATTAGTTATTAGAAAGGAAAAGAGGCACATGTGAAACTAAAAGAGGTGCGATTATCCGAGTTTAATAACGGGTAGTTATTAAAAGGGGAAGAGGCACTTCCGGCAAAGGAAAAGGGACACTTGTCAAAGTTAAAGGGGCACCTCTCAAGTTTGAATAGGGCAATTATCAGAGGTGAAAGGGTACCTTATCAAAAGTTAAAAGGGGCACTTCTCGTACCTGAAAAGGGGCACTTACTAGAGATTAAAAAGGGCACTTATGAGAAAGGAAAATGGACTCTTGCTGCTAAGGAAAAGGGGCACTTATCAGAGGTGAGAAGGGGAAGGGGTACTTTTACAAAGTAATGGGGGCACTTTTCCTATATGTAAAAGGGCACTTGTTACAAAGTTAAAGAGGCACTTTTGTTATGTAAAAAGGGGAACCTTTGGGGATACTTCAAAAGTGGGGCACTGCCCCCTGCCCCGGAGGGCTCTCTGCGTTACCCTCTCATGGACCGAACAGGGCCACCCCGGGGACTGTCATGGATAATTTGTATTTTTCACTTAAGAATGTATCTTTTCACAATATAAATTGACTGTTGTACTGCTGAATCTGATGTTTAAAATTTACATAGTTTGGGCCCTTTCGAGCCCTCCCCTGGGTCCCATGGGGCCACGTTTACCATTTGAACAACTTTGGATCCCATACTTCTAAGGATGATTCCTGCCAAGTTTGGTTAAAATCTGACCATGCGTTTTCAAGAAGATGAAAATGTAATAGGTTTACGGACGACGGACGGGGACGGATTGCAATAGGGTTTACATGTCGTTTTCCCGAAGGTTCGTATTTCCGAAGGTTCGTATTTCAGACGGTTCATAATTCCGAAGGTCCGTAATTGCAAAGGTTCGAAATTCCGAAGGCTCATTATTCCGAAGGTCAGTAAATCCGAAGGTTCGCATTCCTAAAATGAAATAGGGTTTATAATTCCGAAGGTTCGTATTTCCGAAAATGAAATAGGGTTCATAATTCCGAAAATGAAATAGGGTTCGTAATTCCGAAAATGAAAAAGGGTTCATAATTCCGAAGGTTCGTATTTCCGAAAATGAAATAGGGTTCATAATTCCGAAAATGAAATAGGGTTCATAATTCCGAAAATGAAAAAGGGTTCATAATTCCGAAAATGAAAAAGGGTTCATAATTCTTAAAATGAAATAGGGTTCATAATTCCGAAAATGGGAAAAGGAACCTAAACAACAAACGAACATTATAAAGAATTCAGGAGGCCGAGACAGCCAAGCCCCCTCTCCCCATCAGAGATCCAAAAGGACTGAGAGAGAGAGAGAGAGACAGACAGACAGACAAAGACAGACAGAGATAGAGAGAAATAGTAGAGGACGACACAAGACAATAGGACAACATAAAGGACAAATGAAAAAGAAAAGGAAAGAAAGGAAGGTATGAAGAGAGGAAAATTAGAAAGAGGGGATAAGATTGATTAATAAGGTGATAACTGAAGGCCATCTCACCGATTCCGTTTTATTTTCTGATTTATTTATTTATTTGTTCGTTTGTTTGCTTGTTGCTTTTTTTTATTTGTTATTGGCACCCCCTCCCCTTTTTTTTCTTTTCGTTTTCATGGGGTTGACCGTCTCCTCTTTCAGGTTTTTTGCAACCAAGTCGGAAGCTAGCTAGTAACCGCACCTGCAATGACATTTAATTATACTTTGTGGGGCAGTCTATTCTCAAGTTTGTGGTGCCTGTAAATGACATTTAATGTCGTGCTCTGGTCCCATATACAAAGAGGGACAGACGAGACATCTAGGGGGCATGGCACGTCAATTTGATGGCGAAAAAGGGAAAATGGAAAAGGAGAAAAGAAGGGAAAAGGAAGAGAAAAGAAGACAATTGGACCCCTTTTCGCACCACCCCGAACCAGCGGCCTTGTAAATTCGCATTGATTTTTACGAGTAAGACCAGTGCCACCCCCTCCCTATGGTGCCAGTGCTCCCTCAATGGCTGGACTCTAGCTACGCCACTGTGTGTATGTGAGGAGCTCCTTTTCTTCTCTTTTGTTTATTGTTGAACAAAATTCTGAACTCTCTCAAGGAAAGTGCCCGTTTGTCATAAAACATCTCCTCCATCAAATTGCATGTCTAGAGAAATGTGAAATCATGTGAAATCACTGGAGTTTTCCTTAAAGAAAAAACCAAGCCAAAGGGGCCTTTTATACAAGAATTTTGATGTCTTTTCTATAAACGCAATTCATATATAATCCATCATTCACATGGCCTTTAGAGGTTCATTTTGAGAGAGGGAAGATGGAATGGTGCTTCAGGAACGTGTCCCTATTAGCTTGTCAGAGGGAAGGAATATAATGTTATCAATGACATATGAGGCAGCTAATAGAGGGCGCATTTTCCGGGGTGAAAGGGCTTTTTTCCATCGCTGGAGGGGCCAGTAGTAAGCAGACGTGCCAAATCTGATTATTCTATTCTATCATTTTTTTTCTGTCTTTATTCATTATGTTAAAAATAGGAAACGATAGGATAAAAACAAAGAATAACATAAGGAAAGATAGAAAGATGAACACAAAGAATAACATAAATAAAGATAGAATAGACAATAGAATGATGAACACAAGAAAATAAGGAAATATAGAAAGAGAAGAAGATAGAAGGAACACAACATAACAGAAGGAAAGATATGATTATTTGGCGGCCGCCAATAATCTAGTTATCTTTCCTTATGTTATGCTGTCGATAGAAAGAGGAAATGATAGAAGAATAAAAACAAAGAATAACATAATGAGAGATAGAGAGAGAAGATAGAAGTATAAAAACAAAGAATAATAAGAGGAAAGATAGAAAGAACAAAAGATAGAAGGGAAAACAAAGAATTGTATTGTATTTTTTCCGTCAATTAAAAACAACAAATATACATTTACAATCATGAAGTAGTAAAAGGAGGACGGAGGGATGTCCCTGCTCAGTGATGTTAGCATAACAACGCTGTTTTACAGAGGGGTATATTATATATTACAGGAATAAGGAAAACTTACCCCAAAAAAGATTTTGCAATAATGACAAAAGTGAATTGGAGTAAAACAAGAAAAAGGAGAGAAATATTTACATACAAATGAAAAAGCTAAACAAGTAAATAATAAAAATAAATAATAAAAAAAATAGCTTTAAAATAATAACAGGATACCTAAACAGCTACAAGAAGTCTGGAATAATATTGTTTAAATATTTTCTGAATGTGTTAACAGTTTCTAGTAGTTCAGTGTTATGAGGAAGAGCATTATATTGAATTAAGCTTCTATATTGAGTAGTTCGTCGACAATATTCATTAATAGTCAAGTGGCTTAGCGTCAAATTTATCGATTATCGTTACTTGCCGGATAAAAGCACCATTTTTGGTACACGGCTTCCTTAGGACCTACTAAACGATATTAGGCTAGGAGCCCCCGGCAAAAATGTCATTTTAAGGGTGTGGGGGCGGGGCGTCTTTTTGGAGCCCCCAATTGATTTTATAACATTGATTTGTTGTTGTACAAATGCCAATTTTGGTACAGGGCTTCCTTATGACCTACTGAACGATATTAAGGTAGGAGCCCCCGGCAAGAATATCATATAAGGGTGTGGGGCGGGGCGTCGCCTCGTAGCCCCCAAATAATTTAGAAGGTAATATAACATTTATTTGTAGTTGTGCAAATGCCATTTTTGGTACAGGGCTTCCTTATGACCTACTGAACGATATTAGGGTAGGAGCCCCCGGCAAGAAAATCATATAAGGGTGTTGGGCGGGGCGTTGCTTCGTAGCCCCCAACTAATTTAGAAGGTAATATAACATTTATTTGTTGTTGTACAAATGCCATTTTTGGTACAGGGCTTCCTTAGGACCTACTGAACGATATTAGAGTAGGAGCCCCCGGCAAGAATATCATATAAGGGTGTGGGACAGGGGCGTCGCCTCGTAGTCCACAAATAATTTGTAAGGTAATATAACATTGAGTTGTTGTTGTACAACGCCATTTTTGGCACAGGGCTTTATTAGGACCTGCTGAATAGTGGTAGGGTAGGAGCCCCCGGCATAAATATTCATATATGTGTGATTGGGGGCCCCATGGCGTTTGTACAACAAAAACTCAATGTTACATTACCTTACAAATTAGTTGTGGACTACGAGGCGACGCCCCTGTCCCACATATGATATTCTTGCCGGGGCTCTACTAATATCGTTCAGTAGGTCCTAAGGAAGCCCTGTACCAAAATGGCATTTGTACAACAACAAATAAAAAGGAAAATAACAAAATCAAGATAAGGAAAGAAAAATAATCTGGCAGCTGCCTGATAATTCTTTCTTTCCTAATGTTATGTTGTAGATAGAAAGAGGAAATGAAAGAAGGATAAAAACAAAGCATAGCCTAACATGAGTAAAGATAAAAGGAGGAAAACAAAGAATAAGGAAATGAAGATAGAAAGAGGAAATGATAAAAGAATGAAAACAAAGAATAACATAAGGAAAGATAGCATTGTCCGGCGGCCGCATAATCCACTGGTTTTTATTCAGTAATAGTTTTCTTTTCCCTTTTATCTCTCTCCCTTTTTGCTTACACTTTATATGGAGGGGGGGGGCTGCTCAGTCGTTTTGGCCCCACCCCTCCCTCCTTTTTAGGTACCTTCTTTCATTTTCGGAATTATGAACCCTTTTTCATTTTCGGAAATACGAACCTTCGGAAATATGAACCCTAATTCATTTTCGGAATTATGAACCTTCGGAATAATGCAACAAATGTTCGAAATTATGAACCCTTTTTCATTTTCGGAAATACGAACCTTCGGAAATATGAACCCTAATTCATTTTCGGAATTATGAACCTTCGGATAAACGAACCTTCGGAATAACGAACCTTCGGAATAATGCAACAAATGTTCGAAATTATGAACCCTTTTTCATTTTCGGAATTATGAGCCCCTAGGCATGGGAAATTTGTGTTTCGGAATTATGAACCCCTAGGCATGGGAAATTTGTGTTTCGGAATTATGAACCTTCGGAAAAACGAGTGCCCCCGGCAATAGTACCTTAATTGAGCCCCCGGTTCAAGTGACCTAAAACAAAATAATGATTATGGTAGTATTAAAAATAGGGCAAGAAGGAGCAACAGAAGTGAAGATTTAAATTGTTTTATTAGGCTTGAAAGATGTACTCTGTGATTCATGGCCTTGGCGTACAAGCCGGGGAGAGTAGCCCCCCTGCTCCCCTCGGCAATATTCGGGCAAAAGGTCACAATTTTGGGCCGAAAGGTAAATAAAAGTTAAAGAAAGAAGAAAATAAACCAGAGCTAAAACAATGACTGCAGAGAATTCTTCGTCATTCTTTTTTAGATAAGCCTAATTTACAACCATTACCGATATTCAACCTGTAACGTGCTTTTGTTTTGACATTTTTACCTCTGACATTATTACCTCTGACATTTTTTCCTCTGACATTTTTTCCTCTGACATTCTTACCTATGTCATTTTTACCTCCGACATTTTTACCTCTGAAATGTGTACACCGAGCCATGAAAATGGCCCATATTTTCTCTTAACCCAAGACGAAAATCCAATTGAAACCAATTGAACACCAATTGAATTTTCAATTGGTTTCAATTGGTTCCAATTGGTTTTAATTGGTCTCAATGGGACTTTAATAGGACTTCAGTTGGTTTCAATTGGTCCAACTGGCCCTATTTTGGACTTCAATTGGTCCAATTGAAACCAATTGAAATCCTTTTTAAAGTTTAATGGGGCCAATTGGTCCAATTGAAATCCCATTAAAGTCTAATGGGGCCAATTGAAACCAATTGAAATCTTTTTTTTAAAGTCTAATGGGGCCAATTAGACCAATTGAAACCAATTGAAATCCCATTAAAGTCTAATGGGGCCAATTGAAACCAATTGAAATCCCTTTTTTAAGTCTAATGGGGCCAATTGGTCCAATTAAAACCAATTGAAATCCCACTAAAGTCTAATGGGGCCAATTGGTCCAATTGAAACCAATTGAAAATTCAATTGGTGTTCAATTGGTTTCAACCAATAGGACCCATAGAAACCAATAGGACCAATGCTCGATAGAAACCAATTGGACCAATAGAAACCAACAGGACCAATAGAAACCAATTAGATCAATAGAAACCAATAGGACCGATATGATCAATAAGACCAATTGAACCCAATGGGACCAATAGAAACCAATATGACCAATAGAAACCAATAGGACCAAATGAAACGGTCCAATAGAAACCAATAGAAACCAATAGAAACCAATAGAAACCAACAGATCTTTGTATCTCATGAATATTCGTTAGTATCCTCTACATGTGTCACAAAAATACATTTATCATGATTTGTTAAGCAAATTATGACAATGCACATCAATTTTGTGATTTGTATTTTCCTTCGGCAATTATTGACCAATAGATTATTTTGTCTGATCATGTTACAATTACATGCACGTTTTAGCAATAGATATATTGATTATATGATTACTAACCAAGAAAAAACATGTATGTTTATTACATATGTTTGTACGAGCCTCAATCTTTTCAAATTTCATTCTTAAATTCACTTCAAATGATCTTTGTGATGGAGTAAATGCATTTGAGATTAGAATATACCTATTGATGGACAGTTGCCAACATTGATTATGAAGTATCGATTTAGCAATAGTTCTCGATTTACCAATTGCCAGTTGGTTTCAATGGGGACCAGTTGCCTTCCCGTTTCAATGGGGACCAATTGCCAATTGGTTTCAATAGGTACCCATTGTTTCACTTTCCATGTACTCCAAATTGCCAATTGGTATTCAATTGGGACGTTCAATGGGGACCAATTGCCTCTCGGTTTCAATGGGGACCAATTACCAATTGGTTTCAATAGGTACCCATTGTTTCACTTTCCATGTACTCCAAATTGCCAATTGGTATTCAATTAGGATTCAATGGGGACATTCAATGGGGATTCAATTGGATTTTCGTTTTGGGAAATTTCTATCCCTCCTCTTATCAGTCAAAGTATCCCCCTATTTTTGCGAAAAACATTTGTATTCCCCCTTTTGGATGGGAAAGTTTTAACTTGCTTCCTCGTTCTGCCTCATGTACAAGGGCGTGGAACTGGGACTGCAGGCACTTTTCTGTCCCTTCTCCCAAATAAAATTTCCAACATAATTTTGTTTCCTTTTTCCCCTAAGATGTGCCCCTTAATATCATGATGAGTTATAAAATAACACTGCCCTTTGAAATATGCTATTTCCCCCCGATACGGGAACACTATGCCTATAGCACTGGCGTACAGCTTGGGGGACGACATACCCTAATCCCTAGTGAGGATTTCTTTCCTTGCCAGCTAAACTTTTCGGGGTTAAACTCTTTCTCTGCCACCCTCTCCTCCTTTAATTGTTTTTCTAATTACTCCACTGATGCCTAAATGGGACATTTTCCACGTTAGTGGCCATTCTTACAATGAAGTGCCCTTTTATCATCTTGCCCCCAATAAAAATACATTGTTGATATTACGATATAAAATATGTTTAAGGAGATTCTTTAAAGAGAAGGTTCATTGATTTTAAAAACTAACTTTATTATCATTATTGCAAAGGTGACACTTTGATTGGACAAGGTTATCAAAATTCAATGCTTGGAAACATTCGAAGTAATGATTTATTATCAATTACAAAACGCTTAAATACAGCCCCGGCATAGCACCTGAAAAGCTCTCCGATCGCTGCTGAGATGTGTCACGTCACATGTTGAACATGATTTGCACAAGCAGACGATGTCCCATTACATCTCACACATTTTCAGTGCCTGTTTTGTCATCTTCTCTTCAGTTATTTATCTTACTTCACTACCGCCAGGCTAAATGTTTAATCTATTGCCTCACTCTAAGCCCCGCGCATGGTATTATTTTAATGAAAAATGCAGCGATAAAAAAAATTAAGGAATCCGTCGCTTCTAAACAAAATAAGACGCCATTGTATTTTCAGCTGCATATATACACCGCGGTACGTTCGGCGTTTCAAGAGGGAACAAATGCCGTCCATATCACTCCGGGGGGTTTTAAATTTGAATTTTTTTTTTGTTTTAATTGTTCATTAACCCTAGCTATCCTGTGTATTTACAAACACAGGAATGTAGTTATCACTAACGGTTTCATATCCCTTTTTGAATTGTGTAAAATTCCACCACATTTATATACACTAATAAAACTCATTATAATTTGAGAAATAATAGCATTGCAATTAATATGTTCATTCTTTGTGGGATGTCGTCTGCTTGGGCAGGATTTGTTCATATTGTGACGGCATTTATAAAACATCTGTATTTTCTGGCCAATCTCTCGCATATCCCAGATGCTATGGAGGTGGTTTTATTTGTATTTTTATAAATCACCCGATATGTAGTTGACCTAAAACTCAGTGTACCGTCTACGATGGCCATCTGTTAGCTTACCAGTTGGTAGTACGTTATACGTTATTTGCCATTTTTGTGATTTTCTTTGAACCCGCACTTTAAAAGAAAAGAGAGATATGACCATTGCCTTATTGAATTTGGTAAGGAGTTCCAAACAAACGGTCCATGGTGTCTTATTGACTTTAGGGCTAAAATTATAGGTCGGAGGCGTCATAAGTACTTAGACAGAATGTTGTCCTAATTGATCTTGGCAAATAGAGCTAGCTAGGGCTTCGTGATAAAGCTTACTAGCGCTGATTTAGTCAAGAAGTTTCGAGAAACGGGCCCCTGAAAGAGATTACTTGCTAAGTTAGTGCCGTTATTATATTCAACCAATCAATTCAAAGTGGTAATCTGCCATGTGACTGGAATAATTAGGCCAACAGAAAACCAAGTTTGAAATTGCTATACAAACATTATGGCTTGTCCTATACCTAAACAACACGTAATGTATGCAATTTGTATTTTGACAATTGAAATACAATAATTCGTAACAGGTGAATGAAATAATTTGTGCATTAAATTTGATTATATATTACGGAAATGGCCTATTGAATATGTTTTTTTATAACTTGTAATAAAACAAAATAATAAAAAAAGAAAAGAAATCATAAATGGCTTCCCATAAGTTGTTTTAGTCTAGAGCAATAGACCTTAAATAATGATTGGGACTAATACTACTGACATTTTATAATGCAGAAAAGCTTTGAAAGAAATTAACTACTACCACTTATTCTTGAATATTTCATCGAATGAAAAATATTCATGTTTGTTAGTTTATTCATGTAAAATCTCCATTGGTTTTCGAGAACATTGTTTAAAAATAAACTATGGCATTGAATATAAGACTAGCGTAAAACAAAATAAATAAATAAATAATGAGGATCACCGATCGATTCGTCAAGATGGCCTACGGAAGATTTCGTTCAAAATATCTTAAAGTCAGGTATTTTAGCACAATAAGTTTTATAATTTTCATAAATGTTTCGGTCACATTTGAAGCTTTAAGTCCTGATTATGTAAATGTGACAGATTCAATTGAACCTGGCTATTTATTTGCCAAGTTTGCCTCAAAGTTATCGGCGCTCAATTTCAGAGTCTCCCGCCGCAGCAACCACAACACACAGCCCGACGGCAGCCATGTACAGTGCAAGAGCCAGCTCCGTGTGAACATTGCGAGAGAGATCGGACCATGGTCAAGTCGCCCGGCAGAAGAGCGAGGCCGTGGTACCCGAGAAGCAGCTAGGGCCTCTGCAGGTGAGCCTGCCAGTACTGTGGCGGTCATTCCTTCTTCTGTCTTCAATAATTCACAGTTTCGTCAAATGATCAGGTCGCAATGCAAGAGTGAAATAGGGTTTCCAGATTGCTACGGACAGAAAGGTAGCAGGATACTCCAGAAGGTGGTGGCAGACTACGCAAACTTTGCGAATGGATGGCTGCCTAATTGCAACATCACGAGAGAATGTGCGAATATGGCAGAGAGAGGGAGGACAGAAAAGTGGTTGAGATCAAGATGGACTCGTATATCTACAAACCGATCGATGAATCTGCCAGTCTGTTATGAAATGGATGATTTGAGAGAGGTATCGCCAGAACGGGTGGATTTTTGGTGGTTTGACTTCTGCTGTTTCACTGGAGCCATTTGTAATCCATTCACTCCTGCAGGGTGGGGCAAGGTAATAATACTGAGTTGTTTGTCGTGTGCAGGGCAAAAGCACTCAGAAGCATTAAAAATAAAGACCAGTTCTGGTCATGCGATTGCATTGTGAAAGAAACGTTGTGGAATCGATCAGAAAAGGTTGATCATCTAGCATATAAGCATTGGTGTGTACTGCAAGGTTCTGGAATCATCAAAATGATAAGAAATTTGGCCCAGTCTTGTACACAGACAGAAAGATGTATATGGGACTAAGCGACCACGTGCGCGATATCTATTTGGTCCCAATAGATATAATAATTTACCAAATGTATCAATCAGTAGGCGGTTTCCGGGCAAAATTTGTATCATCACGTATTAGTCAAAACATATTCTTTCACATGATTGGTAATGAGAGCTTCCATTTCATTTTTTGAGAGAGGGGTGTTTCCAAAACTGGTCTTTACCTTTAACTAGTAGTTCTAGTATAATTGTGTAGGAAAACATTTTAAGACACCCTCTAGCTCTAGTTGTTTAGACCTAATGATTCTCAAATTTCTCAAAATGTTAGAATACCAATATAAAAATTATAAGGCAATAGTGTGTCTGATCGCTTGACTCGACTCGGTTTTGTATGCTAAAATCCTTCCCATAGAAATTGCACGCATCCCTATGCAGTCTACATGCATTGCACGCTCATGCAAAATTGGTCAATGTTTTTATTACCAAATTGCGATTCAAAGCATTATCGCTCGTGATCCTGAAGGCAATGCACAACAATTGAGGTGTCATGTGAAATCACAGGTTTTTTCCATAAACTCAAAAGGTCAACTCGGAACTCTAAAAATATCTTGATCAAAACGGCGATTTAAACATTGTTTTTATTGTTTCTGTGAACTGACCCCCTGAGGGATAAGTAGTTCCAGATGTAAGGAATATATCTATGCGCTTATTTTTTCGCTAGCCCCAAGGGATCACATGCGATTACAGTTTGAAAATACCCTTCCCCCCACTTTTTGAATCAGCAAAATGGGGAGGCGTGACTCTGCTCAAATCCATTGTGACAGCACATAGAATCTGCATCATGCAGATGTACAATGTACTTCACGCTCAATAGTTCACATGACGTTCAGCGGCGAAGCAAACTTCGTGCATGCTACTGCTACCCGTGTTGCAAGCCTTCGTACACACTAGATGTACCGTGTCAGTCAAAAAAAAGTTTACACTCAGAAATTTGTCATTTATTTTAAAAATCAGCTATGAACGAAAGGTTATCATACATGTTTTGAAAGAGTGTTATATCCCGAATCGTTTGGTATCATTTTTGTGTGGTATGTGTTCACGCTTCACGCTTGGATAAACAGGAGGCATTGTTTGCGAGAGTGCAAAAATCAACTTGCGCCAAAGTATCAAAGTGAGAGAATGAATTGAATGTATCAAATGAGATGCATTGCATTTGCTTTTTGCAGAAACAAAGTCACACACGCGCACACACGCGCACAAATGTTGTTTGATATTTGATATTTGATGTGGCATGATTAATTTTGTTAGGAATGTTATTTGGATCTGCAAAGACCGAATTAATACCCAAATCCCAACTGTTTTATTCAAACATCACATGTATTACTTTGGCGCAAGTCGATTTTTGCACCGTCTTAAACAATGTCTCCTGTTCATCCAAGTGTGAACACATTCTACACACAAATGATACCAAATGATTTGAGATAAAATACTCTTTCATAAGATGTATAATAATTTACTGTTCATAGATGATTTTTTTAATAATTAGCAATTTTCTAGGTGTAAACTTTTTTTTAACTCACGCTGTATATATTGCGCAGCGTTGAATATGTGTGTGCATTCGGATCGTGTGTATGTATTCATTTGGCGAACGGACCCGCATGCGGATGCACAGTGAAGACGGCGGAGGAGGAGTTTGATGATTGGCTCAAGAAACGCCGCGGCTAAGCAACACGCATACGCTTTGCACATCGCGCTACGCAGATAGCTGTTCGGGCTGCACAGCTGTTGAGCAAAATTTATAACTCGGCATGTACCACTTTTTCGTCCATTCTGGGCAAAAATTGGATGAATATTGCCTAGATTTTTTGGGGCTGTATCTTTTGATAGAAACATCGTGAGTCTTGAAATTTGAAATGTGTTCTTCTGAGTAGTTGATTTTTTTTTCAATTATCCAATCATAATGGTGAGAAGCGAACTAAAGGGAAAATTGAAAAAATCATACAGACACCCTAATACCAATGACAAGTTCAAAATCCACCAGAATTCACTAAAAAAAAAAAAAAATCAACTTTATGACGAAAAATTAGGCTATATATCTAGATTAGTCACTAGGATATACATCAAGTAGCAGCCCCATCTCTATGAAAAGCTCTCCCACTGTAAATCTGATTAGCATAATCCCCAAGAAAATTAAAAACAAGTCTAAGAATCCCTTAAGGTAGCCCAAATCTCCCCAGTAATTACGATGTACAGTATGTTACTACATGTAGGTGTTTTTTCCTCGCACATACAAACAAATATAATAATATATTTTGGGGCATGTCCAGCATATGTACAGCACTTGTTAAATTATTGAATTGAGATTAAATGTTGTGACTGTTTCATCTCACCTGTGATCTAAGGAGATTAACAATCTTATACTGTTGTCTTAAAGGGATCCGGTAACTTTGTCTCAGATTCTGAAACAAAATTCTGGATTTAGCTCATGATGCAATGAAAATCATAAACCTTTAGGTCAGTCAGGAACCCCATGACTTTTACAAGCTGATCGCCTGTCTGATTATCAAGATATTTATGATTGGAATTACAAATTTTGAAAACCGTTCGCCTGACGGTTTTCATAACACTATAGTCTATTAGGGAAAACGAGTATGGTAAAACCGGTCAATCAAAGATTTTTACTTTTTGAGGCACTTCTTGATCATTTTGAAGTGCAATTTTTTTAGGGCTTCATTATTACACCATATCACAGACACTAATAACATGTAGGGCCGTGTATCTCAGATTTAACACTGTTAAACGATCCCTTTAACCCTTAAAATATTGGGACCATTAATTTAAAAGTCTTTATCAAACAATGTCATATACATGTAACTGTTGATAGATAACTAAATGCACTTTTCATTTGCTATATCAAATTGTTAACTCCAAAATTGAGGCAATTTGCAATCAAATCTATGCTTTGAGTACCTACTTTTAATATGTGTTTAATTTTATTCCGAAAATATTGGGATCATCATCTTGAAACTCTATTTCAGCTGAGGATAGCCTAATTGTACCTGGAAATAAACATACGGTACACATTTTCTTGTTCTTCTTTGAATATTTACCATCTACAGCTGCTGGTGGGGGACCCTGATTCGGCACATCAAGTATCTCAGCATCTGAGTATCCTACATAACTCTACATGCTCTACAGAGGGCAGCAGAGCAGCTGGAGAGTCTGGTCTGGAGAGGTGTGTGATTGATACCATCACTGCTTGGAGTGTCCTGAGTGGACCAACCGTAGCAAAGGTATTGTCTGCAAAGATCCCATTCTGGCAAGACTCACCCACTTCAGCAGTATGCACAATTGATATGTTCATGTATATGTACCAACAAATCCAATCTCTACAATTTATAAAATGTAGCCTACAGCATTTGTTTTTATTGTATAGAGGCAGTGAATTTCTTCCTTATTTGTTTTATATGCTTGAAAAATAATTGTTGTTGTTGTTGAAAGACATGATTAATCTCCATCATTGTCACCCATTTCAGGAGGAAAAAAATATATACCGTATTTACTCGCTCAGAGAGAGCTAGATTTTCAACTGATATCTAGAGCAAACTTAGGCATTAAAGCATTAGTTAGGAGTGGTCTTGGCATATTTATGTAATTCTGAACACTTACTTAAGCTGTTTTACAAAGGTTATGGATAATTATTTTTATTTTTGATCTGACATGGTGTTATTATTCACATGCAAATTAGTTTCGAGGAATTCATGGTTTTCACAAACATTCTGTATTATCCTTATGCCATGGCTTTAGAAATGATACAGGGGGTTCAGATGGATTTTGCCCGTGAACAGAAAAAAAACATTGGCAGACAAATACATGTCACTTGTATCAATACTCAATATTATACATAAAGGCAATGTTCAATCAGACATCACATATTCTTGCAGCCTGTCATGAAGATGGACTAAAGATTGGAAGTGGTGTGAGGAAGATAAATAAGGTTTAATGAGACAAGGGCATTAGATGCCTTAGGAGTAGTCCTCCAAAGTAAAAAGCATGAGTTTAAAATTAAAGTAGCCCTCCTAAATTTTATTTTATTTTCTGTCTTACCTTGCAGATCCAGTCCGATGCCGTGGCATCACTTGTCCGATGTAGCCCAGACATGTGGATGAGTCCTGTGAGGTAAGAATCTTAGAAGATTCTTTTGTTCAAAATCTTAGTTTAGTGTGAAGAGGGTTGTGTTTGTCACCTTATTTAGATAAGCGTACGGCAGTTATTCGGTTGAATGAGTTCAAGATCATAGAGTTTTGTATGTGTTGATTTTACTTGATATTTTGACATGACGTATGTGGCACATTGGCTAGCAGGGCCTATATGCATAAAACCATAATAAGCTAGTTGTTGATAGGACTCCTAACCCCTCCGCGACTTTTGCACACACAAATGTCTCCAGCGCGCAACTTGCGCGGTGTCAGCTAGCTAGGGCGCTCACGCATTGCAATTTACGCGGAGCCGCAGTGACTGCAGTACCTGTAAAGCGCCAGGTAAACATATTTACATCCTTCTATGTTTCATTTGGTCTACTTGTTGTTAAAATTCCCCATACAGGTATTAACATTAAACTGCTGTGGATGAATGAAACATTGAATGATGTAAATATGACCTACAGCAGCTAGACCTATTCATTAATCAATGAAAATGATGAGGTATATAAAACAAATATGGACTGCTCTGTAATCGGATGGTGGTTGAAACTATCACTGAGTCCCTCGGTGGTGTTCATACCGGCCCTTCTATCACCCCCGAGGCGAAGCCGAGGGGGTGATAGAAGGGCAGGTATGAACAGCACCTTGGGAGTGATAGTTTCCTCCATCATCCTCATGAGCAGTCAATATTTGTATACTATCTTCAAATGTCTAATACTAAGTAATAGTATATTCTATCTTCCTGAATATAGCGTGGTTTGGGCAGCTGTCAGTAACCGCTTTGTTTAATTAATCAAGAAAAATGTTCGCTTATCGACCTTAATCGAACTTGTACAACCCCCCTCCCCCCTAATATTAATATTACCTTATTAACCAAATTGAGCCAACTCAATTCAAAGCACTTATCACTATGGAGTCTTAACAATGCTACGGATTGATCGGGACGTTCCCTGCCATTTTATTAATCATCGCACATTTCAAAACATGGCAGCGATTCGACATTGAACAATTTGCAATGACAATAGTTCAGTTCTGCAAAAATGTCAAGTCATATGTATTATTAGTAGTGATTATTTTACCTGACTGCTAAGAAAGCATAACTGCTTGTTAGTTAGCAACATCGAAATCTGGCAGTGTTTCAATCCTCCTCCAGGGCCTATATGCATAAAACCATAATAAGCTAGTTGTCGAGTAAGTACATAGCCTAAGTAATAGGCTTCATGATTATGGGCCCAGGGGGCTACATGTACATGTATGCTATATTGGATAAACCATACCATAACCCTTTCAGATTTAAAAGTGACAGCTGTTAATTTCAAGGATGTGAGCTTGTTTGCCCTGTTTGTCCTTTTTATGTTAGCTCTTGTACTACACCCCTCATTGTAATTTTTAGCTGCCCCACCACCCCTGCCAGCATGAAGGCCATTACTGCAATTGACAATACATAACTGTTATGGCCTTCTTGTGGGCAGCCAATAATTTCACGTTTCGTTTGTAAACAAACAAACACGCCCTTCCTTCATCGGCATGAGTCTCTCAAAATATCCATGATCATGATGAGGTATGGAAGTATTTACTTGAAGCAAGCACTTCCTGTGTAAAGGCCTATTGGATCAATACTTCATAGTGCAGATTATTATGCTGTGCCCGTTGTACATGTAAAGTATTACACCATGGCTGCTTTCTTTGCCCCACTGCATGGTTGCTTGCTTGCTTGCCACACATGTGGTTTTTCACACACAATTGAGGAAAGAATTGCTTTGTGCAACAGAACGGCTTTGCAAAACTACCTTCCGGTCTTGTATGATTCCTATCCCCATGATTAATGCAACATGGCACAAGGAGATTGCTTGTGTGGCATTTAAAGGGTTAAGTTTCACTTTGTCCTTTTATTTCTTCTTTGTTCAAGAAAATCATTTACGACATCAACGGTTTGATGTATTATCAAAGATGGTATTAACTGTGAATCGTTACATGGGACAAATATATTTTAAAGATTTTTATTTCACAATCCAAATAAAGTTTTGTCTCTTTGTAATGAAAATACTTTTCCAACATGTCACCATATCTAAATAACAGCTCACATATTTGATATGGTCTTTTCTATCGTATATAATATTTTTACTGAGGCTCTCATTCCATTATTGAATTGCTCTTCCTATATTTTTGTCTCGCCTCACGAAGGTAGAGGCGAGACTTAAGGGATCCAAATGGCGTCTGCCACAAATGTTAAAGTTTACCTGCAAAATTCTCTTGTGACAAATAACTTTGCAACCACTAATCCTATTGTGACCGTCACCAAACTTGGGCCACCGATGCATCTGGGGACTTCCAAATGATGATGTTAAGAGTCACATGCAAAGGTCAAAGGTCGTATGTTACAGTTTACCTGCAAGACTATCTTGTAACAAATAACTTTAATAGCAACCGTCAATCCTATTGTGACCAAACGTAGGTCAGTGATGCACTTGGGGGGACCTTCACACTCTGGTGCTGTGACTGCTGTCAAGGGTCATATGCTAAAGTAAGATTCTCCAATCCTACTGTGACCAAACTTTGCAAACATCGTTCCAAGTGCAACCAAACTAAGGTCAGGGATGCCCTTTGGGAATATTCATATAATTTGGTCACAGTTGGGCGAGACACAATCTGGCAGTTGCCTTGTTTTTCATGGAATGGAAAAACAGCTTGCTAGCTGAGTTCTTTGACATTTACATGACATTGCAAGGCAGTGAGAATTTTACTACTGAGAAATAATTTGTTTTTGGTCAATATGTCATTGGATTTTTAATTAAAGAGTTTTCAAGGACTTTCTGAAAGCTTGCTTGCTGTAAAAATCACTGTATTATAAATTCGAGATCCGAAAGTCTTTGATTGCAAAGTACATGTATCTAGTTCTATATAACCTATAATAAATGGGTTTTTATTGTGTAACTAGGGAAGGGTTTGGATTGAAAGAGAACTTCTATTGTCCTTCGTTTTCCAGTACCTTTGAAGCGATGTTGAACAAGCTGACGGCATCAGAGATCCAGACTGTCCATGTCATGTTTGATGCCCATATCATGGCACAGAAGGGCTCAACTTCACAACAGATTATGAACTCCCATTCCAGTGGTAGTTCTCCTATCATGGTTAGTATCTTGTAAACCTAAAGCACCCCTTAACACTACCATAGCAAAAATGTAGTAGCTTGAAAAGATGTGTCCGGAATGCAAATGGTGTATAGTTGTAAATTAAAAGTATCACTAATCCTAATCAATGTACATGTAGTACATGTGTATTTACCAGCTCTTTATATATCTTAGTGATATGGTTGTACCTCTAATTACTAAATATATGATTTTCAATAATTATGCATTTTGCATTGTAGACGTGTACTTTTGTGTCACTACATTTTCTCCTGAAACAATTGCTTCCAGCTTTTTTTCGTCAAAGGCAAAGGGTTAGGGTTATGATTGCACGTGGGTCTTCGATTAGGTTTAGGGTTACATGTACATGTAAGCTGATGATTTTAAGGCTTAGGGTTAGGTAAATTGTTCCAGGTTCCAGGGTTGGAGTTAAGAGTTATATTAGTGTAGGAAATAGATGCGTAGCAGTTTTTGCAGGAAAAAGTGTTGTACAACCTAAGGCGTATCTGGTCAACTTTTATTACTAGCCTAAAACAAAACCTCATCTTTTGATCATGTGACTACAGAAGCGTCATGAGTTTGAGATGACCCCCAGGGCAGTGTCTGGAATCGTTGTGGTGATCATCCTCATCTTCCTCAGTATCCTAGTTGGGGTGTGGGCGGTCTACCAGAAGGTCCAGTCCTGGCGACACCCCAGGAACCACATTCAGTACGCCCCCATCGTCATGCAGGATGATTTCCATGATGGTGGGAGCCAGGAGGAGATGGAGACCATTCAATCTTGGAGTAGGGTGGAGGATCTAGAACCAGACTCTGATACAGAGGCAGGCCATTGGGGTCATGAAGGTGGTGGGGCGGGGTAAGGATGAATCCTGGGTGTAACCTGGGCCTGAATGCATGAAAATTTGCAATTAATCGCGGCATCGTTTCACAAAACCATCCTAAGTACAAGTTCACTGGCATCTTACCGAAATGTGTGTAATAGAGAGAATTAGGAAGCGTGCTTAAATGGGATAAGTGTTATGTTTTACATGTACATGTACTTTCGGCGATTTTGTGAAACAATGCCAGCCTCTCCAGGCCCTGCTCTACATACACTTGCGATCAATTCAAGTTGGTCACAACTTGATATCAATCTCGGTGCTCTTCTTAACAGAAATGAGGTTTTAGATTTGCAATTCATTTGTGAACAATTTTCATGTAGTCATCAATCTGGATCAATTGCCTTTTTCTAAGGCAGAACCCAGAACTCAAATGAAACACTTGAATACATGTTTCTGATAGAGATAATATAATAGTGACTTCTTTTATATCTCTCGTGCCTGTCGTATAGTGATGCTGACATATCAGCTAACATTGTTAGGTAGAGAGTGGCAGATGCAGTTGTTTTGGCAAAGGCTATTAGTTGTTGACTAAATTTGAACCATCGATCTCTAGACTGAAATTGAAGAGAATGAACCACTTTACCACGCCACGGTGGCTTACAGTAGATTTTCAATAGATTTTTGAGTTTCATTTCATTGCAACTTTTCATGCAACAGGCACCCTGTATATAAGTGTATAACACTATTTCATGATGAATGCAAATTTGTAACACCTGGGCCTTGTCTTACAAAGAGTTGATATTAATCGCAACTTATTTGCGATTGATATCAATTGCAACTATGTACATATTAGAGATAGGAGATTGCAAACTTGCAATCGATTTGGATCAGTCGCAACTCTTTGTAAGATAGGGCCCTAGCTGGGCCCGTATTCAATTCAATACTTAAGTACAAAATTTAAGCTTTTTACTTAGTATTTGGCTTAGATAAAACACTTACCGTAGCAAATTTTGGTATTCAATGCAAACTTTTGGCTAAGTATTTTACCCTAAATTTAAGAAAGCTCCCTACCAGACTTAAGCCAATTATTTGGAGGCCTTGATTGGCAGGCATATGGTTTTCTTACGCAGTATCATAACCTGAGCACAATTATATTAGCGCGCATTTATTGCGACGCGTTAATTGCGCATTACTTTTGATTGACCATGTGATGTTACAATGCTTATTAGTAAGTATTTTACTAAGATTCTGTCTCAGGTAAGTAAAAGTCTAAAATGCGATTTGAATACGAGATAAGTAAACTTCTTAGCTTAGCCATTTGCTTAGTAAATTTCTTACTTATTCTAAGTATTGAATTGAATACCGGCCCTGGACAACACTTTGTAAGAATGTTTTAACAATGGTTTAAAGGGCATTTCAAGTTGATTCGGAGTGGTCATCAATGAGCCGTCAGCAAATCAGAAACTTACATTTTTCAGTAATGTTTCGAACATTATCATTATGCAAATTTGATTAAGGAAGTGTAAATGACACATGTTTTGCGTTGCCCCCCCCCCCAAAAAAAAAATGGATTTGCACGACTTTGAGTTATGCGGAGTTAACTATATACGGTGTTGAAATATGATAATTTTCCAGCATGAAATTGTAGCAAACCTGGAGCACTTCAAGTTTCAAAAGTTTCATGCATACAAAATTTCTGGTTTGACAATTTGGTGTGAAATCATGCTGAAGTATTGTTAGGAAAATTACTGCTAATAATTTATTTATCTTTAAAAGGGTATGCATGTACAGTACACGCTGAAAACCTCTGCAACACAATTAAAAAAAATATTTTTTTGATTACACGTTCTACACGATTCACCTTAATCGTGTAATCGTGTAGACTTACACGATTGAAGACTATCGCTGTGAATCGTGTAATAGTGTAAATAGTTAAGTGTATTGGTGGGATGATTCGACCAGATGCAACAAACGTGTAACCGTGTAATCGTGTAGATTTACATAATTGAAGACTGTAGGACCGAATTTCATTGACCGACAGGCAGTGATTCAACCTTTTGTATGATTAGTTTCTCTTTTGGGCAGGGGAGTTTAGAACAATGAAAAGCTTTTATTAAAACTTCAATCAAAACATTTAATTATCGACAGGGTATGGTTTCTTGCACATTTCATTATGGGCTATGCCTATTGAAAACATAACAATACAGTATCATAACATGATTACAGGATTCGTATATCCATGAATTGAGAAATCGTGTAATTTTACACAATTCAAATTTCGCTTATTTGGGAAAAGACGAATCATGTGAAGATGTGAAAAATTGTTCCATGATTCCAGCGAGCAATCGAATCGTGTAATTTTGAATCGTGTAATCGTGTTGCGGAAATTTTCGGTGTGAACTGTATGCATTGTGTAGCATTACTTTTTATCTCACTAATATTTTGATTACATTTGAATGTGGAATCACTACTAAGCTGTATCTCTTCTCAGGTAAAGTACAAATGCAATTTTTTGAGGAGGTTCTGTGAATTTTGAGTAAGTATTTATGAATATTTATACAAAAAATCTTTTGAAGGCGATCTCTTTTTCATTCAATGTGCATTCCCAAAGGGTATATCATGAAGTCAAATAGGCTGAGGTACTTAATGTTATTAAGCTATGCATTCCATCTTCATTATTTATTGATTCACAGCTACAAGGAATATGATATTCCATCGACCAAAAGCAATGTAGTAACCGAAAGGATATCTAAAAACTATTGTATTAAATTATTTATGTATATATTATTCATGTATATATTATTTAAGTATATATTACACTTATATATATATATATATATATGCATTATATATATATATATATATACTGTATATATATGCATTATATATATAGAAAAAGGTAGAAGTGCAATATTTTCTGTTTTGTGAGAACAGGTTTGAACTATTTTTGTAGGCAAGACCTCTACAAGTTATAAGCTACATGTAGGTAGTCTATCAAGATCACAATGAATTATGGAAACAATATAATGTAATAATTAAATGTATTGCAATTTCAATTTGCTGAAATAACCTACAAATTTTTAAACAAAATTGACAATTACCTACATGTGCTTAGTACTTGCATACACTTTAATCACCTTTGATAGTATGGTTGTGCTAAAATGAAATAAATGAATGAAATAATTTCAATTTCCTTTGTGAGACACATATTTTGTGTTTGTGAAAATGCCAACACATTTTTAAACTTTGTGCAATAGTTATTACATCCATTGTTGTCATGAGAGTTATAGCACAATGGTCTTTTTTTGTTGTTTTTGTTATGTTGGGGAAGGGGGGTGAGGTGGTGCAGGTTTGAAGGCTTACCAAGCCAGTGAAATTATCTTTTTGATAGAGGCCAAATCATCCACATGACTTAATATCAACATGGTGATACCATGTACCTCCCCACATAAAACGACCCCCAAAGGAAACAAGAAGACAAACAAACAAAACATTAAAAACCCAAGAACAACAAAAGAACAACAAAACTAACAGGACACTGCCAGGCAGTCAGGTAGTCTACACTTTTTATTGGTCTTATTCATTTCCTTTTTCCAGAAACTAGTGAATGTTATTAATGTCTTGCTAGGTGAATGAATGTTAAGCTTAAATTTGGATATTTATGAAACTTCGTTGTTTTGTATAAAATTGAATGTTTACTGTATATTATGTTGTGATGGATGTTTAGGAATTAGGATATTTAAAAAACAAGTTTCAAACATCATTATTTGCTTTATCATATACATGTAGTACTAGTTCAATATCTGTACAAACATGTGTCATATTTAATTTCTGTCAGTATTATATTTTGCTGAATTGTGTTAAAAAGGCTTGCCTCAAGTAGTATTCAATTTGCTACTCGTGTTTTCTAAAGTGTAAAATATCCTAATAACTTAATTAGGTAAACTGATGATTTTTAGGAAAAAGGTAAATCTATTGTGTACAATTATCAGACATATATAAGGAAAACGATTAATGTAAATGATTATTCAATTGTTTATGTACCAACATGAATTGTGTACTAGTTGATTGCAGTACTTATTTTTAGACAATTTACACAAAATTTATTGTACATGTACAAGGTATTTAGTTTGTAATGCACTCGTGGTTTTTTAGAACAAATAAAAGACATTTTGCCGTGAAAAAAAGTAAAAATACTGTTGGCATCAGTTATCATTTATTTGATTGTACTTAGTGCAGTTCGTATCCAGTGCAACTATTATCAGTTATGACAATTTCATTTGTATCGTGCAACTTTAGTGTATCCACTACATGTACAGTTAACAACTAAATTATTAATACCCCTTGTAAATTTGATGTTTCGTGTGTTTTTCGTATCTCAAGAATGAAAGGTGGACTGGTTGAATTAGGGCCTTTATTGAATACCTTTTGATGTGAGCTTAATATGTCACATTTTGTCAAAAAATATAAATTGGGACAAAAACATTCTTTTCATACTTAATACAATTACAAAACTTGGTAAGGGTACGTATAAATAATTTGTTAACTGTATATCCAGACGTTGTGTATCCGGACCGTCGGCTTAAAACGGTAATTTAAAAAGGTTACAAGTAATATTTCATAAATATGATGAGATTTATTTAGGACAATATTATAAAAGACCCATTTTCATGATAGTGTTATTTGATGAATATTTTCCGTTCAATTTGAAGGCAGAAGAGAGGCTTTATGTTAAGTGTCCGGACATCATACAGTATCTTCATGCACAACATTATTATAATAGTCCAGGGGGGAGGGGGGCAGTCATGCCCCTCTGGCTCCCACACTTCTGCCCCTGCTATGGGTAACATTGTAGTCATGCCATCAATTAGTCCCTGATGATTGCCTTGTTTGAGTTGAATACATCTTATCTTTCGTGATAGTTGGACCATAATGCCTCAGTCACACAAACGATAGATACAACGGATAATACCGACAACAGACTGACAAAGAATTAAAATAACAGTGACACTCATAATTATAACGCGTAATGTTTCTAAGCACAGTACAATAATTTCGTGGAAGAAAAAAAAAATAAGCATGAACCTCCCAATAATAGACCATGTTCGTAATGTAATCAGATTTAATGCACAAATCTTTGTTAAAGGGATAGTTGAGTAGTTTTGGGATAGAGGGCGCTACACAAAATATTTTTTTGTGAGATAATGAAAAACTGTCAAATTTGAAAGAGCATACAATTTAAAAGACAAAACCATCTTTGATCAAAATCGGTTCAGAGACGGATGAAATATCCATAAATATAACCATTTCTAATATTTGTGGGCCCCACAAAATATTTCGAACCAGCCGTTGAAAAAACGAGATAGCGCCTTAAACGTTTTATTCCAGCCAATGCCAATGTTGGCTTTTTGTTGGCTTTTTCGTGTTGGATATAATACGCATAACCAGCCGGCCCGTGTATTTTTTGCATTGAGGTCAATGTCTTGTTTCCGTGCGCGTTCTGCATTCTTCTTCTTCTTTGTCTCCTTGATCTTATGCCAAAAATCCCATTCGTTTTGCACGCAATGTTTGTTATTCCTATCTAGGTCCTTTCTTCTTGCCCGATTCCTTTCAGATTTCGTAGGCGTAATATCTGATATCCAATCTAGGTCACCTGACTCTTCGTTTTCCGAAATCACTCATGCGTAACCGTCCAGGCGCCATTTTGTTGTTTATTTGGAGGAATAAAACATGAACCACAAAAAAGTTTTCGCTACACACACAACGCACACACACACATACGTTGAAGCTTATTTTTTTTCTCCAAAGATGTAAGTTTATATTTTAATTTGTTAAGTCTACCTCACAAAATTGTATCACATGAAACCTAACCCTTTTGTCTAATCCCTCGGAATCGCCTGATATACATCAATTATTGTAAACAAATGCTCACTTCTCATACCAAGGTTCAAAAAGTATGCAACGGGTTTAAAATGTCCATTATCAATAATATGTTACAACATAATGATTCCTCGATTTAATAAGTCTTTATCAAATACAATCTTATTCTTTATACATATGTTCCTATTATTAAAAATAATTTGATTCATGCAACCATTAAAATGCCTTAAATTATCAATCTCTTTCCAAGCTTTCAACATTTCCAAATAATAAGGTGGAATCTTCAACATAAACTTCATCTTTTTCATTTCATAATCACATAACAAAAATTAGCCTTCCTCCCACTGAACTTAAGCAATAATGAAAAAATAATGCCATCCCAAATTTCTCTCTCGATATAAAAGTCGTTTCACCCACATTATACGCTGCGTTCTAACAAATATTTTAAAATCAATCATTTTAACCCCATCATAATTATAATTCTGATACATCAATTTTTTTGTTAAAGGATCTTTCCCTCCCCATATAAATTCAAATTATATTTTCTCCACTTCTATATAAACCCATAAAGGAACAACAAGTAGAGATGAAACATGATTTAACTTTGTTAATGCATAAGTTTTCAATAAATGTATTTTACCCATGATAGTCAAATCCCGTTGTTTCCACCTAGTACCTAAAAGCTTTTTTATGTGACTTAATATTTCTTTATAATTCAAATCATCTTTTAATCTAAAATCGACTGAAAAATTAACTCCTATTTTGTTTTACTTCCCTAACGAATATCCGAATAAAGGCTCTTCTGGTTGTCTAGTTTCCTCACCCATATACATAAAATGTATCTTTTCCTTACTCACTTTTTAACCACTAACTTTTTCTAATTCTTCAAATATATATTGCAACCTTCTTATTGAGGCTATGTCTTTCCAAAAAAATTGTCATATCATCTGCATACAATACTTGTCTTATTTCATGTTTTCCAAAATGTATCCCTTTAATTATTTTGTCCCTTTTTACTTTATGTGCCAATAATATTGCAACCAAAAAACCAAATAGGGCGACAATGGATCACCTTGTCTGACCCCCTTTCTATATTAAAATAACCAGTTGAATACCCCCATTCATAATAAAACTACTTACACCATTATATAATATCTTCAACCAAGAACAAAACGAATCACCAAAACCAATTATATTTCAATAAATATTGGTGGGATACAGAATCATAAGCTTTTTCAAAATCTCCCGGTATTAAATACCCCTGTCCTTGCTCCAAGGAATGCCTAGAATAAAATAATGTATCCTCTATCAATCGAACCGCTTACCCAATATACCTGTCTTTTGTATATCCCACCTGATCATAAATAATTATTTCATTTAAAACCTGTTTAATACTAGTTGCTAAAACCTTCGATAGTATTGTATAATCTACATTTAGCAGCTTAATGGGTCTATAATTTTTGATATGCGACGCAGCTTTTCCCTCTTTCTCTATCAATGTAGAACTTCCCGAGGGGGTTTTACCTTTTTCCTTTACGATCTCACCAGAAAAAACCACACTATCAAACAATAATGATGTACAAACAAATATCAACAATTTAATATGGATAATCAAAACAAATAATCCAGACTCATATAATTGGTGGCACACAAAACATACACACAATATGTAAATTTCAAAGGGAGCGAGCAACTCTCCTAGACGTCAATAATTAACATAAAAAATCACAGTGATCATTGGATAAAACGGGAGCTATTAATCTGCTGTATATTACGAAAAGCGATACAATAATAAACGGGATCGTCACAAGGAGTAAGAAACTCACCTCGAGGTTAATCACCGTCACGATAAAAATGAATACACAATTAAACAATCATACCATTATCAATCATCAAAATCAAATACTAAAAGAATCATTAAATAAATCAGCAAACCGTTAAAAAAATTAATTGTTAAAACCAAATCAGCAGCGAGGTCAGGAAATATGATGCTGACGATGGCGACGATGAAGGCTATGATGATGAGGAAGACGATGATGGCGAATACGATGACGGCGCGAGTCGGTGATGTCGTTGACGAGGGTGATGAAACAGTCAATAGTCCAACTATATAATACTGTAGTAGAACAGCTGAAATGTTTTCTGTTGCAATATGATTAGTGAGCTCGTGTCATAAAATGACTGCTGCTACTATTATTACCCCGGCGTTAGCCGAGCTAATTTGATAAGGCGCTCTGGCAATCAAGGATTGCCTCCTACCGGGAAACGGCCATTCACACCACCTGGGTGGAGAGTGGCAAATCCGGATTTCATGTCTTGCCAAAGGACATTAGTACCACAGAGGGACTCAAAACCGCAAACCATGTGATTTAAAATCTGGTGATGTATCCGCTAGACCGCGACACCTATGGATGACAATGAATCCGTTGTATGGATGCAGTTTGGCAGTGTGACTGAGGTAAGTATGAGGCCTGTTTATTTATCGAGTAGGCCTACTTTAACATTGTGTATAAGGAAGTCATAGACGAGCATGTCCCCCGGATTGACATAATGGATGCTTATGAGTGATTCTGAACAACAGTCTTGCCCCTGAAGGAAATGTAAAACATAACAAAGAATTCATTTTTCTTATGATTATCATCATCTTGATCATCATCAACATCGATATTATCATAATTATGTTATCATTCAAATTGTTATTTTTACTATCATTATTATTATTTCATTATTAGTAAAATATCTTCATCATCATTATTATTATGATTGTTAGTGTTGTATTCATTATTACCATTTATCATTACTATCGACGTTACTAAGAATGTGATTATTGTATCATTTTCATCAATTACGTTATCTTTATGGTTATCACTTTTTTATTATAGTTATTATTATTACTATCATTATTGTCTAGTAATAATGGTAATACCAAAAGCAGAGGTAGTAGTAGCAGTTATAGTAACCATAGTCCATTAAGTAACAATGTGGCGAAATACATGTACATGTAACATACATACCCTTTTTATGTTGTACTTGGAATATTCATGTAGCCATGTGAGGGGCATCGTACCATCATCCAAAAAATAATGCAGATATATCGGAAGAAAACGTAATCGTCCATACCGATCGCGATGGTCTTTCGAACGAACACCAAGGCTTTCCATACACATTCCTAGACACATATCCTCCGGCCAGTCCAGGTGACTGTCTGGACATTGCCCGGTCCGGTCCTGGAGTCCTACTTCCACAAACCTTCTCAGGGCTTCTCTGCTCATCGCATATCCAGCTCCGCCGCTCATGTAATCCATCTGCCTTGATTTGACTTCAAAATAAGGCAGCGTCTGATTAAAACTGAATCCAAAAAAGACCGGTTCAGAGGGATCCTGCCGTGATAAAAACGCCATCAAATTTTCCACAACGACGTACGTGTCATCATCGGCTTTGAAAAACCAATCAGCATCGTTGAAATGTTGTTTGTAAATGTACTCTAAGGACATCCTGGTTTTGTTCCACAAGGCATTTCGACCTTCTGCCACTTCTAGCCCGATGACGTTGCCGGAAAAATTGGTACTCCCTTGAGAACTCATGAAAAGCGTCTGAGAACACTTTTTTGCCCAAGTCCTTGCAACCATCGTCGCTTTTGTTTCCAATGTTTTGGGAGAGGTCAAGACCCAGCATAGCAGGCGGACGTTGCCCAGGCGTCCCCGTTGTGTAACACCTGGAGGATGATAATTAACCGAAGTTAAAGCGCCCCTCTAACCCAACTAACTTAGCCTTTCAAAACATGAATACACCTCTACTTTTTAATATTCTAGCCTAAGATTTTTCAGAAAATCTCTATATTGACCGTAATGATCATCATCAATTCATAATGATGATTACTTGCATGAATGTAATGAGGATCTGATATTACAGTCGCTAACTTCACGCACGCGCGCGCCCGCACCCCATCGTCGGTATGCACTTGTATTGTGCAGCTGTTTGCTGTGAAACCTGTGAGAAATTAAGTGCATGTATACTATTAAATGTCTTCGTTCTTATGAAAAATACTCAAAAAAATATAAGAAAATTAACACGAAACGGGTAAGAAAGATAACGATTTTTAAATCATGACCATAATTTGAACAATTGTTAAAGATTTAGTTGAGTTTTGGTATGTTATAGTAGGGTATCTTCATTCAAGTGCTATGTTATGTTGTGTTATAATGCCAATGTTGTCTCCTGTAGTGACGTCATATGCTATTGCGAAATACAGCTCCGAAACTGGGCTTTTTCAGAGCGGTCTGAGTCGTCATTTTTAAAGCTAGGTTCTAGAATTATTGATGATTTCTCAGAAAAATCATTGTCATATTCGGAATCTCCGTCAAAAACTCATCTACATGTCCTTTTTCAATTTTAAGCCCGTTTTTATTAGAGGAGCCCTTAAACACAATAAGCATTTAAAATCAACTTGTCACAACATTAGAGAAGTAAGCCGTTCTTCCCCTGCGTTATGCTGTAGATATCCATCAAGTAAGTAGGGCCCATGACTGTGTTTAAAAGTAGGATACATCGAATATAGCTATCTTCTGGAAACTGATTGTAAGTTCCCTTTGTTAATCCTTCCCCTTTATATGGGATATTGGTGTGGGTTTTTTTAAAGGCGGACTGAGACCAAAATTTAGCCCGGGAATTCGACCGGTCAGAAACGCTACTTTGATCAGCGGGTCCTACGATCACAACTTAACTGACGGACTCAAGCAAAATTATTGGACATTTCACTGGGGAAACCCCCATCTCCCTTTTATCTTCCCCTGTCAATTTTTTTTCATTTCTCACGTTCTGTTCACTTTTTCTTCCTCTTTTGCCGGTCGATCGGAGGGGGCTGGGGAGGGCGTCATGAGCCCCCTTTCCCCTTTAGCTACGCTAATGTTGATGATCATGCCTTGTACGTGTAGAAAATACATAGGTACAATAGACCGATTTACTAACATATTCAAATTGTATGTTTTTGTCAACGTATACGTTTGTCCGAGGATTGCCTGACATAGCAACGGGTAATGTATGCAGACTGGATTCAACGTTTTGTAGCGCATTCATTAATAACAGGTTAACGGAATACCTCGTCATGAGATCTGCAGAAAAGAAACATCCATAACATTTTAATATGTTAGTAATCGGTCTATTAAGAGGACGAAAATACGATCTGAAACTTTTGATGAACATGTAAACTTACCTGACGACTTCTCTTTAGAAATACTATTCGACTTGGAATCCCTTACGGTGGTTCCTGGAGTCTCACCTCCCTGTTTTGAGGCATGTAAAGACAAAGGGACGATATTTCCTTGAATTACTGCTTGGTTCCTGGTGGTCAAAGTTGAATGGGTGTGTTTTTGGAAGACGAACATTTGTTGGATCATCATAGTTAAGGTGAACAACATGAATATAGCACCGGACATGAAGGCCAGAAAGATTCTGAGCCGCGAGGAACCCATGTCTGTTGTAGTTCCCTCCGATCAACTTTGAGGAGTCACTAATCTTCTACTTGCGAATCCATATGATAATGGTCATCAAAACCTTTTCCTTTGCTCAAACGCGCTTGAAAAGGTCCAATTCATGTGTCACATAACACGTAGAAACATGTAAATCAAAACGGCTCAATACGTGTTTTTATCAAATACAAAAGAAATGGTGGTCGGCTTTCTGATCTGATCCCTAAACAGAGATTTGAATCCTTGCTAAAATTGTAAAAGCATTCTCAAGTACCGGCTGGACATGTAGTACTTAAAGTCATCATTCGGAATCAGAGAGAAGAGGACAAAAACTTGCAGATCACGAATCACAACTTCTACATAGTACATGTACGTGTATATCTTATAGGCCTATATATACCATCGAACAAGGAAGGCCTCTTGCCTAACGATACCAATATAATGTTCAAATCATTCATCTCTTCCACGTCACCGAAGACATATATGCGATCTTATATCTCGCCGTTTAGTAACGATTGTGTATCAATGACGATTCGCAAGAGTTTTTGTACAGATCGATGCAAAGTTTGCTCCCTAAGTCCAACTGAAGACATACGATGTCATAAGATGGCATAAAGTGTAATGTGCTTCACATTTCGTACCTTATAAAACAGATCCCCGGGGAATACGCCCAGGACTTTTGTTGCTCGCAGTTGTCATTCACACGTTAAAAACTGTAGCAGCTTTCTTTGCGCCATATCTGAACATGAATTAACAAAACTTGGAATCAATGAAATTTATGATCCGGCTCTGTAGAGTGAAAAAGAATACGTTCACAAATTTAGTTTTAACTGAAGCTCAGTCGATGTCATTCAGCTGTTATCATACTGATTGTTGACTTACGGCGGCAACAGCTGGTGATGGAAATGGTATTACATGTATTAGAATATAAAAGCGGATGGGGTAATCTTTGCAGACCGACAGCGCATGATACCGAAAGAACAACAAATATATATTGATTAAACAAAATGGTCTCGATCATTTACCGACGGCGTGCAGTGCATACTAACAAATGCACTCGCAAAATTTTAATTATTTTAAATTATTTGTATACTCGACGTCAGATGTGTAGTACTTGTTAATAAACGATAGAGTTTATTGTTGATATTCCACGGCAATGGAAGATGTGTGTTATGTTCTTTGCACGTTTCTAGTTCTGATTCCTGACGTAACAAGACCCTGACGTCAAGAGAAAAAGCGGGGGGGGGGGGTGCATGAAACACATCGGATTTAACGGTGATCCTTGTATTTCAACATGAAAATTCCTTTTATGTGCCCGATGTACAAGAGCCGGAGGGGGCGAGGGTAGGACGTTCTTTTTTAATCTCTTTTTTTAATCTGCAAATTAAGTCGCAAACCTTCGCGCTTTAATCCACGCCACGAGCAGCCTAGCTCATCTCCACACTGTTCATCACTACACATTGCTAGTTTTGCATAGTAATCAAGTAAGAGACTGGCTGCCTTTGTCGTCTGTACTTTTAAGAGGCATCCAATATCTTTCGGAGTAAACTTAAAATACGAATGAAATCGCTATGTACAGGAATAAAATAAATTGTTCAAGAATTATTCCTAATACTAAAACTGCTGAATTGGGTCAAGAATCATTTCTATCTAAAAACATACTTGTATTTTGATACGGATATAATAATGGAAGATCATAATCACCGTTGCGTATAAGGTTTTGGTGTGAGGAGAATGATACTGATGAAAGGTGGGCAATGAAGGTATGGATGAGATGGAATATGGAATGATGAAGGATGAAAAATGGATGGAGGTGGTTATAATCGGACAGATCAGCATGGGTAAGCAAAAGAGCGTCTCGGCCAATAAATTAAACATACAGAACCAAAACAAAGTGAGCAGCGTATATATTATTATATTCAAATTGTCTTTTTTAAATAAAAAACTAAACTAGGAGCAGGTTCAAAGTGAAAGCTATATAATTGAAAAGAGGAATTAAAATGAAAGTGCTACTAGTTAATAAGCTATTTATATGTAGAGAACGGTAAATAATTTCAAATCTAAAGTCCATAGTAAACAAAGTTGATTATTCCTAATACTAAAACTGCTGAATTGGGTCAAGAATCATTTCTATCTAAAAACATACTTGTATTTTGATACGGATATAATAATGGAAGATCATAATCACCGTTGCGTATAAGGTTTTGGTGTGAGGAGAATGATACTGATGAAAGGTGGGCAATGAAGGTATGGATGAGATGGAATATGGAATGATGAAGGATGAAAATGGATGGAGGTGGTTATAATCGAACAGATCAGCATGGGTAAGCAAAAGAGCGTCTCGGCCAATAAATTAAACATACAGAACCAAAACAAAGTGAGCAGCGTATATATTATTATATTCAAATTGTCTTTTTTAAATAAAAAACTAAACTAGGAGCAGGTTCAAAGTGAAAGCTATATAATTGAAAAGAGGAATTAAAATGAAAGTGCTACTAGTTAATAAGCTATTTATATGTAGAGAACGGTAAATAATTTCAAATCTAAAGTCCATAGTAAACAAAGTTGATAAGGAACTTAAACATATTCACTTTTGACAAAGTTCATTTACATGAACATTCAAAATGCAATGTTATCGACATTAATATTCCTATCAAGCTATATATAAATGATCTGTTGGCAATGCATGACCAGTTGGCATAATCACTTGACTGAAATCAGTCAAATTACAAATCAAACTGTTCATGGGTTGGTGTATTCATAATTCATAATCCATAATTCATTACACAAATGTTTATATCACGAATAAACTAATAGGCCATTTTCGCAATGTGATCAAATTCAACGCCTACGTCCCTGCATGCGTAGCGCCCTGACATGATCTACTCCATTTACCCGTCATAAACAACTGCATCTCAACAGTCAGCATGCAAATCGCCAACATTACATAGATAGATAGATAATTTATTGGTTTCCACAATATCTCATTGTACAAAGAGTGTAACAACATATTGAAAAATGATTATAATATGCATGTAAATATAATACCGGTACACACTATTCAGAAAATTGTCCTTCAGTTAAACTTAAGAGATATAGTGGCGGAGCCTATGGAAAAGCAGAGCTTGTTGTGGATAGGCCCCTTAAACTACAAATGACATAATTAACTAAAGTTAGGTTTATAAAATACAAATACACGCTAAAACAGGGAAAGGGAGATTACAGGGATACATGAACCGATACTCACAATTAACTACAAGAGACAAGGGAAAGGGAAGGAAATATATCTGCAGCTTATTGAAATAATAGTACAATGTAGTTTGTTCTCAACATAAATGGTATATGTACATAGTTGGCATATGGCCGTATCGTTATTTACTCATTGTAATCAACTAAAGCATACTGCTTGAAGACAAAAATAGTCAGGAATCAGGAATGACAATATGTATTCAAATAATGGCATTTCAATTTTCTTCTGAATACACGAACACTAACAGACCTTTTAATCACAGAATCGAGAGAATTCCAGAACTTGGGACCTGTATATATTAAGGTATTTTGAGCAAATCGTGTTCTTGTTCTAGGAAGGTGATAGGAAAACGCCTGTCGGGTAGGATAGTCGTGAACTTGATTTCTTTTCTTAAACAAATATGATAATGCCTGGGGCAGTTCGTTGTTATTCAGCTGAAACATGAGGCTGCCTAATTGTAAATTAAAAATATCCTGAACTCTCAGTACTTTAGTATCAAAGAAGAGAGGGCCCGAGTGAGTACGAGCAGGTACATTGCAAATTGTACGTATTGCTCTTTTTGAACAACAAGGATTTTGTCCAGTTTGAGTTTCAATGAATTACCCCAGGCTAGAATACCATAGTTCAAGTAGGGCAACATTAAAGTGGAGTACAACATTTGCAATACATATGATGGGAACATAGATTTCAGTTTGTATATCACACCAGCATTTCTTGATAGTAATGAACACAAATAATTTGTATGTATTTTCCATGACATTCCATCATCAATAAACAGGCCAAGAAACTTGGTCGATTGTACTTTCTTAATTTTGACATTGTTGAAATAGATATCTCCAGGTAAATCGGAGATTGAATTGCTAAAAACATGAAATTAGTTTTGATCAAATTCAGGGATAGTCTATTCGCAAAAATCCACTGTGCAACATTCTTAAGTTCCGAATTGACAGTTTCAACAAGAATTTGAGGATTCTTATGTGAGTAAAATATGCTTGAGTCATCTGCGTATAGTATAAATGACAATAGTCGGGATGAAAATTTGAAGTCATTTATATATGTTATGAATAGTAGTGGCCCTAATAGAGACCCCTGAGGAACACCGCACGTAACAGGCTTGACACTCGATGCAATTCCATTTAGTGAAACAAATTGTGTTCGACTACTGAGGTAACTTTTGTACCACTCCAAGGCCTTACCCCTGACACCATAATGCTGAAGCTTTTTAAACAAAATGTTATGATCAATTGTATCAAATGCCTAGGCAGGGCAAGGCATTTTATTTGTCCTACCAAGCAACAACCAATGCACGCAACCCATCACCCAGACCATCGGAACACAACTATTCGTGACAGGTGAATGAAACAATCCGCACCAAGGCACCCCAAAAAGATGCGTGCACACTACGAAAATAGCATATTGGGTCAAAAGAAAATAGTTAAGAAGAATCAATCTATCGGGAATAGTTGGTAAGATTGTAATTATAAAAAAGATGGGGGAAATGAATTGCGAATTTATTTATTATTGCGAAGGTTAATATAGATTAAAACGGAAGGTGCGGGAGGTGTTCCAATCGTCTTTTTTCTCCGTCTTTTCCCCTCCCTAGCTCTCCCTTCCCTTTCTCTATTTTCACGCCTTTTCTCTTTCGTTTCAATTCCCCCACTCGATTTGTGGGCATATGCCATCGTGCCCCCGTATATACGCCACTGCCGATCATAGCACTTGTGCTATCCATATTTAATAGAGAGAAGAATTGAAACGAATTTATCGAAACTGTTCAAAGCACCAACCTCAATAAAATTGACTACTCGAAAATTTGAAGACAACAAGTTCATTATAATTCAATTTAATGTTTATTTTCATTCTCAATAAAAATTTGAAAAAATAATGATATTAAAATAAAATGAAACAAAACACAACGTACGTAAACAAAAGAGCTACATTAAAACAATACAAAGCATTTATACAATAATAAATAACAAAATTGCGCTGTAGTATTTGTTGACCAAAATACATTGGGCTACATAACTATAACAGAAAACCAAAAACTAGCAAATATGGCAGCAATATGTTACATTTCAAATTCTGAATACATGCACAAGGTGTTTAAGGTGTTTACAAGAGATTTCAAGGGCAATCCAACCTTTTTAATAAGTTCATTTGTATGGAAGTATAAAAATAAGAGAAATATAATGGCGGAAATTTGAAATAAATTGGACGTATAATTAGAAAATCATGACTATTTGAATTAGGAGATCACTAAGTCTATATGCGGATCTCAAATTCGCAATTTAATTAGCAGGGGGATTGTGATGTAGTCATGGGTGACTCTCCCGTTTTTTTTTTTGGGGTGGTCCTTGAGAAACTACTCAAAATATATCATGAGTAGGATATTGTTATAGGTCCTATGAAATGAAAAGACCATTTTCAGTCACACATATTTTGGAACAAAAATTACATTTATGTCATTTTGTGTGTTGATTCAAATTGCAAAGTTGTCCGGCACTCCATCACAATAAATTATCGATTCGGTCAATATTAAGCGCCCATACGAATAGTGACTACAACTTTGAATAACTTTCATATTTTTTGCCGATTTCATTCAAACTTTCACCAATCTGCTTTCTTCATATCAATTTGCTATAATACTCAACTTGGATGTGGAAATATCCATTCAATTTTATGTACTTTTTTATTATTTTTTATTAAAGAACTTTGAAAAATTAGGAAACGTAACATTGGTTTTACCATTTTCATTTTGTTGGCACATTTCGACTTTAATTGCCCTTTTACACGACTCTAGAAGAACACGAAGTAAAGCCTTGTAACACCATGTGTAAAGATCTAGATTTATTTCCACATCTCGATCGAATTCAAACATTTCTGAAAATTGGATGTTAAAGCAATACTGAGCTAGGGGTCATCAAGCCTTAACATTGATGATCAATGTCAAAGGGGCCGTCACATATCCAAAACGGAGCCCGCCCGACGTCTCTGCAAGCTAAAAAGGGCATTTTCGCCAGGAATACGGCCGGTGTTTGCTCGATCACTGCAGGCTCCGCCGCGTTTTTTAGGGGTCGGCCGACGTTCGCATGGCTCCGAAACCTGCTCCCAATTCAACTATTTTCCAAGGGCGAATGTTGAGGTCGCAGAGCTCGTAAACAGGTCGCCCGTAGATCGGTCGGGCATCGGCAAACATTCGATCAACTTTCGGGCGGCAATCCGACGATTTGAGACCATTTTGGGCTTTTAAATTCCGGCGGAGGTCGGCCGCACGGGCTCCCTACGATACTCGAACGACCCCCTCCCGTATCCCTCCCGACTTGTTCAAAGTCGGGCGGGCTTCGAGCGCGCTGTGTGCTGGTGTCGCACAGTGGGCCAGGAGCCAAAGTGCACCAAAACTCATTTTGGTGTTTTTTTATTTTTTATTTTTTTCTTGCCCAGTTGAAAGATAATACATTGAAGAATACCTCAGTAAAATATCTAATTCCGGTATGCACAGTAAGGGTATAAATTTCCTCCTTCAAACAGCAAAATCTTACATATTCACAGTTTAGTGCAAAAGTGACTTTAATATTTTATAAATCTTTCAATTTAACATCGAGTTTTAAAGCTATTGATATGAAATTGCTCTCACATATTCCTGATAGTTCATTTCACTGCATGAATGTGTTAAACATGGATAGAAACACAATCTCCATAATATATTATAGGGTAATTCACTGAAAAATGGACTAATTATCCATGTTTTTTATAAATCCAGAGGAAATGTTTAGATTTCCAGGGATTTCTTCTTTAATTTTATTACCAATTTTTTTTCTGATGTCTATGCTTTAAGTTGATACCAGATTTTTTTTAAAGGTCCTATATATTAAATTCGAGGCGCGGACGCGTCGGAGGACGCCAGGCATGACGGCACCATAGTGCCCGGCGGGCACTGACAGACTATATTGATCATCGACCGAAATTCGGACGGCGCCCGCCCTTATGTCGAGCGGGCTTCGCCCGACTCCCGTTTGTTTACTGACGGGCACCGGGCGATTTCTTTGAAATCCGGCGACTTTCTGGCGATCCACAAATTCGGCAGGAGACCGTTTGATATGTGACGCAGGCATAGGGCCTGAAATTGATTTCGGTTTTATTTGAACTTTCTATCCTAGCGTACTATTTATTGCACAGCGCCATATCATGGTCAACTTGCCAACAGTGCCTAATACATGTAACCAGTTCGCAGACAGAGGACTCGATGCGCAGCTAGGGAAGCGGCGAGTTACGGTACGGGACCATACTGCAACAGCTGAGCTGAGAAGGCGCGAAGAGGGGGGATTTTGCGGTAGTTTTTCTGGCACAGTATGGCTTTAACTGTTTATATAATTAAAGATCAATTTACTAAAGGCATCTCGTCGTATAATCCCACAGATCTTTATATCTTAATGCTTACATTGGTATGAAGAAAATCATAAACTTTTCTTCGCAATAGGAACTGTCCATTTGGCCTCTTTGCACCAGAGGAGGAGAGCGAGAAAAACAGGAGTATCAGCGCCCTCTGCGGTAGTAACCCTGATACCTCCAAAGTGATCTTCGGGCAAGTGAGCAGTCATATCGGTGTATACAAAGCCTGGACAGCACTGCAAAATTAGGGGAAGAACATTTTGTTGAATGAGAAACAAAGCTACCAGAGACAGAAAGGGTGAAAATAAGGACTTTCCATCACAAGTACTGTATATCAGTGAACGTTTGGTTTTGTTACAACTTACAAAACATAAGTTTGCAAGGATTCTGATGTTTCGAATGCGAATGAGAAAAGGAAAGTATTAACAATAACTCTAAGATGACAGTGAACCTACCGTTAGTCTATTATAAATCGAATGACTTGCAAGAAGAACATGTATTGTGTTTCGAGTGAAAATAAGAAATCTTTAGGCTATGAGCCTTTCACAATCCCTTGAAAAAACGATTTGTGGCCATGTATGTGGCAGACGTTTTTTTTTTTGGGAGGCTAGAAAAATAGGAGTAAAATTGTAATCACTCTAGAAATTTGATCCAAGAAGAAGTAGGCCTATAAATCATAAAGAGACGTACATACTCAGTCACGGACAATGGGACCTGAAAGAAGAGAGAAGAGAGGGGAATAAAGGGATCGTGAAAATAAGACATTAGGGCCTGCTCCAACTCCCTCCTATTGGGTAGCATTGTTAATAATTTGCATTTCCTCCATCTAGTTAAGATCGCCCCCACCACCACCACCACCATCCCATGCCTATGCTCTCTCGGTTTCTAGTCACAGGCTACGTCATTAGTTATGAATATAATATTCTGGCTGTAGACATACCGCATTGATAAGTATATTCCGTCTCGATTTATCTTGTGACAGTTTCTCAGCTTGTATCTTAGCCAATACTACCACGCCTACTTTGGCGATCTCATAGGCCTTATCCGGCCATCCGTTTTCTGCAATGGTCCCTTCTTTACAGAATCTGTAAAAATTGTGCAAGTTAGACATTGTGTAAAATTGGCAACATTCCGTACGATTAATGGAGTAAAATTTAGATAATAGAAAAAAGTAAATTCCACAAGGATTTTGTGCGTTCTCGTTTTCATGCTCTCGCTTTCTCTCACCCCCTCTCTCTCTCTCTCATTCTTTCTCCCTCTTTCTCCTCTCCTTCCAATACATATGCGGCTCACATTTCTTTCTTTTTCACTTCACTCAATGTGTTCTTTCTTCGTCATATAATCTGTACCTTTACGTTGTATATAGTCATTACGTGTTTGTATGAATGTTGTCTCTGTTGGCCTTTTGTTTGTATATTAACATTTTCTCAGTTATTATTTATCTGAGGGCGGTCTACAATTTACAAGCTCTGCTTTTCAGTGGACCTCTCCATTTCTACAGAATATATATCAAGTTTCATTTGCAATTTATCTACTTTTTATTTTTCAAAGGTATTATTTTTGTATTGATTTTTCTTTATTTTAAATATCATAACATTTTGCATGAATTTCGCACAGTATTTATTAGTATGAAATTTGTATTTTGTTGGAAATGAAATGAATAATAGTAATAAAAGTAATAATAATAATAGTAATTATAATAGGCCTAATAATAATATCAATAAAATGTTAATAATGGTAATAATAATAATAAAAATAACAATAATAACAATAATAAGTAAAATAATAATAATAATAATAACGATACTTATAATGATGGTAATAATAATAATAGAATGATAATAATCATAACGATAATAATAACAATGATGAGAAGAAGAAGAATAATAATGGTGATGATGATGATAATGATTATGATAAAGAAGTAAAGTTTAGGCCTAATCAAAAAGTAAAAATGGGGGTCTAACAAAAGATAAAAATATGAGAAAAAAAATAATGATCAGTTAATGTAGTACCCAGGAACGGCTTCTTAATATAATTGTACTGCTTTCCTGAGGGCCCTGCATTTACTATTACCATGTGTTTGTGTTACCATGTTATTTAAATACACATAATTCACGATGTTCTAGAGGGGCAAATGTGGATAAAACACATTGTCCAGTGACGGATGTGGGCACCAAGCAAGCATCGAACCCAGACCCTCTCGAATGAGAATCAGGATCCTTCACCAATATACCACATTTCATCCCAATATACCACAGAACTTACTTTAGAAATTCATTAATTAGGTCCACAACATCTTGTTCATCTTTAGCTTGTCGAAATCTATTCCTGATTTCTTTATTCAACTGCTCTCTGAACACCATATATCCTGTCGTGCTTGCGACATGAACGATCCTACAATGAGAAAATGGTGTAAGATGCATATAAGCCGATTCAGAAGGGCTTAGGTGGACTTCCTACTGAGAAAACTTCCATGAAAAAACCTCCTTCTGTAACTGAAATGAGCTACCTCCTCCCCCTTCTGAATATCGAAAGGCCCATCAGATACTTTAGCCTATAGGTCCTCACATTTTGGTGGTCCCTTTTCATTGAGAAAATGAGTACAAACAAATATATGGGGGTTGAATCAACTTGAATTTAATTGATAAGGTTCACTGACAATATTCAACATACCATTTTTGGCACTTACAAGCTGATGCATCCAGACAAATTCGCTCGAACCCCTAAAATCCCTAAGAGTTTACGGCCTTGTACCGCTACCCATATCCAATCAATCTTTCATAATGATCCTCATAATTGTGAGGGGGGGATTTCAATCGTTTAGAATAATTATCCTCTCTGTACATCCATAGGACTTAATTACACTATATATATTTCTGAAACTCTTTGATTTCCAACCCCTCTTTTTTTTTGGCAACAACTTACCTTCCACCAGACCGAACCAGGGGGATGAGACTTTGGGAGATGGCTAGAACTCCGAAGAAATTTGTCTTCATAACCCAGAGTGACTTTCCGTACAGGGGAAAGTGATGCTGAAAAATAAGATTACTGTTACGTAAAGTTCAAGATTAGGGGTTTCGTGTACTGTTTGGGGGCATTTTGATTTCGTCCGTGGAATATTTTCAGCGGACCTCGAAAATTGCGTAAAAGGCACGAATCCAACGTTATTCTTGTTGAAATTCATATTTCTATCCATGCACACTATTACACTTCATTATGTTTTGATCGACAAAGGCCTACATTCCCATGTCATCATAAAATTAAAAGATTAAAAATTGAAAATTAAAAATGTGTAACGTAAAATTAAGTTCTCGGGAATCACATTTTTGTGGTAATGAAAGTTCTTTGTGAACTTCACAGACATTTTAAGAAGAGAAATACATCGACAGTGATTGGTTTTATAATTTTACGGTAAGAGTTTTTTCTTATGTATTTCAATTTCGGATCCACTGATTGTTAAAAGGGTTGGGGGGGGGTTCAGTTTCAAATTTCCGACAAGTGCTCCAAATTAAAAATGTGTAACGTAAGGGATGGTATTTATGTAACACTTTATCTCATAATTTGCGATATAGAAGCCGAACTTTCTCATTTATTTCTAATTAGAACATGTATAAGAATCATGATTCTATATACATACAGGTGTACCAATACCGGCATTGTTGACTAGAACATCGATCCCACTATGTTCCTTCTCCAGATGATTCCGAAACTTATCAATGCTTGATTGATCAGTGACATCTAGAGGATGGAACTTAGGATTTAGTCCCTCGTTCAGAAGGAGCGCAACAGCAGCCCGGCCACGTCCGTGATGGCGCGCGGTCAAGTAAACGACGCCATCTTGTCCAAAATGGCGGCATAGAGCTCGGACGATCTCCAAACCAATACCCTTATTAGCGCCTGTAACCTGAATTAAACAGATATTGAATTTTAATTCCAATAGTTCATCCATATTTTAGTAGTCAAAATTGTGCATTTGGAGCAAAGAACTTATAAGTATGAAATAAATATTCATTAAGTTTGCGGTTTCACCATGTGGGTCGTCCTGACGAACAGTGTTCGGATTCTCTCTCTCTCTCTCTCTCTTCGCATCCATAAACCTGGTTCACCAGGCCGTCTTTTTCAAGACTCCACTCACGAAAGAATACCTCTCTCTCTTTCTCTCGCTGTGTGTGTGTGAATTTTCTCCACTTCTCTCCCGACAATGTAAAGTAGTCTTCCATGGGACGAAACTGAAAGAATACTTTTCTCTCACTCGATCCCTTTCTTATTCTATCCCCTCTTGATCCAAAGAGTCCTTTTCAGGACTATACATGGCGAACTTGTAAACCTAAAGAATGTTATACACACCAGCATGCAAAACTGAGCTTGTAATGAGCATCGGAGTATGAAATAGTTAACGGTCGAGCCTAATGAGCATTATTAATCGAGCCGGTAATGTATCATCATCGGCATCATCACCAACATCATCGTCGTCATCATCATCATCATCCAAGTCATTATCATCATCGTCGTCCTCGTCATCGTCATCACCATCATCATCGTCACCATCACCGTAGCATTTAGTATAAGCTCTCCATAGTAAAACGATTTACCAGCGTTTACAAAACAAGTAAAGAGTGACATATATAGATATAATTGATAGAACAAGAACTTTTCTCCATGATGTGGGCAACTTATTTCTACATGTCCTTTTCTATATATCACAGATATTAAGAAAGTCAAACTTTTACTTATTATGCGTATGTCTGTATTTGCAGATTCCTGATATGACACACATACATGTTAAAATGGAAGGGTCTCGATATCATTTATCATCACAGCTCTTACAAATTCCAAATTCTCTTATTTTTTTTGACTAGTTTTCCTCATAAGTTTAATTAGACGCTTTACAAGTATAGCCAAAATAAAACAACATTAAGCAGCCTGTAGCAAGCGCACAAAATACTGTACCGTTATTATGTGATTATGATACATCCGGTCATGAAAAATAATAGTGTCAGAAAAAAATGTTAAGGCACTATCATCTATCGTATGATCATGATGATAGCGCGATCACGTGGTAGTTTTTTTCCAGACTCAACTCAATGGTTAATCAATAATGAATTATATGTGAATATTTGCACATATTTAAGTCGTAATATATATCCACTTAGTTTTTGTAATTCTTGGTTATATTTTCAGACCCAATGAAAAGGAAACAAACACAAAATTATGCGATTGTTCTGGTTTTTAGTTAACGTGATGTACAACCACATTACGAAAGAGGGTTTATTCACGATATTATATATTAGCAAAATGTATGGTCTGCCATTTTGATACAAGGGCTGTTATTGTCCCCAAGTACTAGATGGGTGACCATTTAAAGCCCCATTGCACTACTTATAGCTACTTAAGCCCTCTATATAGCAAACACTGCCTAAGCGGTGACCGTTGGCATGGTCCCCTTTTTCTCATGATATTAATTGAGAGCTGATTTGATGAGATAACCACCTGTCAGTGATCATGCAGGGAGGTCTAATCCCTCCTGGCCAAACTAGTACAGACAGGCTTTAGGAATATTGCTGTCCACAGAGTAAACATTACAACGATGGATGACTGCATTCACCTGTTTCGATATATTATACATCGATGGTGAGAATGCACTTTCTGTACATTTCACTTTTGCTGTAGGCAAGGTATCAGACATAGCCTATATTTGTTTATGTTTTAGATTTATTTATTATTTTTCTTTATTTCACATATTTAAAAAAGGACGGCCCATTCAATAAAAATAGGTTTTCAATGGGGTACTTTACAAAGGTACATATAAATAAAATAAAACATAAAAACAAAAACAACAAACAAAAACAAATACAGGGTTATATTCAACATGAAAAAAAGGAAAATGGTTAATGTACATTTCAGTTTTGGTATAGACAAGGTGCCAGACACATATCGACAGGGTCCGTGATAAATCTTCACCAATTGGGGAGGGGGCATATAGTGGCAAATGCTCAAAACCACCGGATACGCAAAACAAATTATAGTCGAGAGGGGGTTGGGCATTCGAAGAGAGGTCACAGTGTAGGCTATTTCCTCGCCTGTGCCTCTCCTGAAAATCTGCGACACCATATTGTGTCGCAATTAACATCCACATATAAATTATCTCTATCACACAGAGTCTGAAAACAACAAAAAAACAACAACAAAGAATTCCACATTGAGATAATGAATATGACGGCGTAGGCTATACTGTAGCGGAAACAAGAAAATTTCTAGGCAAGCCGATGGATTCTTCATGGTTTCACGAAACCGTCATAAGTACAAGTTCGCCGACTATCCATAGAAATATGTGTATTTAATTCAGCACGGGTTTGAATGGATTGTCAGGAACTTGTACTTAATATGACTGTTTCGTGAAACGATTGAAGACCGGGTATTCCTAAGATAGACAGTAAGTGCTATTTATTGTGAAATAATTGCTTACCACTGCCACTTTTGACGGGGTTTTTGATGCCATTTTGTGTTGTCCTAAGTCTTAAGCTACACGCGTGTCTCCTGCGGAAAAGAACAATTACTCTGATCATGTGATCTGACGATTATAATGCGAAGTTCATTGTCAAGACGAATTAAGATCTACCCGCTGCCATAGAGAAGTGTCAGTCATCGGAGGGTTTAATGTGGAAGGGACAATGGCCCGTGCCTCCCACCGTTTGTTAACCCCCACCTACTCTCATACCCCTTTTTTAATTTATTTTGTTTTATAGTGCATTAGAAATTTGTTTTGTTAGTTTCATTTTGTCTGTGCTGTTTTGATCTGGTTTTGTTGTTGCTGTGCTTTGCTTTGCTATGCTATGCTTTGCTTGGCTTTACTTTGCTTGGCTTTGCTTGGCTTTGCTTGGCTTTGTTTTGTTTTGTTTCATTTTTATTATTATTATTATTTCAAATTTTTTGTGTTGGGATTTTGTTTTGATACTCAAAAACTTTTCGATTTATTTTTTTAAATCCCGGATCCGGCTGGTGGGCGTGTAACGTACCCCAGGCCGCGACCTTTCCTAGGATAGTGAGTTGATGAGCACATACCATTTTACATCCTGTAAGAGAAAGTAACATTACAAAAAATACAAATAAAGGGCCCCCTGCAAATGATTAAAAAGAGGGAAAGGATATTTTAAAAAAAAACTAGAGGGGAAAGGAGGCGAGAGATGGAGTACCATTAAAAAAGAGCGACACGAGCCCCTCATAATGCTCACACACCCCAACCCGGGAGGAACCAAGATCATAAACCCCTCCTCATAGACCCCTCCCCAGGACGTCGATCAATTACACGTATGTGCCCCCAAACATCAAACTCTGGCTACGGCCCTGCGGGGGTCGCCTACAAACAACGCGGTGACAATCATTTTTGCAATTTTGTCTGCTGAGCACATACTTTTAAATCAGACTCATTATGTTTTATAATGGTGAGAGATTATTATTATACGTATTTATATATAATGCATATTTTTAACTGTACCTTTTTCATTAACCACAAATCTACTTTGTTAGGTGTAGTATTTTATTAATTTATTTTGGTATTCTTGTACATGATAACTTGAACAGTCAGGCATAGCTCTCCCCTTATATCGCCCTATCCCTCCCCCCCCCCCTCTCTCTCTCTCTCTCTCTCTCTCTGTCTGTCTGTCTCTCTTTCTCTGTCTCTCTCTTTCATTCCTTGTCCCATCAATCTTTTGTTGTTATTAGTTTTTTGTATTTACGTCAGTTCTGTGTATTTTCTCCCAGTTCATATCGATACTTTTGTGAACTTTTAATACACATGTATCAAGCGTATGCTTACATACCCAATTCATATGACTTCATTCTTTATAGAAGAGTATGTTGCAACTTCTTATGAGCCTTTTGTTTCATCTGAAGTAGGCCTACAGTTAACAACTAAATTAATCATACCCCTTGTAAATTTCATGTTTTCATAAATCAAGAATGAATTAGGGTCTTTGTTGAATACTTTTAAATGTTAGATTCGGTATTTCACATTCTAAAGAAACATATATATCTGGACAGATACTTTAAAATTTTAAAATTGTTAAGGGTATGAATAATTGTATTGTTAACTGAATGTGTTTATGCAACATTTGATCCGACTTTCAAACGAATTGTTTTGATGTCATTCTGCAGATATCCTAAATAAGTAAATAAATAAATAAATAAATAAATAAATAAATAAATAAATAAATAAATAAATAAATAAATGAATAAATGAATAAATAAATGAATATATAAATAAATAAATAAATAAATAAATATATAAGTAAATAGATATATAAGTAAATAAATTAATTAATAGATGGATAAACTAATTAATTAGATTTTGACTAAATAGATAAACGAATAAAAAGACCTAAATTAATGTTGGTGATGATTTTTTTCCTTCTAATGTTCGCCTCATTTGGCTTACCATGGACATACCATGGGCTTACCATACAACGTCAAACGTGATCGTGATGGGATCTTTACGAACGGAATATCACGCGATTGCGAGCAATCGCGTGCCAAATTGCGTCCAATGGGGAAAAAATGGCCAGATTGCCATCGGCACTTCAAACTCGGTAGCGATAACAACAATTTCTGTAAGTTGATAACTTATTTCCTATTGAAAGTTGGATAATAATTGGCATGAAGGCCATTTATCGTTCTCTTTAACATTGCCCCACATATTGATTTTGGTGCTGTTAGTTTTATGTTGGGCGTGTGTGCGTTCGTGCGTTGGGTGTTGACAATAATCAATATTATTATGTATTTTGCTGGGACCTGGGAGCCGGAGCCTATGCGCTATGTCACGGAATAGGGCATTATCGTGATCCGAGTCCCCGCTCATTTCTCTACACAGATAGCTTTATTGCGTCTGCGTGCGGGGGACTTCGATCCACCTCCATAGACTTGTGTGTACACTGTGAATGAGAGGGGACTTCGATGACGATAAGGCCCGGAATAGGAAAGTAGGAAACCAATCATTCATGCATTCAAGTAAAGAAATGTGATTGGCTTGCCAATCATTGACATAGACCTACATATAGCTACGGGGGTGGGGGGCTCGCTTAATACAGGCTCTGTACTTGGTCTGATCTGTTACTGTACTACTACTAGACCGAAAATTTCTGTCTTTTTCGTTCGTTAGCCTCTGATTTGGGTAGGGTCGGCTCCTCTCTTTAGAGACAGAAGCCGACCATAGGTGCTCCTGTGCAAATTCAGTGGTACGGATCTGGCCACCAAATTCCGGCCAAACTTTTGGACTAATATTTCACTTTAGCGGATTCATATCCGATGCATTTATTTTTGAAAATTAGGTTTAGGCTAATATACATCAGTTCCACTTACCAGATTGACTGTATCATGCATTTAAGGGTCTTTTTTTCCCGGTTTTCCTCGTCGAAATTAAAGTCCGCTCCGTGTTGAAATTGTTACTGCGCATGCGCTGCAAAAATTTCAACACGGAGCGGCTATGCCAATCACATCCTTACGGGATGAACCTCATACCAGCAGACGTGCTGGGAAGTAGAGAATTTTCACACACATGTACAAACCACAAATGGAAGAAAAATTAAAATTATTGTTGAAATACTTACTTTTGAATGCGATGCTCCAAAATCATACTATTACCGTTAATGACCATAATAATTAAGTTCTGTAATTTTCAGCTGATTCACAGTTAAAAATCATGTAGAAAAACTGAAGAAACTGCCGCTGAATTTCCTCCGTCGTGTCTCGTTACGCATATCGTTTAGCGAATCGTCTAGTTTAAACTCGTGTTCCATGAAAACACAATAGACCACCAAAAAATCGGTCCCTACTTTCTGTTGTGTGCCCGCGAAATTTTAACGGGTTTTTATGTACACGCGACATGGTAAGATACATGTATATGGATCGAGTTATTTATGACCAAATTTGTGTATACCATTTTACACAGAGATTCAGCGCGTGGGCGGCGACAAAAAAATGCACACAATGAATATGAAGAGGCTGATCGGCAAGATTGACAGTAGACTTCCGATTTGAATTTTCAAAGAATTTTGTTGAAAAGATCGTATTTTACTGCTATTTACATGTAGGTGTCATCAATTGTCGCTAAAATACCAATTTTGAGTGCTCTCTGGTGAGTTTTGTACAGTGGTGTCAACTTCACCTCGAAGTAAAATCGCGTTGGTTTTCAAAGACGGACTTGGGGTGCTTCCTACGCTACGGCGTCGGTAAAACAAAACAACATGGCGGCCGAGTATACGAGTATCCGCCATTAAGCCTTGGCGGGTACTCAAGTTCCTCGCAAAAGCATACTAATGCTGCTATGTGTGGGTCAGGGAGGGGTTTGGAAAATTGAGTTCACAATTCAATTGTAGTATATACTGTACTACTTTGCTAGTATTGTACAAAATACTTTGTACTCGTTTTTGTTGTTGATGTTCTTGTTTCTTTTGACCTTTATGAAAATAAATTGAAATGTATTAATGTAAATGGAAGGCGGTTCATTGAAATGAGAATGCAATTTTATTTGATTGACACGAACAAGAAGGTTAAGATACAACATTGAAAAGAATGGTATTTCTGTCACTACTCATAAGATTTTTGTCATTACATCTTGGCAGCATGCATAAGATTCATTCATTCATTCATTTCTTTATTTATTTATTTATATATTATTATTTTTAATTTTAATTTATTTTATTTTAAAGATACTATGTCCCTTTTGCAGCCAACATCAAATTCTGTAGAACTTTGCAGGAATTATGAATATGTCATGTATGTCCTATCTGTGAAATTTAAACGTTAGCAGTGTGCTAATATTCAAATTATGCAAGGAAACCCGTTTACTTGCTAGACTTCACTGTCAGACACTATTGAGTGACTGACTGGCTTTTTCATCTTTGGTAATAACATACATAAATGAGCTGTAAAAGGTACATGAGCATATATCTACTTCAATAACCCACTTCTTGTAATGGCCAAAATTAAACTGATTGAATCTTTGCGCAGCATAAAACATACGACCATTCGGTGCAGTCGATTCGACGACTAATAGTCATTATTTTCCCACTTAAAGACATATTCAGGTCCCCCTTTTTTTAGGGAAGTTCTAAATTAGTATTGTCTTTCAAATACCGTTGGAATTTAACCTTTTCATTTTTTTGGCCTGCAAATGGGACATAGTACCTTTAAACTGTTATTAGTAGTATTTATGTTTCAATCAATTTGGATGTATTTGAGTTTAATTATTTCCCTTTTTTTCTTTTTCTGTTAGGATGATGGGATGCTTCCAGTGTCTTTCGTGCTAAGTGGTCACAAGGATCGAGTCAATTGTGTAAAGTGGATAGAGTCCAGTGAATCAGACCATGGGCAAGTCCAGGACTTACACCAGGAACTTGTATCTGGATCAACTGATGGTGCTCTTATTCTCTGGCGTGGGTCAGTTAGTAAGGTAAGAAGTAGAACAAAAGGATCTTGATTGATTTAAGGGAAAGTCTACCCTGATACTAACTGCTTTTTGATGAATTATTAGTACAGTTCACAAATGGGGAGTGATGCCCAGAAGTTACATCATAGTCTTTAGAGTTGATCATAATTGAAATACAATGAAACCTGTATACATGTACATATAAAGGCCACTCAAGGGAAACATGAAAAGTGGTCTTTATAGGCAGGTGGTCATTATGTACAGGTTCCTTCAGTACAGGTTTGACTGAAAAACCATATTCAAGGGTAACAACAAAAATTGGTCTTTCTGTACAGGTGGTCACTAAAGCAGGTTTGACTGTACATGTACAAGTATGAATAAGCGTCGAGGGTCAAGTTTATGAGGGGAAATCTTGGCAATGCGCAAAAATGGCCCCTATGTGAAAACCCACCACATAGATTCCATTTTACTTTGCCTTGATGCTTTTGGAGTGATCACCACCTCATGTCTGGTTGGGGCTTAACCCATTAGCAACTAGAGACTTTGTAAAAATGGCCTATTACTCACTGGAAGATGTTGCAATATTGCTCTCATTTTGACATTGTTCTGAACAATATGAAAGATGCGCTATTTTTCTATGCAGAATCCTACTGTAGACAGGGTAAAGATTATGCACATATAACATTATCACGGTAGACCCTAGAACGGATACTATAGCGCGTTGAAAACTGATGAAAACGGACGGGGGGTTTCCGGCGGTTCAGTGAGTAAAAGGAGGGGCGGTTTCGAGTGGTTTAGTTGCTAAAGGGTTAACATTTATTGATCCTTCCTTCCTTCGGCAGCTTGCTCTATCAAGCGTCTTGTCTGGCCACACTGGATCTGTGACAGCAGTAGATGCCATTGCCATTCCAACCTCCTCAGAATCGGGCATCAAACACAGGACACTAATCGTCAGTGCATCCACTGACTCCACTGTGAGGATATGGGAGAGGATAGGAAGGAAGGATCAAGGAGGAACAGAAGGAAGAGGAGCAGTAGAAGGAGAGCCTGTGTTTGTGGAAAAGCAGTGTATTTCATTTGGATCAGGCTTTGCTGTGGATGTTGCAATGACCGTCATCAGTAGCAGCACTGGTAGGTTCCAGCATTATTCAGAACTGATGTTTTCAAGAGCTAAAGGGATCGTCCCAAATCAACAATTTAAAAATGATAATGATAAAATAAGACTGCAGAAAATGTATTAGATCCAAGAGAATCACTCACTGCTGAAGGCGCATTAGCGAAAATCAGTGAGCACTATACATTTCCTACATAAATGTAGAGTGATTTTATCACGATCAGTACTGTTATCAAATCATTGATACGTGACCAGCCATTCAGTTGATCAACCTTTCTTTTGAAAGTTGGTAGCACTTGTAATTTTCTTTTTCTACATTTAAGGTTTTAAAAAGAATATATATCAACAGAAACTAAGACAAACGTTCAAAGTTATGCAAATTTGTGTTACAATAACGCTGCCAATTTATAGAGTGCCTTCTATTCTTATAGAAAAATATGCAGCATCAAAAGCTATAACGCAACAAAACTGGACCTATATGTGTATGGTGACGACAATCTTTGGCTCATTCTTGTCTTACAGTACCTCGTGTTTATTTAGGGCTCTGGAAAATGTAAAAATTCAACACTTCACAAAGTCTGCATTGTTTTGGCTTACAGACATCTTTCTTGAAAGATCATCTCAACATGAATTTCTTACTTTTGATTTCACTTACACAGTTCCCTTGCTAGCTGTGGGTGGCGATGACTGCAAGGTTCACTTATACACAGAGATCAATGGAGTCTTCACCAGAGTACAGAGTCTTTCAGGTCATGAGGACTGGATTAGAGGACTGGAATTCACACATGATGGTACAAAATATTAAAATGAAAATTTAGTTACGGGTTGTTTTACAATCAGGGTACACACTTTGTCTCACTTGGGGTGAAAAAAAAAGTTCCTTTGATTCTTCTGAATTTTTGTTTGTGTTTTGTATACATGTTACTGGTAAAGTCTGTAAAATTTCAGGGCTACAAGTGTCAAACTTTTTTTTTTCAAGCATGAAACATGTCCTTAATGAAAAAATAGGGTCAAGTGTCACCTGATGACATTATGCAGAAAGGAAATATTTATTGTTTCTTTGGGTGAATGTAAATGACATAGTTTGACAACTTGATGATATGAAATCAGAATACAACTAATTTTTTCAAGTGCAAAATGGTTTTATTCATGTAAAATTCAGTTTTGCATCTTTTCATACCACAAAGTGATGGACTGACAGCATGAAGTTACTGATAAAAAAAACACAGAGCAGTTTGACCCTATATTCTGTACTGCATAGCTACACATGGTAAGGGTGCTTTTGCATACCAACTTCCAGAATAAAAGGATAAATGATTCTTGAGATATGTGGCGTCAAAAAACTGTTCGGAGAGGACAATTTTGTAGTTCGGAGAGGACATTATTTTTGACATGCAGTTGGAACTGCCTGATACAAATATGATTCATTATTTCATGGCATAAATGAAACTGGATATATGTAAGGTTTATTAGAACATATTTTATCCCTGTTAGCACCCATTTATGATCTGCATATACATGTAGATCTTCAATCACCCATCGTAGAGATATTATCTTCTCCCTCACTTTAAGACTTACTAAAACCTGGATTCACATTGGACTAATTATTGTCAGAAGGTACCTGGACAATAATGTGATTCTATAGTTACAAGTATTTAGGAATAGTTTTGGAGTTTTGGAGATTTTACATGGTTTATACTAAAATTCGGAGAGGACATTATTTTTTGACATATGATTGGTTTATGCTAGTAATCCATCTTTCCTTATAAATGTATGCAACTTATGTAGAATCTTATTGTTTCATGGCATAAATGAAACTGTATATACATGTATACATGTATGTAAGGTTTATTAGAACATATTTTATCCCTGTTAGAAACCCATTTATGATCTGCATATAGATCTTCAATCTCCCACCAGAGAGAAATTATCTTCTCCCTCACTTACGGTCACATTACAAAGAGTAGACATTGCAAAAAGAAGTGAGAGATCGGGGGTACAGAAAATAATACAAAAGGATGAGCTTTATGTGGGGTTGAGAAGAAGATGAGGAAAGAGAAATGCGCATTAGAAAGGCGATATGCATGAGAGGGCACAGCACAATATAATATATCAAATTATATTTTGAGTCAGCGAGTAGAGAATGACCTTGTTTGACATGAGGACGTGGACAAAAATAAATGGGTGATATAATTCAATGAGGTTCGTAAGATTGTAATAAAAACAATTTCAATTTTTTCTTAAAAATATTAATCTATGGAGCATTTTTATTTCATTACTTAAAGAATTCCATAACTTTGGACCTTCATATAAATTTTGAGCTAAGAGGGACCGCAAGAGAGGTCAATGAAAATCTTCTGAGTGTCCTGTTGGGTAATTATGGACTGAGCTATTTAAAAAAAAACATTTCTTGAAAAATCTATGGCAAGATATTATTTTTATAATTATAAATAAATTGACCTATTTGGAAAAAAATATAAGTCTTTTACCTTTAATATATTACTTGCAAAAATAAAGAGTCTGTTTGGGAGTGAAAGGGGCAATTAAAAATAATACAAATAATCTTCTTTTGTAATAACAGCACTTTATCTAATGATGTTTGATGTGTGTTACCCCAAACTAAGAGATCATAATTCAAGTGTGGGAGTATCATAGAACTACATGTATAAAGCATTATTAATGAATTAAGAGGAAGATATGTCTTTACTTTGTAAATAATACCAATATTTTCTGGAAATAATTTTACAAATGTTGTGGATGTGATTTTTCCAAGAAAGCTTTTTATCTACCGTTATACCTAAAAAGTTATTGAATGAAACACACTCCGATGGGGTATTTTCCAAAACTATGTTTGCTGGCAACGAATCTATAGATTTACTGAACATATATTTTGTTTTCTGGAGATTCAAAGATAATTTGTTTGCTCTAATCCACAATAAAATATTACACATTTTAATATTAATTATTTTTACTAATCGATGAGAGTCTTTGTCAGAAAAAAATTAATTTGTGTCGTCAGCAAAAAGTTCAAAAGACAAAATATCAGATGATTGACAAAAGTCAATATAAACTAATTAAGAGTGGGCCTAATATGTTTAACCTTGTGGAACGCCTCAATTTATATTACGAAAAGCTGAAGAGTTGTCATTTAAAAATACATACTGCTTTCTACCCGAAAGATAGCTCCTGAACCACTCCAAGGCCATCCACGTACACCATAATAGGCGCATTTATACTGTCAAATACCTCATTAAAAAAACTGCGATGTTTTCCCTACCGTTTACACTTCCGCTGAAACATCACCGACTGAATTAAAGCTCAGTGTTGTTTTGGCGTGTTTTGGTTGGTAATGCGCATGTGCAGTCTTCCCGACCTTTGACCCTGGCCCTGCCATTACATTGGTAACAATCAAGAAGTGCTGAAGGTCACGTGCCAAACATTGCGATGTTTCATCTGCAACCGTTTACATTACCAAACATCACCAAACATCATGCGGAAATTTAAAAAAAATACACTCCGGCTTGGAATGTTTCTGGCTTGGCGGTTTGGCGTAGTTGCCTAGCAAACATCACTGAAAGATCGCGATCAGGCCTTGGTTTAGCATCTTTTGGCGTGTTTGGTTGCAAGTGTCAATGGCCCTTTTGTGAAAGTTTATTAAGTAAAATATCGTGGTTAATTGTGTCAAGGCCTTATGCCACACACTGTATACAATGTCATTGCAGAAATAGACTAGGACAAAGCATCCCCACACCCAATAGTATAACAGCAACAAATTACCCACTTGTTCTATGTGATTAACCTGAATATGAAGACTTTTGATGGAAGTATGTAAATATGTCAAAAAACTACTGTCCTCTCCGAAACCAAAGAGACTATGTATGTAGATGGTAATCATAGTATCATTTCATCATTGTATAGTTGATTAACAGTACTGATAATGTCGAAAGGTATAAATACACACAATAAATGCATTTAAATGGATGGAAAGTCTGAATTCTTCCAGATATACATTACATCATGGAATTATAGGGGGTGAAAGTAGGTTGTGAATGGATAGAATTAAAAAAACCTCCCATTAAATAACAGGAAGATGTTAGATTGTTACACCCACCTCATGATAAATCAAAATCGGGCAAGTTTTTGTTAACCCATGCACTTGTAGACTGTTATTACAGTCATTTATCCATCTACTGATTATGGGTCGGAGAGGACATTTTATTTGACACCTACAAAATCAGTGTGAATATTAAACTAAAGAAACATTATCTATTGCACATAATAAAACAATGTTTGGTCTACTAATAACATAAGTTGGTTTCAAAATGTGGCTCTTCTTGAAGGAGTGCTGATAAAAAATGTCACTTTTTCGGAGAGGACACTTTTTGACCCCGCCCTGACAAACAAATTTGAAACGCGCATTTACCAAATACTGAGTAAGTGTGGGAAAAGTTAATATCATAATTTTGTAAGATATTAGTGACTCTTTTCAAGGAGGAAAATATAATTCATTGAGTGCAGTCTTACTTAAAATTATTACGCTGGTTTCGGAGAGGACATTTTTTGACCCCTTTTGCACCTCATTTTTGGTGCAAAGTCAAAATTTGTAGATTTGCCAAAATCTTACACCCAATTGAGATCTTACATAGACCCGTTGGAAGAGTTAATTCTGATAGTTGATAATGTTTATTGGGTATGTATGTCAGATATGCACATGTTCAAACTTTGCAAAAATGAAATGAGACAGCGAAAATGCAAAAAATGGCATATAATTACATATTTTGAAAAGTAGTTGCTTGTTTCAAACAATTTCTTTGCTGTTGTAGGTTGATCTGACGGTGCCAAATAGTTGACCAAGGAAGATTTTCCTTGGCTGTTCATTGTTTTTTTTTTAACGGCATTCAAAGTGACTTTTTCTATTGTGTACCCTGATTGTAAAACAACCCTTACAATAAAACCTGAGAGCTATGAAGGTTTGGCCAAGTGTAAACTCCTCCTCTGGATTAGGGGACTGAAGTTTACACAAGATGTTGGGAAATATTCTAATGAAATTTGACTTTGTCCAGCATTGAATTGTTTGGGGGGCAAGTCTAAAATCTCTTACAAGTGAAAAAGGGGCCTTTGGCTGAAATTTGTCACTCTTTAGAGGGGGAGGGGGGGGGGATACCTTTTATGCCACCTTGATTACCACTTCTGACAATCATTTGTAATCAAAAGGCTCATTCGACTGATGGCTTACGAGGCCAAACAGGTGAGAATTGGGTCCTATAGGGCTTTGTTCCTTTGGGCTGTAACTGCAGTGACTGTGATAGTTGTTTGCTTAATTTTGTTTTAATTTTTTAAATAATAATTGGTATTCAAACTTTTCAAATTCAATCACTCTGACTCTTTGATAATCACTCATTGAACTTTCTATTGGTATCTATTAATTATAGATCGGGCATGATAATGTCTTAATAATCCAGATTTTTTTTTTTTTGGGGCACAACACACATGTGAATCCTGATATAGATTTTGAAGGGGGGATTGCATTGTACGGTAAACCATTCTGTTCTGTATTGTTTTCCATTAATGAAGTACCAGTGATAGATAAATTGTATTTTGCTTTGGTGTTCAGATGATGGTGATATTCTATTAGCGTCATGTGCCCAAGATTGCTTCATCAGGTTGTGGAGGATATCAGCAAGCAGACTGAAAGCTGCTGAAGATGGAGAGATCCAACTCAAGAAGAATACCTTCACAGTGTTTCATCAAGGTAAGAATTCAGTAATGCAGTGTTTACAGATACATGTACAATTACCATGCTACTCAGGCTTTTGCAGTGCAATATTACTCAAATTAGTGGTGGTTATGTTTATACCTGACTGCTAAGAAAGCATAAATGCTTGTTAGTAAGCAACCAGAGGACCGACGGCTTTAGGTCCTCTCCGAGGATTAGAATCAGGCTTGTGACATTCATGTAGATCAAGTACTCAATGACTTTATCATTAACCAATTTATACAATCTATGTAGGTTCAGAGCAGAGGTATTCTGTGAGCTTGGAGTCTGTATTAGCTGGTCATGAGCAGTGGATCTATGCAGTACACTGGCAGAAGCCATTCAGGTCAGGTACGTAAAGCTGCCATATCGAGTATGAAGACTTTATTAACCATATAGATGCTACATCCCAGAATTTTACCAATCATGACACAAAACAGAGGAAGTGCCCTCTTTGCTGTGTCTTAGATGGAGATAAATCTCACAAAATCTGCTTTCACAACAAGATGGCTTGGCTTGAACCCATTGCTTTAAAGAACCAGTTGATCCCTGTATTATGCCTATTAGAATGAAAGAACTCAGTATGTATGTATCTTTCAGAGCCAATGAACTGATTAAATTTTAGGGTCATGAGGTCAAAGGTCAAAAGTCGTGGGGCTTATTATGTATTAAAAAATAGCTTGTCATCGCATTATCTTGAGAACCGATAGACAGATTACCATCAAACTCAAGACATGTTTATGTATCTTGCAGAGCCAATAAACCGATTATATTTTAGGGCCATGAGGTCAAAGGTCATGGGGCTCGTTATGTATGCCTATAATTAGCTTGTGAACGCATTATAATTAGAACCGACAGATGGATTACTATCAAACTCAGGACAGGAATTTATCTTGCAGAGCCATGTATATGAAAAATAGCTTGTAATCACGATATTCTGAGAACCGGTTAATGGATTACTATCAAACTTGAATATTAAAAATTGCTTCCGTTTTGGTTTGTAAAATCGCTCTATGGCAGAGGCATCATTTTAGAAGTTCCATCTAGTTTCTTTTTGTTTTTTTCTGTGTGGATTTCTTAAAATGCAACCATCTGATTGATGTATTTAACTGACACATTGTGACTTTAATCTATGAAAATGGTGACCCAACCAAACACAGTCAAACAGAAACACGTTTAAAAAAAAACAAGACTTGAGATGTCAGCTTTTGTTTTCAAAGCCTTCCTGTACTCGATGAAATATTTCAATATATTTGGTTGGTTATCTCTATTCTTATTTTAGGAAATGGCAAATATCACCAGCCTTTGTGCCTATTGTCAGCCTCAATGGACAAGACCATGATTATCTGGAGGTTTGATGATCAAAATGCAATGTGGATCGACGAGGTGAGAATCAACATATGTTTGAATTTTCTTATATACTGTTGTCACAACATCTTCCAAAAGTTGATTGCAATTGAATTGTATACATGTATTTGTCTGCAGGTACATGTACCTAATCTTATACATGACACTTGAATGACTGTATGTACATGTATGTGTTACATTGAATTTCTTGTGTATAACTTGAGCCCAAGAACACCTTGTATCAAACAATCAGGAATGAATGGTGCAAGAAAAACAAAGTTATTACGTGTAGGAAAATTCATTGTGTGCATCTACATTCCCACTCGCCATTTATTTAGAACACACCCATAAAAAAGAAAAGAAGAAAAAAATGCCTCACTTCCCGAGTCATGGGTGAACAAGCCATAATGACACTGTCTTTAACCTTGGACAGGTTCGAGTGGGAGAAGTAGGAGGCAATACCCTGGGGCTGTATGGCTGTCAGTTTAGCCCGAATGGTGAGGCTATCCTATCACATGGCTACCAGGGGGCTTTCCATCTCTGGACAAAGATGGTGCCCAAGGCATCAGGGGAAGGACAGGTAAGTTTGATGTAACACTTTGTAGTAATACGTATACAATTTGTATTATATACCTCATACATAGATTCTTATTCACTGATTGTTCAAAACTATATCACATGACAAGGAGCATCTCGATCTATCTGATTGTGATAGTCCTCCAAAATCCTGTGATAGTACTCCAAAACCCTCTGATAGTACGCCTAACGCCTCCGCGACTTTTGCACACACAAATGCCTCCAGTGCGCAACTCGCGCGGTGTCAGCTAGCTAGGGCGCTTATTCACTGATTGGTAAAAACTATATCACATGACAAGGAGCATCTCGATCTATCTGATTGTGATAGTCCTCCAAAACCCTGTGATAGTACTCTAAAACCCTCTGATAGTACGCCTAACACCTCCGCGACTTTTGCACACACAAATGCCTCCAGCGCGCAACTCGCGCGGTGTCAGCTAGCTAGGGCGCTCACCCATTGCAATTTACGCGGAGCCGCAGTAACTGCAGTACCTGTGTATAGCGCCAGGTAAACATATTTACATCCTTCTATGTTTCATTTGGTCTACTTGTTGTAAAAATTCCCCACACAGGTATTAAAATTAATTGTTGTTAATTAATGTTGTGGATGAATGAAACATTGAATGATGTAAATATGACCTACAGCTAGACCTATTCATGAATCAATGAAAAGGATGAGGTATATAAAACAAATATGGACTGCTCTGTAATTGGATGGTGGTTGAAATTATCAGTCCCTCGGTGGTGTTCATACCGGCCCTTCTATTACCTCCTCGGCTTCGCCTCGGGGGTGATAGAAGGACCGGTATGAAAAGCACCTTGGGAGTGATAATTTCAACCATCATCCTCATAAGCAGTCAATATTTGTATACCATTACCTGTATCCCCCAAAGATAGACTCGAAGGATTAAAAGAAAACTTTCCATCTCTGGACCATGATGGCTCCCAAGACATCTTGGGAAGCAGAGGTAAGTTGGATAGAACAATTAGAGATGGTGCAGTTTAAACTTTAGCCCCTAAAAACCGGCTGTTAAAGATACTACAGTATGTCCCTTTTGCAGCCAACATCAAATTCTGTAGAACTTTGCAGGTATTATGAATATGTCATGTTTGTCCTATCTGTGAATTTTAAACGTTAGCAGTGTCCTAGTATTCAAATTATGCAAGGAAACCGTTTACTTTCTAGACTTCACTGTCAGACACTTTTGAGTGACTGACTGACATCTTTTTTTCTTTGTTAATAACATACATAAAATGAGCTGTAACAGGTACATGAGCATTTGTCTACATCAATAACCCACAACTTGTAATGGCCAAAATTAAACTGATTGAATCTTTGTGCAACACAAAATGTATGACCATTCGGTACAAGGGTCTGAAAATCAGACTATTACTTAGGTGATTGCAATCACTTATGTCAATTCGACAACTAATGGTCGTTATTTTCCCACAAAAAGCCATTTTCAAACCCTTTTGTTTTGAGGGGAGTTCTAAATATGTATTGTCTTTCAAATGCCGTTTGAATTTTTCGACCTGCAAATTGGACATAGTATAGTAATAATGACTGCTATGAGAGGCATAGTTGTTTTTATTGCTCAAGGGGAGGTTACATCGTGCTATCACCCCGAGGCGTGCCGAGGTGTGATAGCACGATGCCTCGAATATTAAAGCAGTCATTGCTAGAGCGCCGGGGTAATAATCGGGGCAGCGCCAGGAGCGTCACAACGTGATGGACATGTGCGCTATATAAGAAGCCACCATTATTATTATTATTATTATTATAACTTTTATATACTGAAAACAGGGTCAAAGAATACAATTTTGTGCGACTTACTGGTCAATCATGGTAATCAAGTACGCTAAACTTGCAGGTAGCTTAGTTGGCCATTGAGATTGCACGCATATATCCCTATGCAGTCTACGTGCATTGCGCGATCATGCCAAATTGGTCAAAGAACTAATTTCCAAATCGAGATTCAAACCTTTATTGCTTGTGATCCTGAAGGTGATACTAAAAAAATGAGGTGTCATGTGAAAGAGCAAGTTTATCTCTATATTTCCAAAGGGGCATCATCTCGTCATTACATGTAGATCTAGGCCTAGCTACAATCGAGATCGGCGGTCGTCTGCGCTGTGTTTGTAGCAACCAAATTAATCGCACAAAAAAATGTATGGAATGCCGCGCACCGCACAAACTAAGTTAATTAACAGGTAAACCAATCGGGATCGCAGGAGGATGAGGGTACAAATTAGTGGATATTCCCTGTGAGTGGGGCATGGCTTGAAATCACGACTCCAATTTCGACCAAATAGATGGCTAGATTTCTAAAGTGAGGTATATAATACTCTCTATCTGTGGATAAGGATGGGTTTGAGGGCATCAGGGTAACCATTGTTAAGTTGGAGGGAATACCCTGGGGCTGTATGGCTGTCAGTTCAGCTCGAATGGTAAGGCTATCCTATCACATGACCACCAGGCAGATTTCCATCTCTGGACAGAGATGGTGCCCAAGGCATCAGGAGAAACTCGGGTACTTGAGGCATTAACAGTTAAATGTGACCAAAAAAGATGTATGGTTTATTAAACTTGAAGTGAAATGTGAGCTAACAAATAGCCTCCCCCCCCCCCACAAAAAGGAGACAGTTTTTAATGCAACAGTAATGAGTGATTTCTTCTCTTTCTGTCCCTTGTTGATATAAGTCAAGTAAAAGCCCAGCTACAGTGAGGTGATCGGGCAAAAATCAAGCAAATACTTGATCATGAAAGCAAGCTCTTTTTCTTCAAGCAAGTAATCGGTAGTCATAGGGAATTTACTGATCATGAAACACATTGTTGCTTTTGTTTTGGTAGCAATTGCTATGCCTTTGCTAGTTTTATAAATACATGTACATGTACAGCCAGTGTCTCAACATTTTAAGTGTAATTCTCCCTATGGCTTTAATAGAGTCTTCAATAACTAATATATTGGCTGTCGATGCTGATATCATGGACAAAGATGCTGCTAAGGCACCAACTTTCTGTCTTTGGCGTCCTTTGTATGCCTTTGTGACCATTTGCTTTGTGCAACCATAGATTTTTCGTTGACCTAATGCCCAGTAATTTTTCGTCTGAAATGATACCAAGATATTCCTCATGACCAGTTTGGAGAATGTCCATGCAGCATTTGAAAGATTTTTTTTTTTGCTTTAATAATGGGTGTATCAAAATATTGTCAACAACAGCTAATATCAAAATGTTTATTGGTAATTAGTGAAGTACCCTTCACCAGTAAGTTCGCTGATTTGCAGGTAAAAAGAGAGCTTTATGCCATATTTAGAATTGAGGTCATTCTTACAAATTTACATTGGAATTTTTTCCGAATTCTTTTCTTGCTTCAGGGTCAAAGCTCATGGAGTCCGTCTGTAGTGGTCAGCGGTCACTACTCGGGTGTCCAGGACCTGGCTTGGAACCCTGATGGGGATTTCTTGTTGAGTGTAGGCCTGGACCAGACCACCAGACTACATGCAGTGTGGAGGAGAGACGGCAAGGAGGTATGTGATCCATGTTGTTGATTCTAGGATGATATCTGGGTTAGGGTTGCGATTTGGTTTTAGGTTAGGTTTTTGGTGAGGGCTAGCCCCTAACTCCAAACTAACCTTAATTCCTAAGTGCTACCCCTACATCTTTGACAAGAAAAAGCCCCTACCTTATCTTGCCTTAACAAACCCTGTTACATCAGAACACCGTATTGTCCTATGGATTAAATTTATAATGTTTGAGATTACCATATTTATTTATCTTTGAGACAATTGATTTAAAGCCCAAGTCCACTCCAAAAATAACTTACTTTCAATAGAACCAGAAAAATCAGACAAACCAATCAAAAAAAGTTTGAGCAAAATCGGATAACTAATAAAAAAGTTATGAATTTTTAATGACATGAAAAACTTTGAAAATCACTACACAAATTGGCAACTCACTCATGAGTCTGTGACGTATGGTCCTCACTATCCACTAATTATTTTCTTTATATTGATAATATAAATTTCCTATTTTCCCTAAGAATCTTATTTCTTCACACCAGCATCCAAGTTAGATTGATAGTAATATGTTTTGTGTGGATGCACTAATATAGAGTAATTTTTTCCAGTTAAATCATGAAAAATTTGAATTTTGATAAACTATTTATATAAAAATCAATAATTATGAAATACAATATTCAGAAAATAGTATCAATTCTTCAAAATTCATAAAAGATTTTGGGAAATGTCATGCACGCAATATGATACAAATCATATAACCTGGGCAAAGGCATGGGAAAATCAAGTTTTGGGGGATAAAAAGGGAAATTAATGGGATTAAACTATAAAGCAATTGATAAGTAGTGAGGACATGACGTTACAAACTGATAACCAAATTGGCAATTTGTGTACTGATTTCCATTGTTTTTTAGTTTTACATACTTTTTCAAAAATTCATAACTTTCTTATTAGTTTTGATTGGTTTGTCTGATTTTTCTGGTTCTATTAAAGGCAAGTTATTTTGGGAGTGGACTTGGGCTTTAATAGATAGATTTCATGATTCTTGCTGAGTGTAGGTCTGGACCAAACCACAAGACTACATTCAGCATTGAGGAGGGGTGGCAAGGAGGTACTTTTATTTATCTGTTTTATTTCATTTATTTCCAGGGACACATAGAGACATAACAGAATACAGAATACGAGGTGGGATAACGTTATTGTCCCGTGAATTAATCATATGCAAGGATGGACTTCCTTGCATGCTGTTAGCATTAAAAGCAATGCTCGCAGTCAAATCTAGTCACAGAGCATTCCTAGTATTCATTTTTATTCATTTATTCATTGATTTATTATTGTTATTGTTGATGTTGTTATTTTTATTGTTACTGTTATTATCATTATCATTATTATTATTACTATTAATGTTATTATTATTGATGTTGTTTTAGTTGTTATTATTGTTGCTCTTGTAGTTGTTGTTTTTATTGTTTTGGTGGGGTAGTCACTGTATATACTGTGATCATTATAGCTTTTTAATATACATTAAATTTGTCACCCTCTCCAGTCATGGCATGAGATAGCTCGTCCACAGATCCATGGTTACGACATGCATTGCTTAGCTATGATTGGACCTCACTCATTTGTTTCAGGAGCTGATGAAAAGGTACTTAGTCAGGCTTGTCGGATATGGCGCGGTAAATTGCCACAAAAACCTTTGTGCGTTTTTTTTTAAAGTGTAAATGAATGGCAACTGCAACAAAGGACCTTTCGCATATAAACTTTAGCTCTGTGTTATAGGATACAGACATGGTATAGTGTGTTTACACTATACGTCATCATAAAAAACACAGTTTTACCGCGTCATATCTGAACATGCCACTAGATAATAACATACTGCTGTCAAACCAAACCCTGTCCATTGAAAATACGACTTTATATCAATGGAAAGCTGAATGAACATAGAATACAAATATAAAGGAATTCAAAATATTTTCCCTTTCAGTATTGCACCAAAGCGAATTAAAACCTTACTTTCCGCACCTCTCCAAATTACAGGTCAACAGGGGTCAAATTTGCTGCAGTTACAGTGACGACATAACATGTGCATCGATCGGCTCGCCTTTATAGCTGAGGCGATGAGCCGTGCTTAATTAATGCAAAGTCATTGTAAATATGTGCACTCCACATATGATAATGTCATCAATTCAACTCCCGATTTTCACAGCTTTAGATTTTGAGTTCTCAGAGAGCTGTTACTCGTCTGACAGGCAATAAAGTAGCATATAATTGGTATTATTGTAATCTGTGGCTTAAGCTTTCCTTTGATATATAATTCATCTATTTCATTTTTCACTTCTGACAGGGTCTTTAAGTTTAAGAAAGTTGCGAATTTCGTAAGGGGTCTAGATTCGCCAGCTTCATGCCATGAGAAATACATAAATCTCAACAGTTTGCAAGTTCTGGTTTCTTATCCCAAAAAATATGCAGTCAATAAGAGTTAACAAAAGTTTCAAATATTTTCTGGCTTTGCAATATTTAACATTTTGAGGACCAGCGTGAGATGTAGGTGCTTGTGACTCCTAGATAACCGATAAACATGTTTGAAATCACAAGGTGAAAACAATTTATCAAAAGATGTACAAGTACATGTAGTTTTCAAAGCTTCATACATGCATGTCAGAATTTGTTCCATACTATTAGCATGATACAGATAAAGACCAGTTTTAAAATATTCAGGCAAATATGACCTAATATGGTATGGATTGATGATTGTTACAGTTTGTAAAAATTGTTGTGACTCAAAATGCAACTGATCATCTCTTCATAGTGTTCTCTTTATCTTTGTTTCTATACTTTTTAATAGGTTCTCAGAGTTTTTGAGGCACCAACCAACTTTCTTAACAACTTGACCAAGATATCTGGAGTTGACACATCATCAGTTAAGGCATTACAGGTATGTAGATTACCCTATCCCCCAACAAACACACACACCGATTCACCCACACCCACACCCACACAGGTCCACACACACATCACCCCCACCCTACCCCACCCCCACATTGTTGAATTTACATGCCTCTATTTATGTAGTTTTACCGATGACACCACATCATTCCAAATTGACATGGATAGCAAGATATCTAAGAAAAACAAAGTTACAGCTACCAAGGTATGGACAATACTTGCTACAGTATATTCCATGATAGAGGTTAAAAAATGAATTTGACCATGGCTTATCTTTTTATTTGCAAGATTATTGTGGAAAAAAACCATACCAACATATTTTTCTCCTTATTTCAAGATGTGATCTAACAATAGTTTAGGACTCCAATAGGACTGGAAATGGATCCTCAGATGTTGCATTCACAATTCACTGTGTTAATCCTATTACATTTACTTATTGTTCCCAATTGTTTGTGTTGATCGGCACCTGAGGCAAATAAAGGGGTAAATCTACCCCCCCCCCCTTTTTTATGCCTCCGCTACAACGTAGCCGGAGGCATTATGTTTTCTGGTTGTCCGTCCGTCCGTACGTGCGTGCGTACATGCGTCGTCGTCCCGTTCGTGATCGCGTTATCTCAAGAACCAATTGATGGATTACCGCCAAACTCGGGTCATGTATGTATCTTGCAGAGCTAATGAAGTGATTAGATTTTGGGGTCACGAGGTCCAAGGTCAAAGGTCACAAGGCTCATTATGTATGCAAAAATAGCTTGTGATCGCGTTATCTCAAGAACCGATTGATGGATTACCGCCAAACTTGGGTCATGGATGTATCTTGCAGAGCTAATGAACTGATTAGATTTTGGGGTCACGAGGTCAAAGGTCAAAGGTCACAGGGCTCATTGTGTATGCAAAAATAGCTTGTGATCGCGTTATCTCAAGAACCGATTGATGGATTACCGCCAAACTTGGGTCATGTATGTATCTTGCAGAGCTAATGAACTGATTAGATTTTGGGGTCACGAGGTCAAAGGTCAAAGGTCACAGGGCTCGTTATGTATGCAAAAATAGCTCGTGATCGTGTTATCTCAAGAACCGATTGATGGATTACCGCCAAACTTGGGTTATGTATGTATCTTGCAGAGCTAATCAACTGGTTAGACTTTGGGGTCACGAGGTCAAAGGTCACAGGGCTCGTTATGTATGCAAAATAGCTTGTGATCACATTATCTCAAGAACCGATTGATGGATTACCGCCAAACTTGGGTCATGTATGTATCTTGCAGAGCCAATGAACTGATTAGATTTGGGGGTCACGAGGTCAAAGGTCACAGGGCTCATTATGTATCCTAAAATAGCTTGTGATCGCGTTATCGCGTTATCATTAGAACCAACAGATGGATTACAATCAAACTTGAATTTTAAAAATTGCTTCCATTTTGGTTTGTAAAATTGCTCTATGGCGGAGGCATCATCGACTGCGCGCAGTTGAAGTTCCATCTAGTTTATGATTCGGGCCTGCCTGTGAGTGGCTCTCAAGAGACAGTTTAGATAAGGTTTATTATCCCCTCGCCGATGATGTCGGAGGTGATATAGAAATGCTGCTGTCCATCCTTCCTTCCTTCCGTCCTTCCTTCCATGCGTCCGTGCATGCGTCCGTGCATCCGTCCGTTCGTAACAAATTTGTTTTCCGATTGATAACTTCAGTAATGTTTGGCGGATTTTAATGAAATTTGATATGAAGGTACATGGTATCAAAATACAGGCTAAGTTCGATTTCGGAGTATGTAGGTCAAAGGTCATAGCTCATTAAATATGCGAAAAATACACATCTGTTTCCCGATCGATAACTTTAGTAATGTTTGATGGATTTTCATGAAATTTGATATGAAGGTACATGGTATCAAAACACAGCCTACGTTCGATTTCGGAGTAAGTAGGTCAAAGGTCATAGCTCATTAAATATGCGAATCTGGTTTCCAATCAATAACTTTAGTAATGTTAGATGGATTTTAGTGAAATTTGAATGAAGGTACATGGTATCAAAACACAGCCTAAGTTTAATTTCGGGTATGTAGGTCAAAGGTCATAGTTCATCAAATATACGAATCTGGTTTCTGTTCGATAAATTTAATAATGTTTGACGGATTTTAATCAAATTTGATATGAAGGTACATGGTATCAAAACACAGGCTAAGTTTAATATCCGAGTATGTAGGTCAAAGGTCATAGCTCATCAAATATGCAAATCTGGTTTCCATTCCATATATGTGAAAATGTGGTTAACTTCCTTGCCTAGTTACATAACAGTATACAAATAATGAATTCTTATTAGTTCAATAGTGCGAATATTTTCTTAAGTTGAAAGATTAACGTTAATTCTATTCAACACGGCTGACGTACGCCTCATTGAATAGAATTAACGTTAATCTTTCAACGAATGAAAATATTTGCACTATTGAACGAATGAAAAACATTCATTATTTGTTTTATACAACATCTTTCAACAAGTTATGCTTTACTCCTTATTAAAGATAAATTAAAGTTGGAGTCAGGCCTTCTCGATTACATTCAGATTGCCTTCGCGTCAGATTTGCGCAGCTAATACAACAATGGGATACACACAGGGCAGAGAGGTATGCAGTCTGCATATAACCAAAAATGCACGCTCGTTGAATAGTACTACAGCGAATAGTACCAAAAATGCACGCCCATGCAAAAGTATATCTATTGAATATCATGTGACCAACAATCCTCCAATCAAATGACAAGGATTTACTTAGGTGTTGTATAATATAGTCTAATGGAGGTAACTTGTTCTGACGTATATAGGCCATTTGTACCCTGCGAGGGGATGCTACGCTTTGCGTTGACTTGTTACAAACGGGATCTGGAACTCATTCCCTTTGCAGGAGGCCAAGAACCTAGCGGAGGGTGCCAGTGTGCCAGCTTTGGGACTATCTAACAAGGCTGTTTACCAGGGAGAAGGAGGTATGCCTAGCATGGACAGAGAGATCCATCACCCTAGTGAACGGTACACTGAGATTTACTTTGCACGGTTGCTTTGGAGAGTAAGTCATACTTCTGTCATTAATATACATTTGCCACTCTCCACCCAGGTGAATTAAAGATACTATGTCCCTTTTGCAGCCAACATCAAATTCTGTAGAACTTTGCAGGAATTATGAATATGTCATGTATGTCCTATCTGTGAAATTTAAACGTTAGCAGTGTCCTAATATTCAAATTATGCAAGGAAACCCGTTTACTTGCTAGACTTCACTGTCAAACACTATTGAGTGACTGACTGGCTTTTTTAACCTTTGGTAATAACATACATAAAATGAGCTGTAAAGGGTACATGAGCATTTGTCTACATCAATAACCCACTTCTTGTAATGGCCAAAATTAAACTGATTGAATCTTTGCGCAGCATAAAACGTACGACCATTCGGTACAATGGTCTGAAAAATCGGACTATTACTTACTGGCTCTATAGCTCCAAAGTCGATTCGACAACTAATAGTTGTTATTTTCCCACTTAAAGACATTTTCAAGCCCCCTTTTTTTTAGGGAAGTTCTAAATTAGTATTGTCTTTCAAATGCTGTTGGAATTTAACCGTTATATTTTTTTGGCCTGCAAATGGGACATAGTACCTTTAAAGTGGGTACCTGGTAGGAGGAAATTCTTTGAATGTTTGAGCACCTCATCGTGGTAGCCAGGCTAAAAGCTGGGTAGTAATGTGATTGTAGTGGCTTCAGGAAGAACAGTATTAATACAGATGAGGCTACCATGAATAAACACACAAGACAACAACAACAAGAACTGTAATACTAATAGTATTGATAATAGCAATAATAATAATGATCATGATAATGATGTGGATGAAAATGATGAGAATAATGACGATGACAATGATGATCCTGATTTGCCTGACAGGCCCTCCAACTGAAGATCACCTGCTACAGAACACCCTGTGGCCAGAGACTCAGAAGCTGTATGGACATGGTAATGAAATCTTCAGCGTTGCTGCCCATCCCTCAGGAAGCATTATTGCATCAGCATGCAAGGTAAGGGGCTGTCCAGACCTCAAAGATAACAATAATGTGAATCACTTGTCTACGGGAACCAGAGCGGCTCCTTCATTAAGCCTTTGCAAATGAGAGGATTCAGTAGTCAACAAGTTAATTCATTCTGCAATACAAGTAGCTCCCCTGTTTATGTGGGAAATGAATAGACTTGTTGACTAATTTTATGCATACTTTTTCATCAAAATTTTCTCTTCACAACTAAAGGAAAAAGAAGACAAAATTGCCAGATGCTTGACTGACATAGCAACAACCAAATTATACAAATTCCATCCATAGAGATGCCATTGATAATAGCAGGTGAATGAAATGACTGGTAACCAGGGTTAGGGAGAGGAACATACATAAATTGAAATACATTAGTAAACAGGTATATTGTAAATACCGTAGGTCAGACCTCAACGATTTATGGCAATGAACCTCCCACACCTAAACAATTATCTCTTGCCATTATGAATCAAAACACACCTCTACCCAAATTTGGTTATTGTGTTTTTTGTTTTTTTAATTCCTGAAATTTTTGCAGGCAGCTAAGCCAGAGCACGCAGCCATCATATTGTGGGATACATCGTCGTGGCAACAGAAATGTCAACTGATGGCTCACTCTCTGACGGTCACTCAGCTTGCGTTCTCTCATGATGGCCGCTTTCTGCTCGGAGTGTCTAGGGACAGGACTTGGTCTCTCTTTGAAGAGGTTCAGAGCGAAGGTGAGAAGAAAGCTGGCCATCCTTAACTTTCACGACAATCGTTCCACATTTTGTGGTTTGGCTTATTGAAATAAAGTTTGATTTAAAGCCCCACTGCACTACTTGTAGCTACTTGCTCCCTCTATATAGAAAACAATGCTAAGCGGTGCCCGTTGGTCCCCCATGATCCTCTTTTCTTTTGTTAATTGAGAGCTGAGTTGATGAGATTTGTGACCACCTGTCAGTGACCACGCTAGGAGGTCTAATGCCTCCTGGCCAAACTAGTGCAGACAGGCTTTAAAATATATACCAGATGCATGAGTAGAAAGAGCTAAAATTTCTACACACATCTGCATCCCATTTTTGTTGCATGACCATATTACATTTGATGCTAGGAATTTTAAAAGACAAATAAGCTTTACTGTCCTTATATTGGCAACACATTGAGAGGTTCAAAATCATTGTTTTGGCCTATTGGGTTATTTTTGTTATATTGGAGCGATTTGAAGCACCTTGAGTGGTTGTATATGAACGCTATAAAAACATCCAATAACATGTCTATGATTATTCATTATGATGATGCTGAGAATGATGATTATTATGAGGATGATGGTTATTATTGATTTTATTATCATTACCATTATTATTATTATCTTATTATTATTATTATTATTATTATCATCATTACTACTATTATTATTACTATTATTCATATTATAATAAGTATTATTATCATCGTCAACACCTTCATTCTCTATATTGTTGCCATTATTATTATTAACAAGAATTTGCACTATAATTTTTGCCCACCAAATTAAACCCTCTTTGATTCTCACTGATTTCAACAGACAATCCATATCGGCTGATAGCACACACCGATAAGAAGACATCAGTACATTCGCGTATCATCTGGGCATGCTCTTGGTCACATGATAGTAAATTTTTTGCTACGTCCTCCAGAGATAAGAAGGTAAGCTTAATCATTTTAATTTCAAATTCTTTTGCTTTTACGTAGCGGATAATCGTTCCTATTTGGAGGAATGGTTGCTATATTTTAGCTAATTTTGGCTCAAAACTAATGTTATGAACCCCAGATTCCTAACTTCTGAAAAAAATTTGTGTAAAAATATCCCAAATAGGCAGTATTCGTAATGTTTCCTTTCAAGATATTTGCTGTGAAAGGTTGGCAGGTATGCTTTGACTCACTGCATGAATGGCTCTGCTCCACAGTACTATATGACATTGATAAACCATTTCACTCCATCTAGATTTTTACACTCTCAAGACTCTGGATTACTTGGTCTTCCAAACCTGATGTTATATTTCACCAAGGCTGCAAGCTGAGGCTGAAATATAATTGCTGAACTCCTTGACCTTCTCTTTAAATATTTCTATTATTTTTCTTCAGGTGATTGTGTGGGGTAAGAAGAAAACTGTGAATGAGGCCCAAGGTGATGCCGGTTCTCTTGGGCAGTACGGAGCAATGTCCAATCCACTGGACGTTGGCGATTCTGCTACAGCTTTAGACTTTGCCAGACAACTGACCACAAATGGAAGGTAAAGAAAGAATTAGTTATGGAGACATTGTATTGAAATTACTGAAATGAAATAATAAAAATGATGATAATAATACTGGATATTTTAAAGGCCACATATCCACCACGCAAGGTGCTCAAGGCACTCCAAATTTTACCCCGACTCTGCTAGGCTACAGATTTCAGTGTTCACAGCATTCAAGAAATTCCTTCCTACCGGTACCCATTTAACACCTGGGTGGAGAGTGGCAAATGTAGATTAATGTCCCACCGAATGACATTAGTTAGTGCTGTGGCCGGATTGAACTGCGGACCCTGTGATCAACAGTCTAACGACATATCCACTAGACTATGACACCTCTCTATGAAATAAAAACTGTGTGAACAGTAACTAACTACAAGATACCGGTAACCAGATTAACAATGTCCGAGTGATCATATGACCATTGCTCAGTCTTCAATATCCCGCACTTACCATCATTCCAACTTCATTTGTGGATTAACCATCAATCTAACCCAAACCCTAACCTAAAACCCAACTGCAACCCTAACCTAACCTCACTTATTTGATGAAATAAAGTCTTGAGCATCTGTCACAGGAGCATATGTTTTGGAGAACATATCAAATGAATTTTTCAACTACATTTTATTGCACATGCTTCCCAAACAAACATAGAAATGGCGGTGGAGCAAAAGAAAGCAAATCGCTTTCAGGCATGTTGAATGGTTATTCTTTAATTTGGAACTTCCAAATATGTTTTAGTCATTTTGAATATCCCTTGATCATTCGGTACAAGGGTCTGAAAATCAGACTACTTACTAAATGGATTGCAATCACTAAAGTCGATTAAACAACTAACGGTCGTTATTTTCCCACAAAGAGACATTTTCAAGCCCTTTCGTTTTGAGGGAAGTTCTAAATTAGTATTATCTTTCAAATGCCGGTTTAATTCAACCTTTTCATTTTTTAGGCCTGCAAATGGGACATAGGACCTTTAACTGTTGCTATGCCAGTGTCACAGATATTCACATGTGACACATAGACTAAGTACATGTATTTCCAATTGCACTTTGCTCGACCAAGAAATCATGTACGATGGAATAATTTATATAATCGTTTAGCGCAGTAATCAGGCATATGAAATACACAAGTAATAATGCATGCTACCGTAGAAAACTGCAAATTTTGTTACAGGATCTTTTCTCACTGTCAGAAATAATAAACACATGAGGTAAAGCAATGTAAAACACTAAAATAACATAATTTTTCATTTGAAATCAATTTTTTTTTTTTTTTGTGGGGGCATGAATTTTATTGAAGATGGAATGTGAGGTATCACTAGAAAAGATAATGAATTTCCTACAACCTCCTTAGACAACATTTTATCATGTGATTCATAGTTTAAAGAGAAGGTTGAGTTCTGGGAAGAGGTGAAAAATAATTTGTGAGCGTTATCATTGTCTTAAATGCAAGTGTGGAAGAACATCAAAGAAAAATGTTCCCTGAAAAGCATGGCTCTTTAAATGCCTTAATATTCTAAATATGGCATGTAACATCATAAAAATCGGGACGAATTTTTATACCACATGTTCGTGTAGTCCCATATACATCTTTCTGTGTACAGTGCTTGTAACTTTACCAAGACTGGGCCAAATTTCTTATCATTTTGATTATTCCAGAACCTTGCAGTACACACCAATACTTATATGCTAGCTGATCAACCTTTTCTGATCGATTCCACAACCTTTCTTTCACAATGCAATCGCATGACCAGAACTGGTCTTTATCTTTAATACAGAAGTGGAGGCATTTGCAAAGTATGCATTATTCTTGTTTTGTTGAAATCTTGAAACAAGCAATATACCCTCCCTCAGCACAGTAAGTGTTAAAGTCTGCCATCATTGCCAAATGCAGATCCAGATCTACATGTTTATCTTTAATTATAGAATCAAGAAGAAAAGATTGTGATTCAACACAATTGTTTGATTGGGTGCTTGGCTTTTTGTAATGCAATCAGTTGGGAGTGCTGCAGCTGTTACAATCAACAGAAAAGTTGAAATGCAGAGGTACTCACACTGTATTTTGCACCGCACCCGTTCACTTCGCTCAAATATAATGACATTAGTTAGTGCTGTGGCCGGATTGAACTGCGGACCCTGTGATCAACAGTCTAACGACATATCCACTAGACTATGACACCTCTCTATGAAATAAAAACTGTGTGAACAGTAACTAACTACAAGATACCGGTAACCAGATTAACAATGTCCGAGTGATCATATGACCATTGCTCAGTCTTCAATATCCCGCACTTACCATCATTCCAACTTCATTTGTGGATTAACCATCAATCTAACCCAAACCCTAACCTAAAACCCAACTGCAACCCTAACCTAACCTCACTTATTTGATGAAATAAAGTCTTGAGCATCTGTCACAGGAGCATATGTTTTGGAGAACATATCAAATGAATTTTTCAACTACATTTTATTGCACATGCTTCCCAAACAAACATAGAAATGGCGGTGGAGCAAAAGAAAGCAAATCGCTTTCAGGCATGTTGAATGGTTATTCTTTAATTTGGAACTTCCAAATATGTTTTAGTCATTTTGAATATCCCTTGATCATTCGGTACAAGGGTCTGAAAATCAGACTACTTACTAAATGGATTGCAATCACTAAAGTCGATTAAACAACTAACGGTCGTTATTTTCCCACAAAGAGACATTTTCAAGCCCTTTCGTTTTGAGGGAAGTTCTAAATTAGTATTATCTTTCAAATGCCGGTTTAATTCAACCTTTTCATTTTTTAGGCCTGCAAATGGGACATAGTACCTTTAACTGTTGCTATGCCAGTGTCACAGACATTCACATGTGACACACAGACTAAGTACATGTATTTCCAATTGCACTTTGCTCGACCAAGAAATCATGTACGATGGAATAATTTATATAATCGTTTAGCGCAGTAATCAGGCATATGAAATACACAAGTAATAATGCATGCTACCGTAGAAAACTGCAAATTTTGTTACAGGATCTTTTCTCACTGTCAGAAATAATAAACACATGAGGTAAAGCAATGTAAAACACTAAAATAACATAATTTTTCATTTGAAATCAATTTTTTTTTTTTTTTGTGGGGGCATGAATTTTATTGAAGATGGAATGTGAGGTATCACTAGAAAAGATAATGAATTTCCTACAACCTCCTTAGACAACATTTTATCATGTGATTCATAGTTTAAAGAGAAGGTTGAGTTCTGGGAAGAGGTGAAAAATAATTTGTGAGCGTTATCATTGTCTTAAATGCAAGTGTGGAAGAACATCAAAGAAAAATGTTCCCTGAAAAGCATGGCTCTTTAAATGCCTTAATATTCTAAATATGGCATGTAACATCATAAAAATCGGGACGAATTTTTATACCACATGTTCGTGTAGTCCCATATACATCTTTCTGTGTACAGTGCTTGTAACTTTACCAAGACTGGGCCAAATTTCTTATCATTTTGATTATTCCAGAACCTTGCAGTACACACCAATACTTATATGCTAGCTGATCAACCTTTTCTGATCGATTCCACAACCTTTCTTTCACAATGCAATCGCATGACCAGAACTGGTCTTTATCTTTAATACAGAAGTGGAGGCATTTGCAAAGTATGCATTATTCTTGTTTTGTTGAAATCTTGAAACAAGCAATATACCCCTCCCTCAGCACAGTAAGTGTTAAAGTCTGCCATCATTGCCAAATGCAGATCCAGATCTACATGTTTATCTTTAATTATAGAATCAAGAAGAAAAGATTGTGATTCAACACAATTGTTTGATTGGGTGCTTGGCTTTTTGTAATGCAATCAGTTGGGAGTGCTGCAGCTGTTACAATCAACAGAAAAGTTGAAATGCAGAGGTACTCACACTGTATTTTGCACCGCACCCGTTCACTTCGCTCAAATATTTGTTTTGATATTTATATACTTATTGTTTGTAGTGCATCGATTTAAATTTCGCATATATTCTTTTTCCGAATCCCTTCCTTTTTTTCTGGTTTCCTGTATGTCGGTGTGTATGTTTCTTTGTTCTCGTCTTTCTTACCATTTTTCATTACCTACTACATCTAGTCTTTTACTTTCCTCATTTTCGTTCAAATCATATCTTTTCTTTCATCTTGTTTCCTCTTCTACTTTCTCTCTATTAAACTGGAGCCCCCTTATAATACCCGCTGCCAGAATGTGGGCGTTTACGCTTGATATAATAACACATTATGATTGCGTCTCAAGAAAATGTTCCATTTTATTTATTATCCATTAATGTTAAATGAAGCATATTTTCCATAGGAGATTATTGAACATTGCCACTGATACATTTTTTCACAATTTTGTTGACACCCTCCCTAACAGCTAGTTTTCTACCACTTATAATTAAGCCAATGAGGGTTACAGATAATACTGCTACTCTGATAATATTTTAACAAATGCTGATTATTTTTCCATTACTTTTTAGGTGGGCTGTAAGTAATACAGACCACCTTACTATTTCGTTAAAATTGCCTTTATTATTCATTTATTGATTTATTTTTCTTATTTCTAACCATTTTTTGTTAGCAAGATAACTTGAAAATGGCTCAATCAAATGCTTTAAAATTTGGCACACATTTGTAAAGGCATATGGACAAAGCACAGCAAGGTTTTTAACCTTGACAATGACTGATGACGTCATCTAGGCGCCATTTTGTGAAATTTTCTGAAAATCAACTCATGATCATATCTTCATAATGGAAAGTCATTTCTCATTCATATTTATCATGATCAAGGTCAATATTTGTCTGGTCAATTTCATGTCACTAAATGCGCGCGTACGCGTATGTCCGCGCGTCAATGCGCGTGCAAAATTTTAAAATGCTCAAATTCATTTTGCATCCGTTTTAGGCCATTATGAGCATTTGTCAAAAAATCGCTCTCATGCGCATGCGTTTTCGCGTGTAACGCCATTACACACAACATAGAAACTCCATTTTTTTTTCTTTCATGATATTTCCAATTTTTTCCGAACAATTTGATGCCCTGTTTATCTCTTTAAGACTATTAATAATGGAATGAGCGTCCGTTCAAGATAAATGTCTGTGTGTGCGAGCTCTTGTAATACATAGCATATATGGGCAAAAACATGGTATACATAATCCATTATAGCTCTTTGGGATGCTATTTCTTTCTTTCTCTCTCTCTTTCTCCCTCTACCCTCTTTGTCTTCTTCTCTTTCTGCCATTTTTCCCCCTTTCCCTGTTTGTCACTCTCTCACCCTTATTTTCTTCATCTACCATCCTCATCTTGTCATCCTACCACTGATTTGTTTTTGTTTTGTTTTCTGTGTCCATCATGTTTCTTTGACTCCGTATTCTTTCAAAATTCAGTTATGAATGTATAAAGTCTAAATTATTTCGCATTATAAGTCTATAAAAACACGATGTCAAAGATATTGCTATGCTAATTTTCTGATATATCATTATGTTTATTATTGTGATTATCTTGTCATTGTTTATATTATGTGAAAAATGAAATAAATTTGCTCTGCATAGAGCGACTACTACTACTACTACTACTACTACTACTACTACGTGAAATGATTCCACTGAAATTTTCATTTGATTCCATAACAGCTGAAATATAATATCATGCATTAAATATACTCCTACTTTCATTAATGTTAGTGTTTCGTTTTTACTAGTGCAGCTGTGATTGTTCTTTGTAGTCCCATGTGGCCTTGGACCTAAGGGTGTGTTTAGGTATAGTGTTGAGTGCAAATTTGACAATTAGGATTAAGTCAATCTCTTAGTAGTTTTTTTACTAGTGCAGCTGTGATTGTTCTTTGTAGTCTCATGTGGCCTTGGACCTAAGGGTGTGTTTAGGTATAGTGTTGAGTGCAAATTTGACAATTGGGTTAAGTCAATCTCTTAGTAGTTTTTTACTAGTGCAGCTGTGATTGTTCTATGTTATCATATTTGGCTTTGGATCTAAGAGTGTGTTTAGGTATATTGTTGACTCAGTCACACCCACAGCACACAGAAATGGGTATCTGGGACTACACACTCATGGCATGAGTGTTTGACCTAAACTTCTCAGCGTATCAGGGCAATTACCCCGTGGACAATCACCCCCCGGAAATTTACCCCCCATAAAACTACCCCCGAAGGACAATAACCTCCTGGAAAATTACCCCCAAGGACAACCACCCCGAGGACAATTACCCCCCGGAAAATTACCCCCTAGGACAATTATCCCCGGTACAATTAGCCCCCACCCCTAAAAAATTACCCCCTATAGCACAATTACCCCCCATGGACAATCCCCCTTCCCGTGAACAATTACCCCACCCTAATAATTACCGCCTAGGACAATTACCCCCAGTACAACCACCCCGAGGACAATTATTCCCCCTCCCCTTAAAAATTACCCCCTGTTCTACCCTGATAATAAGTTTGTTTTGATAAAAGCAGAATTTTTCGGGGTAATTGTCCTTGGTGGGTGGGGGCGGTTGTCCTCGGGGATAATTTTCGGCGGGAGGGGGTGGTGTAATTTTCCCGCTGGTAATTGACCGGGGGAGGGGGTTGATTGCCCAGGGGGTAATTGTCCTAGAACCCTTCTCAGCTATTTCTTGTCATATATTCGATATATGAAGGCATTTGAAGAGTAATCATTTTGAGGGGACATATCTACTATGGCATTCCTCCAAACTGACATTTAATTATAATCTTTACCGGATCTCAACCTTCTTGTTAAATGTTTATTTTTGACAGCTACATCCTGGCTGTTGGTGTAGAATCAGGAACAATATCAGTACATTCATGGCATCCTTCCCAGCCAGCTGCATGGATGTGTCTCGTATCCTTACCGAAAAAGTGAGTAGAATATCACAGCCATTGCACACCTTATGATGTCTAACTTAACCTTGATTTGCTATTGGGGAATTACCTACAGTGGGTGATTTATGATCGGAATTGTTGATTAGAGATGCATCATGAAAAACCCACTGCACAATCGACATTCCAACTGTGATCAGATTTTAGAAGAAATCACAATTGTTTTAGACATAGACATTTAAACAGCTTTTATGTTCCTGATAGTTGTTCTGAATGATGATAGGAATACAGCAAATTGAATTTTTTTTGTACATGTAAGTCTTCTTGTCAGTGTAAAGGAAAAATTGGCTTCAAATTGAAAAAGGACTTAATAAAAGTGCAAATAAGATTTCTACTTTCTTGAGAATGTTTTAAAGTATGAATTTTTGTCTACTCCAATCAAATTCACGTTTGGAGAGTGTAATATTTAATTGGTATGATTTTTTTTTCCAGCTCGAGTCACACCATGACTGTTAAACGATTGAGCTGGAGACCAACAAGTAGAAGTCAACCTGGTAAATCTGGTCAGAACCGGTTACAACTGGCTAGCTGCAGTTCAGACGGGAGTGTGCGGATACACACGTTCGATAGCCTGTCATGACAATATTCCTCCTCCTGCACGCATAGAAACTGAAGGGCTACAAGTTTATAGATACTATTTTGACATTATTGTGGCACTCTAAGCCATGGCTTTTACGAGCATAATAGTGCCATGTGAGTGGGTCAGCAGGAGATATAGTCTTTGCGTTTAGTCTGTCCCCCCACACACACACACATTGTGTGGTTGGATGTTTCATTTCCCTTGTGGCCTCTGACACCTTCCAGTCTTCAGCATCCACCTGGGTGAAGACAGATGCTCTTGTACCGTCAGCCATGGGGTTCTGAGCCGTCAATCTGGAGACTCATTGCTCTCTAAAGCCAAAGGCTTTTTTCTCTCCCAACTACATTATAATAATAAAACAAACTTTGTTTGAATAAGTTGTGCCATACCATCTCAATTTGATAATTATATTTATAATTATATTTGTTTATATAGCGCCTAACACTTACTTTATCAGAAGTCTCTAAGCGCTCTACAATAATGCAGCATAATTACCCTGGCTTTAGCATCCTTATCTCCTGTAATATCTTAGTTGCACCAACGAGATCTACACCTGACTGAACAATAAAGTAAAATACCCCAAATGGCCTGGGATTATTTGGTTTGGAGTCGGTCTGATGTCGCTCTCGTTGGTGTTACTGAGGTATAAGACTTTTGTCAGTCCTAAGAATCGGAGGAGATCTTCATTCTCCTTTCTGTCATGTAGAGTGGTCTAGCCCATCCGTCTTATCATCTTCATCTCAGCCTGTGTTTAATATACTGCTGACTACCGGTAATATATATCTTTCACAAGTGTATAATCTAATTACAAGCTAAGGTATCCACTTCTTTGAGTAGGGATCTTGCACAAGGATATTCCCTGGTTCATTTTCTTGGAATTGTGGGAATGAACAAAATCAAGTTGTGCATGTACTGTAGTTTACATGGTAAAAATCCTGATACATTTTTAATTCCAAAAAGGCAACCAAAACTACCATTGAATAAATGAAATAAAGTACAGCTAGTGAAATGTTCCAACATAAATTATATATGATTATGAATGTATTTCATATAGCTATATAGTCCCATGTCTTGCAACAGTTTTTTTTTTTTTTCGTTAGGGGAGGCAGGGCAGGGGGGCTTGTTAAAAAAGTTTTGTACTTTTGCACCCACCCCCCACCCCTGTCAGAGAATTTCTGGATCCACCCTTGATTGATATTACCATATATGGAAAACCTTCCAGTGGCAATGTGGTCATGATGTTTGAATTCATAGTTGAAATACATTGTACATGTAAAGTGAAACCTGCTTTAGTGACCACCTGTATGTAAAGACCACCTGCCTTTAAACACCTTGAGGGGTCTTTATATACAGTTTTAACTGTTCCTTGTCATCAAGACTTTGTTAATAAATATCATTGTGATTCAATTATTTTGTGTCATGAAACCGTTATGAATCTGAACTTGGGAAATCTATGAACGTCCCATGTATACTTTAGAGCAAGAAATTTGTGTTTCATTGAATCATGATGTCTCCTTGTTTGCTTCTCCAGACAATAAATAACTTTTGATGTAAAATAGCTTAATTCCCTGTGGCAGTATGTGTATATTGTTTCAACGGTAATGTATTAAGAAAACTAATACAAGTGCAAAGCTCGTAAGATTACTTTTTTGCAAAATTGATGACTGAGGTAGATGGCATATAGCAACTGTTCCGATAAATACATTTCATTTCATTAAAAAGTGTTCAACCATTTTAATGAAAACATTCAAAATACATATACCGGTAATAGGTTTTTCAATGATAATACATATATGTCGAAATTTTAAATAGATTTAGTATAAAACAAAATACATGTAATAATTGTTAAATAAAATAGTGAGAATACCCACAGAGAAGTATCAGTTTGTGAGCAGAGGTTCCATCTTAAAGTATAGAAAGGAAAAAAAGCAGGTAACAAAATACTGATGATTACCTACAGAATGTGTCCCCACGCACCCACACACACACCCGCACGCATCCACCACACATGCACACACACAAGCATACATAGTTAATAGACAGAGAAAAGGAGGGAGAGGTGGGAGGAGGGGTAGGAGTAGCAGAGAAGAGGAGAGAAGAATTGCAATAAAATGCAGAGTGTTCTAGGGAGGGGGAATGATATATCTTTCCCTGGTTACCGGTACATCAATATCAACTTTCCGATTTCTACATTTTAGGAGCAAAATTAATTGTTTTGGAGAAAAAAAAGACAACAAGCAGACCAAAAAATAGATATGCTTAGATTTTGGGATATAACAAAGAGAAAAGTAAATACAGTGGAATTAAGTTTCAGAAAGACCAGGATATATAATGAGAAAAAGAGATAGAGGTGGATGGACAAAAACGGAGAAATTTAGGCAAATGGAAAAAGGGTGCAAGTGAAATATCGGTAATTTGGAAAGCCATAGCAACGGGGGGAATAAAAGCAATATAAAGCACAAAAAAGAGAGAAAGATAACATATTTTAGGAGCAAGTGGATCAAGAAAGAAAGAAAAATTGACACTGGTGTAAATGGAAAAAGAATTCTGTCGGAACAACATCAGATAAAAGATGTATTTTTCAATAAAATTTCAAATATACCCAAGAAGTGAAGGTTGCTTGAATAATTCTATTTTCATAACCCTTTAAAAAAAATAGTTTTTAGCAAGAAAAATGATTTTAGTAATGATAATAATGCTAATAATGATAATCGAAATATTATACAAGAATGATTATAATAACAAGAATGATAATAAGATTAATGATTATACATGTAATAATATCAATAATAATAGTACTATTGGAAATAATGATTATAATAACAAAAGTAGTAATAATAATAATAATAATAATAATAATAATAATAATAATAATAATATATTCATTTGTAAAGCGCAATAACTATGTGGATATATTCTACTGCGCTGCAAGAGCTCGTAAATGCCGTGCTATACATACTACATGAACAAGTGAGTTTTCAGTTTTGATTTAAAGTTTTCTAGTGATGGGGCTTTCCTTATTTCCAGTGGTAATTTATTCCATAATCTAGGGGCAGACTACAAAGAAATGACCGGTCTCCGAGGGTTACTTTAGTTTTATATGGAGGTATTTGCAACATAAATGTGTCTTGTGAACTACGAAGGTTACGACCATGAGTTTGAGACTTGGTATTCAACAATGAAAATAATAATGAAAACAGTAGAGATAAAATACATGTAATATTAATTTATCCAGGGTAGCGACATCAATTATAACTACTGTTCTCCCTGAGAGCCAATTAAAGTTGCTTCAATTATTACCCTGACTTCTGACAGGAAATTGTAAAAATGTATTCATTGTACACTTTATTGGAGGCTTTTAGCAGCAGCAAGCTTGACCAATAACTGAAAATTTGATGTCGTTTATTGCATGTCCAGAGCCAATTTTATCATAAAAGGATCTTAGCTCGGTAATTGTGCCGGTGTGCGTGCCTTTGGGAGTGTAGTGTGTGCGGGTGTGTTCGATCCAAGGTTCGATCTATATGTGTGTGTTGTGCGCGTGTGTGAACATAGTCTTGATGAACCTATTGCCATTTCTTTCGTTTTCCTTATTTTCCTGTTTACCAACCGCAATTACAGTGCAATTGGGAATATCGATCGTTTTAGATCAGACATGGAAGTCCATTTGTTATAAGCATCTTTCGATTAAAGGGCAATCCAACCTTTTTAAGTATTTGTACAGGTGTATCTGTATTTGTATGAATGCAGAAAAGTATTAGAAACAGAAACAAATATTACTTATAATAAGGAAGCTATAAATGTTTGATATATAAGTTAATTATAAGATCACTAAATCTTTGCGAATCTCAAATTGGAATTAGTAGTCTGAAAATTGACAGTTTATTCATTTTGTGTATTGAAACAAATCAGAAAGTTGCCCGACACTACGTCACTATTACAGCCTACAGCTAGCAGTCAATTTGAAGTGCCTATATGTATAGTCATTACAATTTGTTTAATTTCATAACTTTATTATCAGTTTTGTCCGATTTCATTCAAACATTCACCAGTCTGCTTCTTTGAATTTTCTTTTACAGCAGTTGTCTATTAGGTAAGGAGTTTCATTTAAGAATATCGTCAAATTGTTTGTAATGAAAAAGAAAGGAAAGCTGTAAGAAAGGGGAACTTAATCACTCGAGCAATTCTGGAATAAGTTCTGTTACCATGCAGGGCCTCGCTCGGCAGGGCCAGGGGTATAGGCAGCTTTCGATTCTCACACCGAACGTCGGCTACTACGAGTGACGTCATATTTATCCCGCTGCGCATGCGCGAGCTTCTGGCCCCACGTTCCCGTCCAAATCACTACGACTACGGGAGTCGGGGGAAATTTCCCTGAATTCCCGTCGTCGTGAAAACGGCAACGTGGGTGCAGTTTCCTCGGTATCCATGATCAAACTTTTTGTCTTTCCTTATTTTTTTATTTTTTTCTTCTATAATCTCTTATGTAATTGTTTTACGTTATCCTTTGTTTCTTCCTTCCATCACCTTCTCTTATGTTATTCTTTGATTTTATCATTCTATCACTTTCTCTTTCTGTCTTTCGATCCTTATGTTATTCTTTGTTTCTTCCTTCTATCACCTTCGTACCTACCTACGTATCTCTTCCAAACACGAGGCATGCAAGAGAGGGGACATGATTTTGTCCAACGCTTCTTCTTCGAAACTCTCCATGTATAGGTTGGCCACGACAGCCGAGACCGGACTGCCCATGGCTGCCCCTTCTGTCTGTTCATAATATGAACCTTTATCACTAGCGATATTATTTTCGATACTACATCCGCAATGAGTAATATATTTAGCATTAGGCCAAAAAAAAAAATCATTTGGTTGTCCTCGATTGCTTTTCTGAAGTAGGGGCGGGCGGGCGGATTTTTTATTTTTTTTTTTCCATTTCATTTTTTTTCCCTCTTCATTTGGACTGTTTACTTCCTATTTATTTTCATTTTTTGTTCAAATCATGAGGCCAATATTATTATTATTTAAACACAAAAAGAATGAAATTGAATATTGCCATGGCAATATTCAATTTCATTCTCACTGTTTCGGAGGTAGTTTTCGGCCGCATGTACAAAGTCAATGGGAAGCGCACGCGCGTCGTTCATTCACCCGCTGATCTATAGCGCTTGCGGCCGGAGCGTGTATCCCACGCCAGAGCTGGCCGCCCCGAAAATTACTTTGAGTATGCTATACATGAAAAATCGCGATCTAAATCTGAAAATACTTGAAATACAGCTAAGGTTTTGGTACCCATCTTCCTTACAGACACGCGTAAGATATTTGATTTTTCAGATTTAGCTAGCAGGACCGCCGATTACATTGCTAAAATGTGATATTTAAGGATACATTTGCCATTGCAAATGTGGATCTCCTGTGACTCTGAAATGTATTGTATGTGTGTGATAATTATGTGATATGCTATTATCTATGTATTTTAAAGTGATTTCACCATGCGTACAACGGACCTGCCGAAAATTGCCATCTGGCCGAAAATCCCTTCTCAATATTATAATATAAAGACAGAATTGCGTACTGAAAGACCAAATTGGCGACGGGACACATTTCGATCCTTGCAACATGCATAAAATGGTTAAAATTGCTACAAAAATCTTTAAAAATTGCTCCAAAAAAAAAAAAATATTTCAAAAAAAAAAAAAAATGACGAGCGGGCGGTCGAGGACAACCAAATGATTTTTTTTTTTGGCCTTACTATAGGAACGTGTTACAAAGTGATGTGGTCGAGCATCAATTAGCAAGAACGCGTTGGGTTTGTATAGCCCTCGAACCAGAACGGGATTGCACACGCACGATAGGAGCTCGTTCGAACGCACTAACAACGAGATGAGGACAAGTTGAACTGTCTCTGAACGGGGTGGTTTGGTTATAAACTAGTTAGAACAAGTTGCGAACTAGTAAAAATGGTTTGGACTGCTTGGAAATTTACCCGATCTGAACTTGATATGAACTGACTGTGGACGGGTTGTTACACCCACAAATGTAATAACGCCCACAAATGTAACAACGCCCACAAATGTAATAACACTTTACCCACAAATGTAATAACACCCACAAATGTAATAACACTTTACCCACAAATGTAATAATTTCACCCACAAATGTAATAACCACTTTACCCACAAATGTAATAATTTTGGTAAGTGGTTGTTACACCCACAAATGTAATAACGCCCACAAATGTAACAACGCCCACAAATGTAATAACTTTTTTTTTTTTTTCAATAGTTTTTTTTTATTGATTCCAAACAATACAAATCACTCTTAGAAATAAAATACAATTGTTTTTTTCTTAACTAATTTCAAAACATTTTCATAACATAGATTGTACGATTGATGAAAACAAAATGAAATCAATTGTAACATAAAACAAATGACCCCATCCAACCAAACACACTACTAACCCCCACCCTCCCCACCATGCGACACACACACACCATCCGACCATACTTCCACCCATATACACACACTGTTCCTAGCCCCCTCAGAGTACCCCAAATCGGAGCGACAGATAACACTTTACCCACAAATGTAATAACACCCACAAATGTAATAACACTTTACCCACAAATGTAATAATTTCACCCACAAATGTAATAACCACTTTACCCACAAATGTAATAACCACTTTACCCACAAATGTAATAATTTTGGTAAGTGGTTGTTACACCCACAAATGTAATAACGCCCACAAATGTAACAACGCCCACAAATGTAATAACACTTTACCCACAAATGTTATAACACTTTACCCACAAATTTAATAATTTCACCCACAAATGTAATAACACTTTACCCACAAATGTAATAACACCCACAAATGTAATAACACTTTACCCACGAATGTAATAATTTCACCCACAAATGTAATAATTTTGAATCACCCACAAATGTAATAATGACTTTACCCACAAATGTAATAAATTTGAAGGATATTTTGTCGAATTTGTTCAAAACTAAAACCCTGTAATAAAGCATGGGTATAGCGCGCAGTCTTTACTCCAGACCCGGTTATTTCAAAAATTTTAAAAACAGACCCCATAATCATTTTCCTGTGGAATAACATAACAATCGAGCGTAGTCTTTCCTCCAGACCCGGACATTTCAAAAATAAAAAACAATAAAAAACAAAACAAACAATTCAAATCTAAGACCCAACAATCCTCCAAATTAAGACCCGGTAATAAAGTATGGGATTAGAGCGTAGTCTTTACTTCAGACTCGGTTATTTAAAAAAAAAATCTTCAAACTAAGACCTCCCCATCCTTTTCCTGTGGAATAACATGGGTATAGAGCGTAGTCTTTCCTCCAGACCCGGTTATTTCAAAAGAAAAGAAATTTAAACAAATCTTCGAAACTAAGTCCCACCATTTTATTCCTCTTTTTTTCATTTAAAAATAAATTACATTATAACATATGTGGATACAACACGTCACAAATAAATGATTGGTCGGCGGTCACACGAACTGACAAATCAGTCAAAATGGTCCATATATATAACACACAGAGGAGGGACCGATTCGATGGTTCGTTGACCGTCGACGATTTGTTAATATGTAAAAATTCTAACGCCCACAAATATCCTGGAATTCAATGTTCGTAGAAAAAAAGTAATCGAATAAGTGACCTTAAATGTATTTAAATATTGTATATATTATATCATTTTTTTAAATGACCGGGTCTGGAAGAACAACTATGCTCTAAACCCATGCTTTATTACAGGATCTTAGTTTGGAAGATGGTGGGTCTTAATTTTAAAGTTTTTGTTTTTGTTTTGTTTTGTTTTTGAAATAACCGAGTCTAGAGGAAAGACTACGTTCAATACTCATGTTATTCCACATGAATAAGATGATGGGGTCTTAGTTTTGAAGATTAAAAAAAATTAAACGGGTCTGGAGTAAAGACTACGCTCTAAACCCATGCTTTATTACTGGGTCTTAATTTGGAAGATGGAGGGGTCTTAGTTTAAAAGGTTTTTGTTTTGTTTTGTTTTATTTTTGAAATAACCGGGTGATGAGTAAAGACAACGCTCTAAACCCATGCTTTATTACAGGGTCTTAGTTTGGAGGATTGTTGGGTCTTAGATTTGAATTTTTGTTTTGTTTTTTATTGTTTTTTTATTTTTGAAATGACCGGGTCTGGAGGAAAGACTACGTTCAATACTCATGTTATTCCACATGACTAAGATGATGGGGTCTTAGTTTTGAAGATTTAAAAAAAATTAAACGGGTCTGGAGTAAAGACTACGCTCTAAACCCATGCTTTATTACCGGGTCTTAATTTGGAAGATGGAGGGGTCTTAGTTTAAAAGGTTTTTGTTTTGTTTTGTTTTATTTTTGAAATAACCGGGTGTGGAGTAAAGACAACGCTCTAAACCCATGCTTTATTACAGGGTCTTAGTTTGGAGGATTGTTGGGTCTTAGATTTGATTTTTTTGGTTTTGTTTTTTATTGTTTTTATTTTTGAAATGACCGGGTCTGGAGGAAAGACTACGCTCGATTGTCATGTTATTCCACAGGAAAAGGATTATGGGGTCTTAGTTTTGAAGATTTTTTAAATTTTTGAAATAACCGGGTCTGGAGTAAAGACTGCGCGCTATACCCATGCTTTATTACAGGGTTTTAGTTTTGAACAAATTCGACAACATATCCCTTCAAATTTATTACATTTGTTAAGCGGAGGGCCAAAGTCAGAAAAGAGAGGTTTGCCTGCCACTACCGCATAAACTAAGCACACCTTGTTTATTTGAAAGATTTTATCATAATACACAATATTTCAGAGGTGCTTTTTTTTCAATTTGTTGCGAACAATCCTAAATCGGAGGGGGCGTCCAAAAAAGCGGCCCTTTTGACGAAAAATAGTATTTTGTAAATTATATTTTAAGAGAACCTTGAACCACGATGAGTTTGGTGTCATATGAAAGAGAATTAAATTATCTAAATTTTAATACAAATTTCAACGAAATTGGGATTAATTAACATCGCAAATTTAAGTAAAAAACATCATTTTTTTGTGATTTTTGTCCAAATATTGAATTTTATCAATAATCGTTATTTTCCATATATCAAAATCGAAGGAATGCATTTTTTGGTAACTTTCCAGGAATTTGCCCATATACAAGGAAAATATTCTGTGAAAAGGAAAAGTGTATATCTCTTTTCAATAAAAAGTTATAGCAACCCAAAGTTATTGATTCGATTGCCACAAAAACAACATTTTTGCCCACATGTGTATTAACTGTATGCATATTACGTGTATTAGCGTATTGAGGACCTGTTTGGTGTGTTTACATCGAGTTTTAAAGATAACTTTTGAGTAAAACCTCTAATCACCATGAATTTGGTGTCAAAAGATGGATAATTAAAATACCTTCAAGTTGATATCAATTTCATTGAGTTATGTAGTGTGTGAAATGTAAATTTTGAGCCAAAAGGTGCTTTTTGTAGATATTTTTTCCTCTTATTTTGGCCAGTATCTCGGTATATTAACTGGACAAAAGTGATTGGACATTTAGTAGTGCAGAAAGTTCAAGGGATTTGGAGTGCTGACTGCAATTGATAAGTACTTCTTCTGTCCTCTGGGATGTTTCAGGAAATGTGGGCATTGGCAGCTGCCCCACCCATCCCCCACCAAGATATTTTTCCTTCTAATTTTGGCCAGCATATCTCGGTATATTAACTGGACAAAAGTGATTGGACATTTAGTAGTGCAGAAAGTTCAAGGGATTTTGAGTGCTGACTGCAATTGATAAGTACTTCTTCTGTACTCTGGGATGTTTCAGGAAATGTGGGCATTGGCAGTTTCCCCCCTCCCATCCCGCCCTTCCAGCCTCATAATCTTGCCCCTGCCCAAGACCCCTGTTACACATGCGTCGGCTTTTAAAGCCGGCTTCGGAGGCGGCCTCACGCCTGCAATTTGAAGCCGCCTCGAGATCATCAAACCCCTGTTACGCATATCTCGGGCCCACAATTTTGTGTCTACATAGGCCAGCCTCTCGTCGCCTTTTCACGAGCTGACGTTGGGGCGCACTCAGGAAGACAGAAAGAGAAAGTGATAGAATGATAAAAACTAAGAATAAGACTCCCGTCTCTTCTATCTACCCCCATTCACTGATCTTTTGTAATCAATTTGATCAATGATATTGATTTATTACGCGTAATTTATTTTCATATTCATTCATTCATTCAGCCTTTTTATATTTTCCATTAAAACAATGTACAAACAACGTTAATAGAATCAAAATACAGATTTCAAAATAGCTATATGCAAACAAAACTGGGTCTCCATGATTGATACTATCACGATTTAACCACAAACATGTTCCTGATTACCCAGAAAAAAAGAGAAAAGGAAAAGCTGTAACAGACAAAAGGATTGATAGAAATCCTCTTTACATCAGGTGAAATATTAGCAATTAGAAGCTTATAGTTCCTCCTCGTCTGTCCTCGTCCTCGAAGGACTTCCTTCCTCGTCACAGATATCTCTTCAGATAACACCAACAAACTAAGAATTCACTTTCATTTCAATTCTGATGCACTTTATATCCTTACACATTTCCGGAATCAGCAAGAGTTGGAGATGATCACTAGCGTGGCAGCACTAGGAGGGGCAAGGGGGCAATTTGCGCCTCTTGACAGTTTTCCGACCAGGAAAAGGCCGGGTAGCAAGCAGGTAACGAATCACTGTAAGCGAAGAAACGCATGAAGTGTAGGCATGATATTGGTCAACTGACTAACTTTTTCTTCCTCGGTTAAATCATTTGGGGGTGATGCCCCCTCCGCAAACCAGGACCTTCCTTACTGAAAGTATATGGATCACAGTTGGAAATGTTTTAACCTCCTGGGGCCTTCATACAACTAAGAAATTATCTTTTATAATAATGTTTCATCATAACAAACGAAGGACGCATGTTCATACACATTTTCCCCATTTTTTTATTATTAAAGATTTCATTCAAAATAAATCATTACATAACATATCGATGTAAATAATTCCATACAAATACAAATCCTCATTTCGTTTTCATAACACAAATAAATTATTCAAAAAACAGTGAGCAAAGAAGGAGAATAATGGAATGAAATCACTAAATTTGTCTAATATTATTATCTGCTTCTCGTAGAGTGACCCTCTCCAACAACCACAGTCACATCACACGAGTTCTCAAAGCACTCTGGCTATTGGTTGCCATGAGTGAACGCATTGACCAAAAAACAAATGAATATTGTTTGAAATCATGGTTTAGTCATGCGCCGAATTATGCATCTCATTCGATCGTATCCGGACACCTTCCTCCTTGAGATCCAGCCCCGGATAACCACCCTAGTCAACTACCCTGGGACAACTACCCCCTAGAACAACCACCCTCTAGGACGACTACGCCCCAAGACAACAACCCCCGGACAACTACCCCCCAGACGACTGCCCCTAGAACAACAACCCCCTAGGACAACTACTCCCGGACAACTACCCCCGGACAACTACCCCCTAGGATAGTTATCCGGGGTAGTTGTCTAGATGATGGTTGTCGTAAGAGGTAGCTGTCTGGGAGGGGTAGTCGTCCTAGAGGGTGGTTGCCCTAGGGGTAGTTGTCCTAGGTAGTTAACTGGGGGTGGTTATACGGGGTGGATGTCAGGGAATAGGTGTCCTAGAACCCATTTGATATCTTAGATAAAAGGGAAAGAATGATATGCCGATTGCTACATTTGCGAGTCTGTGTTCTTTTGCAATCCGTGTCTCGCCTGAGCTTGACCTCTATTTTGCCAAAAACAGCCATTGTAACTGAAAGTTCTAATTAAACCAAAAATGTATAGTATTAATACTAAAATAAATGTCTATTAGGTTTTCATTAAATAAAAGAGCTAAAGACCCTTACTATACGAATAATGGCTCCTTTATTCATTGTTTGTTTGATTTTGTTCTATTTACACATGATTTTCTCTTTTTTTACCATTTGGCTTTACTCTAGCCTTGCTCTTTCATTATTTCATTATTGATAAGTTTATTATTATCTATGTGCAATGCACAGGGGCAGTGGAACATCTTTCAAAGTGAGGAGAGGGCACCAACAAAAGGGCACCAACAAAAAGGGCACCTTGGGAAATAGGCACCTACATAGGGTAATCTCGAAGTGGGAAATATGAAATGAGACATTGGTATATAACCATATATTTTAATCAATACATTGTAAAAAGGATCATCTTCAAGATTGTCTCATCACGTGATCCAAGATACTGCTTCTTCAAAACGCTTTTCATTTGTGTATTATGGTTTGAAGGCTCATTTGGGTTGAATCTTATTAGATAAATGTCAATGGGGTTTGAACATAATATCATATAAGAATGAACATTAGCTTTGAGGTTGCATCATTTATATTGACTCGCGAAAATGAGCGATATAAGACCCCTGTTACACATGCGTCGGCTTTTAAAGCCGGCTTCGGAGGCGGCCTCACGCCTGCAATTTGAAGCCGCCTCGAGATCATCAAACCCCTGTTACACATATCTCGGGCCCGCAATTTTGTGTCTACACATAGGCCGGCCTCACGTCGCCTTTTCACGAGCTGACGTTGGGGCGCACTCCAGGAAGACAGAAAGAGAAATTGATAGAATGATAAAAACTAAGAATAACATAAGAAAGACAGTAAGAGAAAGTGATAGAATGATAAAAACAAGGAATAACATAAGGAAAGACAGAAAGAGTAAGGGATAGAATTATAAAAACAAAGAATAACATAAGAGAAGGTGATAGAAGGAAGAAACAAAGATTAACATAAGGAAAGACAGAAAGAAAGTGATAGAATGATAAAAATAAAGAATAACATAAGGAAAGACAGAAAGAGAAAGTGATAGAATGATAAAAACGAAGAATAACATAAGGAAAGACAGAAAGAGAAGGTGATAGAATGATAAAAACAAAGAATAATATTAGAGAAGGTGATAGAAGGAAGAAACAAAGATTAACATAAGGAAAGACAGAAAGAGAAAGTGATAGAATGATAAAAACGAAGAATAACATAAGGAAAGACAGAAAGAGAAGGTGATAGAATGATAAAAACAAAGAATAACATTAGAGAAGGTGATAGAAGGAAGAAACAAAGAATAACATAAGGAAAGACAGAAAGAGAAAGTGATAGAATGATAAAAACAAAGAACATAAGAGAAGGTGATAGAAGGGAGAAACAAAGAATAACATAAGGAAAGATAGAAAGAAAGTGATAGAATGATAAAAACGAAGAATAACATAAGGAAAGACAGAAAGAAAGTGATAGAATGATAAAAACAAAGAACATAAGAGAAGGTGATAGAAGGAAGAAACAAAGAATAACATAAGGAAAGACAGAAGAGAAAGTGATAGAATGATAAAAACGAAGAATAACATAAGGAAAGACAGAAAGAGAAGGTGATAGAATGATAAAAACAAAGAATAACATTAGAGAAGGTGATAGAAGGAAGAAACAAAGAATAACATAAGGAAAGACAGAAAGAGAAAGTGATAGAATGATAAAAACAGAGAACAACATAAGAGAAGGTGATAGAAGGAAGAACCAAAGAATAACAAAAGGAAAGACAGAAAGAAAGTGATAGAATGATAAAAACAAGGAATAACATAAGAGAAGGTGGCAAAGTGCGCCCGATGTATTATGTTGATATATGATGACAGGTCACGTCATTCCGCTTATAAGCCGGCCCCGAGTCCACTTTGGTGTTACACATACTGATTGCGGGACTGAGTCGGACTCGGGCCGGCCTCAAACCACATCCAGAGGTGGACTGAGTCCACCTGGCCTCAGTCCGGCCTCAGTCCGGCTTTTCAAAAAGTTGATGTTACACATACGTCGAGCCGCCTCCGGGGCCAGCCTCAATCCACTTTCAGACGTATGTGTAACAGACAAGACAAGTTAGTCCATGAACACGAACAAAGTAATGCAGACAGTCCAGACAGTTAAAATGATTAGGCCAGGAGAGTGCTTAGTGCAATTGATAAGTACTTCTATACTCAGTGATGTTTTAGAAAATGGGGGCATGGGCAGGTGCCTCATCCCATTCACCTCCATACATGTATGTCATCTGACCGCTTAGTACAATCTTGTCATGGTAAAGACAAATAATTTCAACATAATCAAAGACAGATCATTAAAAAAATCCTGCTTGTGAGTTAGCTGGGATTATATAAACAGCCCACGAGACCAACAATGTAGGTCTCTTGAACCCTCAAAAAATTGTCAGTAATGCTCATAAAACTGACAGGGCGGTGCAAGACCATGCATAATGCCAAAGTGTCAATGTGCTGTAAATTCTTTTCAATACATGTGGATATCAAGTCTGAGCCAAACATTTTTTCTTTTTATTATTGAAGAAAACACATATAAACACTTTTAGTTGCGTTAATATAGAAAACATTACTTAATTTAGAATACAGTTTATTGCATGATATTTATTTGCTTCATAAATATACATGTATGTACAAAAAGCAATGTGTATATAGATTTTCTGGCCTGGGGTACTCGTATTTAAAGAGGTCCATTTTCGGAGGGTAAATGTTTATGAACACCCAAACTTCTTATACATTTAATGAAAAATTTAATGAAGACTCATTACTCCTAAAGCTTAGGGTATTGCTCGAAGGGGTGGGCGTGGGAATGAATTTCCTATTTTCATTTCTGAATATTTCTCGCACGGGAGTCACTCAGGCCTTCTTGTGGTTCTAAAAGGAAGGGTTCGCAGATCAGTGTTTTACCCCTAGATTGTTTTAATATATATTTCATTATTCACCTTGGATTCGCCTAAGCAGAAAGGAGCGACATTATGAAAATGCCTTAACTCGCCTTTCTTTCTGAATTTGGACGTCTTCCGATCACACTAGCACATCTTCACTATCAAAATGAATTTAATATATTTTTGGATGCCGTTTCAATGTGGTAAAATTAAATATTTGTTTTTAAATTCCTATCCACTATATGTCCTAAAGCAACTAAAACTTTTACAGCTTTTTCGAAAGATTGAATAACCAGAAAAAAACAGGACTACAACATTTAGACAGGCCTTTTTATTTTTCTACATCATGTCTTCGACACAAAACTTATTGGATGTTTCCAGGGGCAGACTGGGACTGAAAATTGGTTTTTAAAGTGTTATGCGACCTGCCCACTGAATATGTAAGATGCATATATCAAGTGGCCCTCAGACCACAAATTGACTGGACCTTGATCCAACCAGAAATAAAGAGCTGCTCGTGGGAAAATTCCCAAACTCCCCACGGCCAATCTGTCTCTGGATCTTTCCTTATAGGATACGTGTATTTTTATCTACCCAAAATTACAAATTTGTCACTGGCAGTTGTCAGTGGAAGCCCCTTGTAAAATTGTAAAAGTAAAGCACAGGCGTCGATCGATTGAGAGAGAGAGAGAAAAGAGAGGGGTGAGGGGTTGACACCATGTCAACTCAAGAGTTTGATAAACATTGTATCCTAGCATTTAACGAAAAATCATCAAAATCTAATGAGCTATTTTTTTCTTCTTCTTCAATCTGGTCAGGAAATTCAAATTCTAGGGATTTGTTTGTATGATTAACTATGTCATTTTCTTATTTACATGAATGAATTCTTTATTCTTTACCATACATGGTGATTCAATTCTCAAATATTCATTCCACACCCATTTCCATTATAAACATTGTCTTCATGTCTTATGCCTTAATTTATTTCAAAATTCAGAACTAGTTTGCATTCTAAACACATCTTAAATCTCATTTCTATTTCAAATTGGGGTGGCGGGGGTTGGTGAAACGTTCTTAAACCCATCTCCAGGATGTGCCAGGATGTACACTTTACCAAAACTAGGGACTTAATAATTCCAAGATTTCTTCCACACTCACCCCCATAATACATGCATAATGCTGCATTTATCCATCATTTTCTTCAAAATTAAGAACTTCTTTGAATTATAATCATGTCTTGGTGATTAAAATCTCAGACTATTTATGATGTGGGAAAGGACTCTTTCCCTAACCTACATGTACTTTTGATATATCCAACATTTTTTTTCAAAAGGAAAAATGCATCATTATTCGTCTGGATAAAAATAAAAATAAATCCCACACCGTTCCCATTATCACGATAGGCCTGTAAGCTGGGTATTCTTTCCATTTTCTTCAACATTTTATTTAGGTCATTGGCTGATTTAAATGAGCAATTGGATTTTCTGAATAAAAATTTAAAAAACAATGTTCTCAGCATCCCCTTCATTCTCTGAGTATCCTTCTAATTACTCTTAACGTTATAACATGGTGTGCATCATAGCATGTCTAGATATGGTATATAATTAAACAGAATCTATCCATGTATGTGCCTCGACTCCCTTTTTGGGCTGGCGTTCTGGACAGCCAGGATAATGCCAATATCTTGTCAGGACATAGAACATAGGATCAAAGCCAGGAGGTTTGTTCAGGAGTGAGGAGGCGACACCAGGTGAAGTGGATTCACTACTCGCTACTAGTGCCCTTTGGCAAGGCATTATTCCTAAATTCCTCGGAGAGGACTTACGAATGTCGGTACCCTAGTTGCTTACAAGCATACACATGTTTTCTTAGTAGTCAGGCAAAATAAACCATCAAACCAAACATGGCGATATTATATTATATTATATTCATGTTGATAGATGCACTAACTTGTCTGGGTCATGGGCAAGATTATGACAAGCGGCTGGAAGGGGCGGGGTGGGAGGGGAACTGCCAATGCCCACATTTCCTGAAACATCCCAGAGTACAGAAGAAGTACTTATCCATTGCAGTCAGCGCTCCAAATCCTTTGAACTTTCTGCACCACTAAAATATGTCCAATCACATTTGTCCTGTTAATATACCGAGATACTGGCCAAAATTAGAAGGACAAAATATCTTGGTGGGGGGATGGGTGGGGCAACTGCCTATTCCCACATTTCCTGAAACATCCCAGAGTACAGAAGAAGTACTTATCAATTGCAGTCAGCACTCCAAATCCCTTGAACTTTCTGCACTACTAAATGTCCAATCACTTTTGTCCAGTTAATATACCGAGATACATGTGGCCAAAATTGGAGGGGAAAAAAATATCTACAAAAAAGCACCTTTTGGCTCAAAATTTACATTTCACACACTACATAACTCAATGAAATTTATATCAAATTGAAGGTATTTTAATTATCCATCTTTTGACACCAAATCCATGGTGATTAGAGGTTTTAATCAAAAGTTATCTTTAAAACTTGATGTAAACACACCAAACAGGTCCTCAATACGCTAATACACGTATATGCATACAGTTAATACACATGTGGGCAAAAATGTTGTTTTTGTGGAAATCGAATCAATAACTTTGGGTTGCTATAACTTTTTATTGAAAAGAGATATACACTTTTCTTTTCACAGAATATTTTCCTTGTATATGGGCAAATTCCTGGAAAGTTACAAAAAATACATACCTCCGATTTTGATATATGGAAAATAACGATTATTGATAAAATTCAATATTTGGACAAAAATCACAAAAAATGATGTTTTTTACTTAAATTTGCGATGTTAATTAATCCCAATTTCGTTGAAATTGGTATCAAAATTTAGATAATTTAATTCTCTTTCATATGACACCAAACTTGTGGTGGTTCAAGGTTCCCTTAAAATATAATTTACAAAATACTATTTTTCGTCAAAGGGCCGCTTTTTGGACGCCCCTCCGATTTAGGATTGTTCGCAACAAATTTTAAAAAAGCACCTCTGAAATATTGTGTATTATGATAAAATCTTTCAAATAAACAAGGTGTGCTTAGTTTATGCGGTAGTGGCAGGCAACTCAAAAACTAAGCATGATATTTGACTTAGGCCCTCCGCTTATGTGGGTAAAGTCATTATTACATTCAGGCGCGGATCCAGGATTTCTTAGGGGGGGGCCCAAATTTGAAATTATGCAGGCAAATATTGGTACGTTATGGTGACCAGCAGAGGCGTAATGAGCAAAAACGTTTTTTTGGGGAGGGGGCAGACAAAATCGCATCACCCCACTTTTTACATGCAGGCCGCTGAACGTTTTCTAAGTGGGTGGGAAGGCTAAAGTATTTACGATCAGGTAGAGCGTAGCGTAAATTGGAATGGCCGGGTCTGGGGCAAAGCCCCGGCTCAGGGGTGATGGCTGAGCTCCCTGAAACTCAGGGATTTGAGGCATTTTATAACGGTCAGATAAGCATTCATGGGCCCGCCTGATTCTCCCTGGTGGGGTTGAGGGGGCGGAGCCCCCAGGCTCAGGGTTTTGGCATTAAATTACCGTCAGATGAGCATTTTTGATACCTTATTTGTGACACTGGCAGGACACTAATTGGCGTGGGGTCCAGGGGCGGAGCCCCAGAAGCTCAGGGTTTGGGCATTAAATTACCGTCAGATGAGCATCTCGGGGCCGTAGGTGGGGTCAGGGCAGAGCCCCGGCTCAGGGTTTTAGGCATTTACTTACGGTTAGATGAGCATATTTTTATACCTTATTTGTGACAGTTGCAGGTCACTAATTTGCGTGGGGTCCAGGGGGCGGAGCCCCCAGAAGCTCAGGGGTTTTGGGCATTAAATTACCGTCAGATGAGCATCTCGGGGCCGTAGGTGGGGTCCAGGGGCAGAGCCCCCGGAAGCTCAGGGGTTTTAGGCATTTACTTACGGTTAGATGAGCATATTTTTATACCTTATTTGTGACAGTTGCAGGTCACTAATTTGCGTGGGGTCCAGGGGGCGAAGCCCCCAGAGGCTCAGGGTTTTTTGGCATTAAATTACCGTCAGATGAGCATTTTTTGATACCTTATTTGTGACACTGGCAGGACACTAATTGGCGTGAGGTCCAGGGGACGGAGCCCCCAGAAGCTCAGGGGTTTTGGGCATTAAATTACCGTCAGATGAGCATCTCGGGGCCGCCCTAGGGCCGTAGGTGGGGTCCAGGGGCAGAGCCCCCTGAAGCTCAGGGGTTTTAGGCATTTACTTACGGTTAGATGAGCATATTTTTATACCTTATTTGTGACAGTTGCAGGTCACTAATTTGCGTGGGGTCCAGGGGGCGGAGCCATCGGAAGCTCAGGGGTTTGTGGCGTTTAATTACGGTCAGATGAGAATATTTTTATACTGTACTTCATTATTTTGTGACACTGGCAGGTCACTATTCTTTCTTTCTTTCACTCTTTCTTTCTATTTCTCTTCAATATAGTACTTTTTCAAAATAAGTGGGGAGGGAGGGAGTTCGAGGCTCCCGAGCCCCGCGTTTCACGGGCCCTGACATTTAGGCCTCTAAATAAGCATATTTCTTGCCTGACTGTAGGAATTTGTCATTTTCAACAAACGCATACAAAAGTATAATTTACTAAAAGTGAGGAAAAATCTCGGAAAATTATGTCATTTCAGCAACATTTGTAAATCACCGTTATCGAATTAGAAATTAACCACGTTTGAATTATATTTGAGGGCAACTGCCCCCCCCCCCCATTAGTACGCCAGTGGCCCCCCGATCTCCCTACCTTTCTTCTTTCTCTTTTTCTTTCTTTCCCTTTCTCTCCTCTTTCCCTCTCCCTTCCTTCCTTTTCTCTCTTTAAGTTTGCTGAGGGGAGGCAAGGGCCTTTCGGCCCTCCCCCGATCCACACGTTGTTTGCGGGATTAATCGCAACTGATCTCCCCTTCTTTTCACCCTTTTCTTTTCTTCTTCCTCTTTTTGTTCCCTTTAGCTCTCTCTTTCCTTTCCCTTCCTTCTCTCTTTTTTGGGGGCGGGGAGGGAGCGGCAAAACCTTTGGCCCGCCCGATCCACAACTTGTTAGCGGAAAATTGCAACTGATATCCCCTTCTTTTCTTTTTCCTCTTTTTCCTTCCCTTTATCTCCTCTTTTCCTTTTTCTTTGCCTTTCCTTCCTCCTCTTTAATTTTTTTGATGGGGGAGGGGGGAGGTAACAGCCTGGAATACAAGGCCCTTTCGGCCCGATCTCCTTCTCTCCCCCCCCCCTTCTTTTCTTCTTCCTCTTCTTTCTTTCCCTTTCTCTCCTTTTCCCTTTTTCTTCTCTCTCTCTCTCTTTTTTTTTTTTTTTTTTTTGCCGGGGGCCAAGGCGCTCGGCCCCTGGATCCGCGCCTGATTACATTTGTGGGTGATTCAAAATTATTACATTTGTGGGTGAAATTATTACATTCGTGGGTAAAGTGTTATTACATTTGTGGGTGTTATTACATTTGTGGGTAAAGTGTTATTACATTTGTGGGCGTTATTACATTTGTGGGTGTAACACGGGTACAGACGAGTTGGACGTATTGTGGACTGTTAATGAACGAACTAGGATCGTATTATAGACATAGCCCAGTCCGAGCCCGTCCATGAAGTCCTTAAACAGATCGTAAACAGTTGCTATTACGTTCAGCTCCGTTCGCACACAGTTTGAGCCCGTTTGGCAACATTTTCGAGAACGTAGTGAGAACTACTTTGGTGTGTTAGGGCTTTAGAAGAGGATGCCGCTTTGTTTGATATTTTTTTTTTCCTTTTTTAATTTGTTTTGTTTTGTTTTGTTGTTTACATATTTTTTTGTTCTTGTTATCTGTTTTTTTTTTAGGTTTTTTTTTTGCTATTCTGTTAGTGTCTTGTCTCTCTGTTTGTTTTTTGTACTTTATAAAAACCTTGTCCGATATTTCTTTCAGGTTGAATGACCCCTGATTCTTTTTTATGCAAATGTTATTTTAATGTAATATAATTATCTACTTAAACATAAGAGAAACAAGGTTTGTAATTACATACACTGTATGTTGACAGTTTATGTATTACTATGCTCAGTATCTTCACAAAAAGTATGTATTAGTTGACTAACATTTATTTATATAATTTTTAACAATTTTTTTTTAAAGATGCTATGTTATGACCAATAAAATCAATTAATACAACAAAAAACATCAAGCTTAATCTAAAATCACAAAAAAAATCACAATAAGTGGGACACATTCTACTTCCTGGGTGAAATTTGTGAAGCGCTTTTTACGGCCAGGAAAAGCGCTATAACAAATCATTTCTTACAGATTCCATGCAACAGTAAAGGTTATTTTATTACAATTTGCGGTGACGAAATGACTGAAGCATGATGCAAACATAATCGAGAAAAAAAAATGAGATGCAGTTTTGATTTGGCATAATAATAATATTAATAATAGTGGGTTCTTTTATAGCGCTCATGTCTGTCAGACTTGACACTCCTGGCGCTCCACAATTATTACCCCGGCTTTAGCATGGCTGCCATTACGGCGCTCTAGCATTCAAAGCATATCTAGCATGGTATCAGGGATATTGTTGCTAAAGTATTGCCTTGATATTTACATAGATATTCCGTGGCATTGATTTAAAGAGGAAGCTTACCCTGATGTTGGGTTGGTTTAAATAAAGCAAACAAATATTTTAAAAAAGGGGAATACCAGTGAAAAATGAAAAAAATAAATAAAATAGTTTTAATTGATCCAAAATAAGTTGGCAATTCTGTGACATCACTATCGAGCATCTCAACCATTAGCTTTGTACTGAAAATTTTACGAAATTAAATTTTCTAGGTTGTTGAAGAAGAAATAGATTTGTTTCATATAGTAAATGTGTTAACAATATGTGCAGTAATCGTTTCTTGGATGCAAGTACAAATATATTTTCTTCAAATAAAATGGAAATGTATGCATTTGTTAGTAGTTTAGTACATGTAAAAAGCAAATCGGAGAGAGCCCCGAAAGATAGGCCGCACAGTTGCCCATTTACTTCACCTGGACATTGGCAATTGCAAATCATCAATGTCTTTCCAATTTGAAAGGAAATTAATGCCGCGCCAGGGTGACATCCCTTAGACAACGAAACATCCACTTAGATCTGAATAAATCTCAATTTTAAAAATCTCTTTACCGCCTCATTTCTGACATGTCTAAATGGGCCTTCAGATATATGAATATATATATACAATTCAGTTCAGTTCAGTTTATTTTATTTTGCACGGCACCCACTTCAGGCTGTTCACAAAGGCTGTTCTTCCGCAGGTCCGTGCATAATACACATACATGTACAATTATAATATAACACATATCATACCATACAAACATTATAAACAAACAAAGAACAGAAGTATAATAAATATTCATATTTATAGGTCCTTCTACTCCTCCTCCTTCTTCTTCTTAAGTCTTTTTTTATTATTCAGTAGAAGTATAACTATCATTAATATTATCATAATAATTACTATCATCATTATAATCCTTATCCTTATCATTTTTATCATATTATAATCATCATCATAAATAATAATTACTATTATCATTATTATTATTATTATTATTATTATTATTATAACTATAACTAGTAATCACCTCTTCCTATTCCGTCTCCTTCTTGTCCTTCAACAAATAACTGAAAAGGCTCATGCACATTTCAAGAAAGTTGTGTGTTGATGAATAACCACTATAGAAATAAACCGATAATCCCACGCATGTGTCGAAAGAATATAGGATAATTCACAAAACACACTATACGATCCCATTGTGATCAAAATTTTCGACGATGTCGCAATAAAATTGAAAGTTACATGGATATTATCTTCCTAACTGCGGTTCAGAATACTAACTGAATATTAATCACAACTATCTTCACACTTGCATGTATATAACAACACAACACGATCGGTATTGAACACTTTCAAAAAATAAATAATGGGTAATTTCAACCTTATTGTATATAATTATGTCCCATAGAAATAATGTTATTGTAATATTCGCACATTTCAAGAACGTAATGGACAATGCTATCGAAATTGTCTTCATAGGTTGATTTTCAATAGTGTAAATATATATATCTTATCAAGGTGAAAAATCAGTACTGTATGTAGTCTACGTAGGCACATGCATTTTAAATTAATTTTCATTCATTGTAACATTATCACAAAGGCCTTCGGAAAATCACATTAAGGCAATTTAAATAGCCTTGCCCATCACCTATTGACATAATTATGTGCACACTAAACAATGAAAACATGATTTCTATATCATATATATAAGAATATTGAAATTGTTCTTGCTTTGATTTGTTGAAGGTCTTCGCTATCGCGTACTATTCACATTCATTTGAATATCATGATCATTTGTCGCCGTAGATGGCCGTCGAATTCATGTTGCTCCAAGTTTGTTTGTTTTTCTCTAAAGCGAGAGAAACAAATAAAAGCAGTTTCCTCCACAGCAAGTGACTTTCCTCCTTCCCTTAAACCCTTACCAACTGCCAGTCAGGACCAATATTGAATTTCCACCATCGCAACAACAAAACATTATATAGATATATATGATTCTTAAAAATAAAAAGTAAATTATCCTGACGCTACTGGCGATCTCCACGTGTCTCCACGCCTAAACCGCCGCAAAACAAGAAGCAGCTGATGTTGTTTTGTTTTTTGGCGTGTAAACTGCATGCAACAAAGGATTTGCGCGTATTCAATGAGCTCTGTGTTTATAAGATACAGACAGTGGCGGATCCAGGAGGGGGCCCGGGCCTCAAAAAAAACAAGTAAAACACCCTTTTAAAAAAATAGAAGATGGGCCCTCTGGCGCCCAAGGGGTGGTTGGAAAAAATAACCCTTCACAAGGGAAGAAAAAATTTCGGGTGCCAAAAAAATTTGTGCTCACTACCCCACTGAGCGAAAAATCGGCCGGCACGATTTTCAAATTTTCGCACGAAGTGGGCCCCTTTTTAGGCCCCCTCCCTTGCCGCCGGCTGGATCCGCCCCTGGATACAGAAATGTGAAGCATATTAAATGTAATGTCATCATTAAAAAAAAATAAATAAAAAAAACGCCGCGGTTTTGCCGCCCTATATCTGAACGAGCCTTAATGGGAATGATCTAGCGAGAAGGGGCAATTTGTTTGATGACATGTATTTTTCCGATGTTGGAATCCTGGGATTAATTCAATCGATTTTTGACTCTCAGTACCATTCACACACACAGCGCCCGATCGCGATTATTCTGAAAAATCGCAAGACTTACTGCGAATTGGATCGTGATGCGAATCGCGAAGATTAGTGAAATTATTCTGTCCACACAAGCAACAAAAAAAAGGTTTTTGGATCGCGATGCGTTTGGCTGCGCGTAAAACAAATGGAACATCATCAGTCATCAGTATTTAGATATATACAATTATCTACATCTAGTGGCATTTTAGGGTGGCATTAGTCCCGGCCATGCTAATTTCCAATGAAATAAGATTCATAACCGCCCTTTCCCTTAGTTATACGAAAAATATTTGAAAGACAATAGATGTAATATTGCGTTTGAAACCCTGTAAAAACTTCTTTCATTCAAAAAACAAATCCATACCTGTTTTAAACCACCATGAACAGGAATAGAAAAGTAAGATGAAATAAACTACGAAAAGGAGATTTAAAGATAAAGTTGAGTTCTGGTCATGCGATTGCATTGTGAAAGAAACGTTGTGGAAACGATCAGAAAAGGTTGATCATCTAGTATATAAGTATTGATGTGTACTGCAAGGTTCTGGAATCATCAAAATGATAAGAATTTTGGCCCAGTCTTGGTAAAGTTACAAGCACTGTACACAGAAAGATGTATATGCCTGGGACTACACAAACATGTGGTATAAAAGTCTGTCCCGATTTTTATGTTACATGCCATATTAAGAATATTAAGGCATTCGAAGAACCATGCTTTTCAGGGAACATTTTTTACTTGATGTTCTTCCACAATTGCATGATACAATGATAACGCTCACAAATTATTTTTCCCAGAACTCAACCTTCTCTTTAAGACAAATTCAGGAGTAAAGGGTGACATAAGAAAAATATAAAAACACAGAAATCTATTACCTATAGATGGCTAGTTGTGATATGCGCACGCGTGTGCGTTCAAAGGTTAATTTTTAGAAGCTTCAAATAGTTCCCTCCAGCATACAATCTCTATGGGACGGAAATAATACGAATTTTGAATTCAGACAATTAGAATTTGACCAATGAACAGAGCGCGTGTGCGCGACACAAATTTATCATCTATTAGCAATGATTTTTGGATTTCAAGTCAAATTAAAGTACAAAATAGTACAACTACAACACTCTTCATTATACCTAATAATAACCACGAAATAACAATGTTATTCTTTAGGGCACATGTATGACAGTAATGTCCGCATTCCAGTAGATATAATGCCCGGGCCTGGATGAATGGCATCCGCATTAGAAAATCCTACCACCATCGACCACTGGTCTATGAATCCAATTTTCTTATCGTAGCTCTTGAATATTTCCCTAAGCTTCTTGTCCAGTTCTCTCGCGTACCAATCGCTTACCGTTACAGACGATCCCGCGCCCCGTGCGAGCGGGTATTCGCGCTTTTGATGACGACAAGCGTCTCGGGACTTCGGCGATGCAGTCTTTCCACCGCGGCCTTTATCCTTCTCACTCGATGCTCATAGAAACTAATGTTGAGGGTGGTTAGATGCGCCCATATTGTAAACATGTAGACTGTTTGTGGTGTCGCTTCTAGCTCATCAAGAGCTTCTTCAATATACTGCACTTCGGATGCATCCGTCCAGTTATTCCGGATCGGGTATCCGTGATGGCGATAGTGAACCGTAAAGTTGTTAACTTTGTCTTCAGCCAGAGAAGGGCCAACCTTCCAATTAGATTGTAATGTGGGCGGATTCGGTTTGAGGGTACTCTTTAGAGACTTTACGAGGTATTCGTAATACTGCCTCGAGGTGGAGTCCCCGTGAAAATACAGGGTTTTATTGGTGAGGCATTTCAAGGAACTGGGGATTGCAAAGTTACGAAGACGGCAGTAATTGGAATACCATTGTCCTTTGAAGAAGTAGCCCGCTGTCATTGGGTTAGAAAGATTTTGGGAACCTACGGCGCACGGAGGTAACCTCTCGTTAAAGCAATGAGCTGGATTCGATATATCTGAAAGACAAAACAAATTATAGTCACTATCTAATTTATACATGATGGATTTCAAAAGGGATGAACGACAAGAAAGTACTGTATTTCTTAATAGTACCTATGATATAAATATCATTGAAATGTAGTAGAGGTGTCGTAGCCGAGTGGTTTAATAGCCACTTGACTTGAAATGCAAAAGCCATTGGTTCGATCCCCGACACCGCACCAATGTCATTTGGCAAGGCATTAATCTACACTCGCCACTCCATACCCAGGAGAGAAATGGGGACCTGATAGAATGGCGAAAGCCTTTGTATTAGTAATTGCCATATGCCCTCACGGTGACCATATATGGTAGGAATAGCCTGCTCCCAAAGGAAGTGGTGATGGTGCACATTGTGTTGAATGAATCCGGATGACCAGGGTAATGATATTTGTAAAGCGCTTAGAGACGGTATATCGTATTAAGCGCTATATAAATCCAGATTATTAAATGCATTATTACATTTTTAAATATTGTAGGCTAAAGAATCAAATAAAAACTGCAAGCATCAAGACAAAAAAGTATTTGGCTACGAATACAAAAGTAATTGATATATGTTGATGCAAAATGTTATTCACATAATCGTTTATGTTTGTGAAGAATATTTTTTAAATTTAAATAGGGTGTATGTCATTCAGGAGACCGTAGGCAATAACACATTATCCTCCTTCGAATACGTGTAGCCTGTATAGTCATGAGGAAATCAATGTCTTAGGGGAAAAGGTGGATAAATACGATCACACAGACGATGAAAGGATGTGAAGGATTAAATCTGTTTCATGAACGGGTTTTGTTAAATAGTAATACATATGCAATAATCATACTTGGAGTGCGGTATAAATATGTTCCTTAGAGAGAACGAAATTTCATGAACTTTTCTCCTACTAGAGCAAACGGGAAAAGTCCTTGAAAAGTACGACACGGAGTTGCTAATTTGCGTTTTGTCTATGACAACTTTATTTATAATGATTTAGTTTCTAGAATTCTACCTGATTCTCCTCAAACCTTTACTGATCTGCTTCTGTAATTTACCTTTCTTTCTTTGTTACAATAAACGTAATTTCAAACTGGACTTCCCCTCAAACAACTATCTGACTTATTGTTTACACTCACGTTTGTCTCGTTCAGTCACTGTTACAAAGTCCACTCCTCGCGCTGGTATCGGTTGCTTTTGCCTATGAAAATATAGAAGTATATAACGGGGAAAATACATTCAAATTCGCACCAACAAGTACAGATTTCCTGAGTGCTAGATCAAATTTTCATCGGATGAGACTTGTTTGAGCCATCTTTAAATATGTTGACAGATCAGATTCTTGCCTCAATGGTACAGTGATTGGTATGTAATTATAATTATGAAATATCAACACCAGAAGATTGCATAAATTTCTCTCTTTATTTTTTAAAAACTACCCAGGACAAAAAGGGGAGTTACCAAGGACAAGCCCTCTGTAATGGATTACGCGATGACATTTAAAATTTAAAATCTCTATATCCCTCCACTGTTGTTGAATATGGATTATCTTAGCAATTGCCCTAGCCCAGTAATCGTTCTAAATGACGCCTTTTTAGCAATGTGATAGTATAATTATTGTGGGGATTAACCCTGACAAGCAAATGAATTAAAATGAAATTCGTCAAGGGCATCCAGGTGTAAACATCCCCCAAACTTTAAGGGAGGTGGATAGTCTGTACAAATATACTCCCGACCAAACTTTTACCTTGAAAAGTGGGGTATATTTGTACAGGCCATTCTCCCAAAAAAAAGTAGGGAATACCCCTATCCTCCTGAATACACCCGCGCTTACCTTAGAAATAAACTCTCTTCATCCTTTGTCATGGCAGGTCCGTAAAGAGCCGCTGAGTATTGCTTGTTGGCACAAGTCCATGAAAAATCTGAACAATTCAACTTGGTCTTGGTTGGCGCTGTACAGAACCACGGCTCTTCTATGGCATGTCTCGTTAAATCACATATGGTTGCCTGTTTGAGGAGGGAAGAGGAGAGAGGAAATAAAGTGAAAAGGAGAGAAGGAGAGAGAGAGAGAGAGAGGGGGTAGGAAGAGAGGAGAGCGAGGAGAGGGATGATAATTATTATCATCATCGGTGGTGGTTGCGGTGGTGGTGGTGGAAGTAGTAGTAGTAGTAGTAGTAGTATTAGTAGTAGTAGTAGTAGTAGTAGTAGTAGTAGTAGTAGTAGTAGTAGTAGTAGTAGAAATACATGTAGTACAAACAAAGGAGAGTAAATTCTTTTCTACTTACATTGGTTACGGGAGTAATTACGTTGCACATGGTGTCTTCTACAACAGATACATTTCCAATCGTCCTGGTGAATCGTCCATAGTAGCCATATCTCGTTGGGCAAGTAATATCCCGAGCTCTTCTCAATACATTCACGGCCTCAGCTGGATGGACGAGTTGCACGAACGAAGGTTTTTCCGATCCATCGTAATGTGAACGATGCCTAAACGTGGTGTCAGATGAGAGATAAAGATGGCCTATCGTAATACATTTGTACAGAAGAAACACGATCGCATAGACTTTCGAGAAATCAGCCCAAGGCAATTCGAATTACCTTACCTATTAAAATGTGCTAAATGTTAGTCCCCATTGGCGCTGAGCATAATCTGTTCTTGATTTGTTTTGGATATAGAATAATTGAAAGTACACCTGAATGGATTTCCCTAATGCCTTTGATATCGTGTTGAGAGATGTGGAAACGGTTAGTCGATGATTCTTTTATTGGCAACAAAAGAATGTAAACCATTTTGCTGTACTTGATAATTAATCATAAATCATTAAAAGTGAGAGAAACAAAAATCATTTATAATTATGATTTTATTTTTTAATTCAAGAAAGTTCAAAATGTAAAAATTAAACATGGAATGGATTAATGAGATATATTTTGGAATTTCATTTAGTGTATCAATCAGTATAAAGTCAGAATTTTAAAGCAGGTTATATTTTGCTATTTAGTTTGCTTGTTAAATAGAATTCTCTTTAATTGAGGTGTAGAAGAAAAAAATCATAGTACAGAACAACTAACCCAGCACAAAATTCACGACCTTCATGATTGTAAAATTGCAATAGCAATATGGCATGAGCCGATAGATATATAAATGACACGTTTAAGCTTACTGTAATATTTTTAAAATAAAAACAATGTTTAGTATTTAAAGTACTTATGGTAAGATTCTTATTCATACACAATGCAGCCTATAAGATATAATACATTGCTACTTTAGAGGGTGAAAAAAAAAGAAACTCAACATTTATCTCTTTGGAGAGTTTGAAATTCCGAAATACACATGGGAAAGTCACAAGAAGAAAACTTACTAGCCCACAACTTTCAAAGAAATGATGTGAATTTTGCCAAGTTAAAAACGTCTTTACTCGAAAAACAGTTTTGTTAGAGAAGAGCGATGTGGATAGGAGATAGCATGACATGTGTTATAGAAGAAGAAAGGGGGCATTTTTTTTTACACACCTTGTACCTGCCATCTCCAAGATAAACAACTTCTCCATCGGCAGAAGCACCGGCTTTAAGGTCAGTATTGTAGATCCTGACCCGGATATAATCTCCTCCATTTACTTTTAATTTATTCTCACTGTCTCTGGCTTCGATGATGATGTCCAGACGATCACATATTTGGTATGTCCTTTGGGCATCGATGATGTAAAACGTAGAATTTTGAACACTAGTAACACCAGCGGTTTCCTTGAAGAAATAAATTAAAATAAAAGTAAAAGTATTTATTATAATTTAAAAAAATAATTGTTTTTGATTGAAAAGGTTTTATTAATTATGATTGCACTTTGCAGCCAAATGGCTGAATTATATACAATTTACATTGGCAATATTATACAAATGTGGTTTGAAAAACGGATCAACTTTGATATGAACAAGATGCTATTTGCACAAAGTATAATATATATAACAAAATTCATGACCAACATGTAATAACAGGCAATAACAGACAAAAAGTAGAAGACAGAGAAAACGGGCAAAGGAGATTAGGTTATATGTTGTGAGGTGACACACGAGTGGGTCAAAGGATGAGCAAGCTGTCCCTTTGCTCTTACACACTCTCAGACCATGTAGTAGGTCCATGCTCAGACACGCTCTTCTGACAAACTTCTCTCATTCCCCCACCACCCCACACACATCACTACACTGAAAACTCATAGCATTAATCAACAAAGCACACTCCCATTTTCACTCCTATACACACTCCTGTAATCACTTCCATTGACGCTTATAAATAATCACATTCACACTCTTATACCATGGACCTCCATGCTTATACACACTCCTACACTCTTAAAATGTTGGGTAAATTTGGTTGGGTAATTGTTGGTTGGTTAAAAAAAATCATTATTCTGGGCTATTATTACCCAACTGAGCATTCAGTGATTTAACCAATATTGGGCAATTATTTTTACTTAATTATTGGGCGGATATTTACCAACAGTATTGGTAAATGAGGGTTGGGAACTTGTTGCCCCGTAGTTGTGTAATTTTGCCACATTCCCTTTGCGAGTTGGGTAAATTTCGTTGGGCAACTGATGGTTGGTTAGAAATTCGCCCCGTAGTTGCGTAATTTTGCCACATTCCCGTTTGCGAGTTGGGTAAATTTCTATGGGCAACTGATGGTTGGGTAGAAATTCGCCTTGAAATTTACCAACATTATTTTGCAAACTAGGATTGAGTAATGTTTACCTGTAGTTGTGTAATTTTGTCACATTCCCACTGCAAGTTGGGTAAAATTAGTTGGGCGATTGATGGTCTCCATAGTACGTTGGGTAATTTTTATCCAAATCTATTTCAGGGCATTTAAACAACTTATGTCAAATATATTTACCCAATTATTAGACAAACATTTACCAACAACATCGTTTCCAGGAGTTGAGAGCAATTTACCAAGTAGTTGGGTAATTGTTAGTTGGGTAACTGGCGGTTGGTCAGGAATTTGCCAAATGTTTGGGGTTAAATTACCCAGAACAATGGTCTCCTACCGATGGTCATTATGGTGCCAAACACATGGGTAAATGAGATAGAGTTGGGTAATAATTCCCAACATCCTTTAGTTATTACCCAACAACTCTTCCTTGCCCAACTCTTAGCTTACTCATTACACTTAATACTGGGTAATTGAATTTACCAACACCTCTGCATAATGACTTTATTTTTCCGAAATCTTTGTTTGCTACTTGTGTTGGGTAATCTGTCCCCAACACCTCTTTCCCAACTAGATATTTACCAAAGTTATTTTCTTCATAAATTGGGTAATATTATTGTCCACTGACCTCTTACCCAATCATACTTTGCCCAACTTTTTGTTTGCTCATACTGTTGGTTAATAAATAATTTCCCACCGTTCTCTTTACTTTGTCCAAATTTTTGTTTGCTCATATGCTGAGTAATAATTATCCATCACCACTTACCCAATTTTACTTTGCCCAAATATTTGTTTGCTCATATGAAGGGTAATAATTGACCACCGCCTCTTACCCAATTTTACTTTGCTTAAATGTTTGTTTGCTCATATATTGGGTAATATTTGACCGCCTGCTACCCAATTTTCACTTTGCGCCATTTTTGTTTGATTATATATTATATATATATATATATATATATATATATAGGGTAATAATTGACCACCGCCTCTCACCAAATGTACTTTGCAATTTTTTTATAGCTCATATGCTGAGTAATAATTGCTATAAAAGTTAGACATTACCTCGATCGCCTGTAATTGAAAACATTTACTTCTATTTTTTAAATTATAACAACAAAAATTAGTGTTGAAGTGACGATGAATGTGTGCGAGTTTGATGCTGAAAGAGTCCAAGTTTTATCTTTTGTGAAAACTGAGCTATCTTAACCATGTAGATCTAGTATATATACTGTATATAGGCCTAGAGGGCCTAGAGTTACATAAAAAGATCTACGTATAAGTAATGATCATGGATCCTACAGGTACGCTAACACCGTCATTTACGCGCATGCGTACTGGCAGTGGAAACCTTCGATGGGTATAAGGCCAGGTTAACCAGACTTGGGCAAAGTTTGCCTGGTATTGGTCTTGGGCTAGCGCGCACATGGTCGCCCGCGATCAGCATGCAATGCGCAGTACTATTTTCTATTTACTCGGTATAGCCGGCGCGGCAGTCCCGGCCGCGCCGGCCCGGGAGCTCGAGCTAAATACACCAACTAGCTAGCTACGTTGAACTTGTTTATGCACATATGCCATTTGCATTGCATGTAAATTTGCAGCCTGTACGTACTGTACGTACGTACGTACGCATATCGGAGTCTTGCATGCTGAGCCTGAGGCCGTGAGGGTCTAAAAATGGAGCTCGACAATAGTTCAAGTGAAGATTATGATGATGGGTTCGTAGACCCTCTCATCAAAATTATTCAAAGGTGGGGATGTCCGTCAGTTTTAAAGATACTAGAAGGTACGTTCACATCTTATTTAGATTAGAACATGATCAACAGGTACTTGTAGACTTGTTCCCATACTGGCCATAGGCATAGGCATAAGCATAACACATAACAACATGGGCAGATCTAGATCTATGCCTCAGCAATGGTTAATGAATAGGCCTAGGCTACGCTAATTCAATTTGGTCTACAAAACCTTCCCTCAAAATTGCTCTTTTTATGCATGTGTCACTAATAGTCTAAACTAATATTTGATTGATATAGATCTAGATATCAAATTCACATTTTGTACTGTTTCCATGAATTTTAGATCACAAATGAATATTTAAAAATATTTTGTCCCAAAACCCGGATTTCTGTGCTGTTTCCTGCTACAAATAATGCCCACCATTTTCTATGGATGGGTTGTATGTGGTCCAATTGGCAATACATTGGACCACATACTTAGTGTGTATAAACCCAGATAGTAACCGTGGGACTGGTGCAATTTGGAACAATTATAATCTAGATCTAGATCTATGTTATCTGAAATTGCATGGTAGACTAGTCTAGAAAAATTAGTATACTAATAATCAACACTGAACTGAATGATTCATCAGAAAATTGAAGTTGTACTTGTAGTCAAATAGTGTACAATTTTATGAACATTATTTGGTGGAAGATCATCTATCATTTTCCTGTAAATTTCAAAAAGTGAGACAAATTTTCGTGCCCAATGCCATGTTAAGGATTTTGCCCTTTCATTTTCTACAGGACTTTGAAATCCAAACACTGTAAAAAAAATGTTGGGCAAGCTAGTGCCCAATTTTTACCCAACATGAGGGCAATTATGTGTCCAACTAACTACTGGGTAAATTAAATATTTTGCATGATTTACCCAGTCTTGGATAAAAGAAAATACCCAACTTTTAACCAACAAAAATTTACCCAATCAGAAATTCACCCAATTCTCACCATAATGTGTAGTATATTTAGACACTAGTTGGGCAAATTATTTCATCGGTAACTACATGGTTGGTAGAAAATAACCCAATTGTTGGACAAAAATGGCCCAACTTTAATTTGCCCAATAACATTACCCAATTATTTCATCGGTAACTATACATGGTTGGTAGAAAATAACCCAATTGTTGGACAAAAATGGCCCAACTTTAATTTGCCCAATAACATTACCCAATTATTTCATCGGTAACTACATGGTTGGTAGAAAATAACCCAATTGTTGGATCATTTGCCCAACATCGATTTGCCAAGTAACACCTACCCAGCCTATTTTTACCTTTCAAATAGGTAACTTTATAAAGTAAATGGTTGGGAGAAAATAACACAATTACATGTATAGGACAAAAATTTACCCAACTTTGATTTGCCCAGCAACATCTGCCCAACTTTTTTTTACAGTGCACACGGCCCCTCAGTTTTAAATGGGGCTATTAATTATGTGCTAGTCCGATATTCCTTGTTAAGACTAAAAGGCTGTTGACCCACATTAGCCCATATTAATAGCCTAATTCAAAACCAAGAGGCTGTGGTGGTTTTCAAAATTTCAGTGTCCTCATTGTAGAACACAAATACTTACATTGTTACAAATTAGGCACAATTTGAATAAACTTTGTTGATTAGTAGTATGACTTTAGAAAAGGTTTCCATTCTTAATTTGATCATGTGGATGTTAGTAACGTCACCTGAACATATATAGCAATTAGTTGATACAATTCACTAGTATGATCTAAAAGTAAGTTTTCTACACAATGACCAAATTTTGAGAAAATCGCATTTGAAAATTCAGATTTTCATAGACCCCTGTGGAATAATAAAACATTGATTATGCGATTTATTCAAAATGGAAGGTATTTTTAGCTGGAAAGTGAGCAAATGTTTACAGCTTATCATTACCTAAAACATATCAAAAAATATTTATACGCAACCATACGTGTGTTTGTGGTGAATATGAAAACAATCAGTTTATGCTGCACTAAGCCTTATTTATCAATCTCTCTCTCTTGTTCTCCAGAAAATGAAGTTGATGTGGAAACCCTTCCCCTTCTAAGTGAAAGTTTAATCACATCCTTCATACCCAAGATTGGACCTCGATTGAAGTTTCTCGCTGGGTGGCGTGCAGAGGTAGGCCCTACATTTGGCACAATATCTCACTATGGATAGTTACAAATGCTTTCAGTGTCTTGATTTAATTAGAGGATATTTCCTGCCTATTCCATCATTTAAAATACACACATACAACAACCTGGGGGAAAAATGTAAGTATAACGTGCATGCAAGGGGCATGTAGACTAACATTTCGTACATTATCGGGATATAGAAAACATCTCATTTCAAAGCACGCTGCACGGATAAAGACGTCAAGCACAACTACACAAGCAGTTCCAGATCAACAAAGTGAAACCTGTTATGAAGGATCTGTTCTAGGAAAGAATAACAACACTGAAGGGAATTTGGAACAACTGCACCAGGAAAAAGCATTGTTTGCTGGAGAAAGCAGTGAGCAGGAAGATGATTCTTTTGAAATGCAAACAGAGAGACTACCTGATATTGCAGCAAAGTTTGTAGCAGAACTCAGGGCAAGGACTAATGTGCCTGCTTCACACACCAACAAGGTCATTCAAACAGCACAAGATTTGGTTATTTCTGTGTTACAAACTGTGCAACAGGAGGTGATGGATATCTTAAGTGAGCCACAATATGCAGCTAACAGTGAGCTGAGATCTGATATACAAGATGTATTCGAGAATTCAAAGAATCCATTTTCAGAGCTCATGTCAGATACTCAACAGAAAAATATTTCTCTGAGAAAGGTGATTTCATTCAGCCTTGTGAGGTGTTGTTGGGAACTTGCTTAAAACCAAAAATTGATCGAAAGACAGGTGATCCACTGCAAAGCACACAAAAGAAACCTTTCAATATGTACCACTAGCTGACACTATCAAACAATACTTAGAGCGACCAGGAGTAATGAACGCCATACTGTCTCAAAGAGGATCAAAAGATAATGATGTTATGTATTCATTCAAAGATGGTCACTATTATAAAAGGCAGGATGCTACTGCTAGACAAGATTGTGAATTCTTATTGCCTCTGTTGTTGTACAATGATGAGTTTGAGACAGCCAATCCGCTTGGGTCAAAACGCGGCAAACACAAAGTGAGTGCCTTTTATACAAGTGTGTTATCCCTTCCCAGGAAATACCAGGCTAGGCTGGAAAATATCATGCTCACAGCTATGATCACATCTCCGCTTTTGAGTAAATATGGCATCTCAGAGGTTTTGAAGGTAGTCAAGGATGATCTGCAGCTGATGTGGAATGATGGACTCTTTATCAAGTGCAAAGAGTTTGAGGGTAGGGTCAGACCCTACTTATTCCAAGTTGTAGGGGACAATCTTGGCATTCATGCCATGCTGGGATGTACAACCTGTTTCCGTGCCAACTATTACTGTAGATTCTGTAGAGGCCATCGCTCGTTGCTTCAGAAACAGCCAAAAGAGGATGCCCAATATCTTCGTGATGAAATAAACTATCGTACAGATCTTCAGAAGCCCTTGTCAGAATCTGGCTTGAAGTATGCAACAGTTCTGAATGATTTGCCTTATTACCATTCCACCCAAAACTTATGTCCGGATGTCATGCATGATTTTGCAGAGGGAGTCTTGCCCCTGGAAATGCACCTTGTTTTGAGTAGACTTGTTCAGAAGGGTTTCATAACACTGGATGAGGTGAACAGTAGAATATCCTCATTCAATTTTGGCTTTGTGGACCGCAAAAACAGACCAAGCCCAATCAGGCAGGCATCACTGAATAATCCATATTCTGCCAGTGGACAGACAGCAGCACAGATGACGTGCCTTGCATACAACATCCCTCTCATTTTAGGAGACAAGATTGATGAGATGTGTGATGAGTGGGAACTCTTACTGTCAATCATTGACATCTTCAAAATCATTATGAGTCCCAGTATCAGTAAGTCTGCAATCTATGTCCTGAAGGCAATGATTGATGATCACCACAGGCTCTTCATGCAACTCTTCCCTGAAGCTAATCTAACTCCGAAGCAGCACTTTCTTGTGCATTACCCGTGCACTGAAACACCTTGGGCCACTGACCCAGTATTCAGCATTACGTTTTGAAGCAATGCACAGACCTTTCAAGCAGATTGCCAGTGTATCTTGCAACTACCAAAACATTGTCAAAACATTGGCTAACAGATACCAAATGGCACGGTGCTACAGGTCAGTATCAAATCAGTCTCTGGATAGCCAAGATATCAATGTGTCACAGCAAGCTGCAGCGATGCTTAGTGATCTACTTGATGATGAGGCACTTTGCCAAAAATTAACTGTGGAAGGAAACCGAAGTTACAGTTGCTGGAAAAGTGGACATTCATGGATACGAGTTCGAACAGGTGTTGATGTACTTCTACATTGGACTAATGATGATGGACCCACATTTGGACGTGTTCAGCATATTGTAGTGGTGCAAGAAAAGTTGTATCTGCTCCTTCGGCTGTATCAGACCTTGTATTTCAACAGACATGTTGAAGCATTTGCCGTACAGGTGGGCAGAGAGGAAGCACAAGATGCTGTTGAATGGAATGACTTGTTTGATCACAGGCCAGTCAATGCTGTCCAGTCGTATAGTGGAAGAGGGCGCTGCTTGTATATTGTGGTGCACCATTCGTTCATCTAAGGAACAAGAAGGTACGTGTAGGCCATCAAAGGGTTGCAAGCAAGTGATATATTTTACAACTAGACAGTACGGGCGCACTTGCAAATTTAGTCTTAGAAAACAGAAAACAGAACCAAAACAAAGCAAAAGAAAGAACTGTTATTCCAATTATCTATGAATTAGTTCTCAGGTGTATCATTCTACAAATTTTGATTGAAAAAATAGCTCAGAAGCTAACCCTGTTCGATCTGTACTAACTACATGACTTGCTAACAAATTTTGATTATTCCAATGAAAATTTTACAGTAAATATCAGGTTTGAATTTTTAAACTCTTTATTAACTTCGTTGTTTATGTATCTGAAAATGTGTCTGTTATATTTGCATTTATTCATAATATATGTTGTAATTTCTTAAATGAACCATGTGTCATGCCAAGTTTTTCTAAAATAAAATTTCATTGAGGCCCCTGAAATGTGCTATTTTTGCCAATGTTCCTGCATGAAGTGAAAGTTCCTAACTGGATATTCTTATATTATAGATGTACTGAAGAAGCTTTGGATCATGAGTGACCACTTTTCAAGAGACACTAACATGGGTTTGCTTTAAATAGGACAAGGCTACAGCAACAGTGAAAATGATTTTCCCCTTCAAGGATTAAATTAAATACTAAAGTCTAACCCAGGGCTTTTTGTGTCATTAATAATGTAAAGAATACTCAGTCATTTACATGTACATTTAAAGTTCAATTATTTTTCATTTATTTATTGTAGTATCATGCTGCAAATCAACAAAGCATGGAACAAGCATCAACGTCGACAAAAAGCCCATCAGTGTTCTCCTTAGATGACTGCTCAGACCTCTCTTGTATAACAGGAAGTGAGTGGAGTCCCAGACAAAGCCCTTCCCAGCCCAGTTTGGATACACCACTTTACGACTCTCCAGAATCCAAGAGTCCTGATCAACATCCTCCCTGAAACGGGTCAAGAAAGTGCATTTCGTAAGTTTATGTATATAGTGGGCTGATACAATTGAGGCATGGGCATGTCATATGAGTCACCATCACTCATCAGTTTTTATGCCTCCGACGCATAAGGGTGCATATCTGTCACATTTCACTTGTTTATTCTGAATTTACTGATCTTTTAAAAAATATTCCTTTATCTGTTGCAGAACATTGCTGGTATATTGAGGAGACCACCATGGGAAGAGCAGCATTACGGAACATCAATGCTACAAATCTCTGCAGCAAAAGGGACCGGCATACTGTTGTGGATATGTTGACTCAGTACCTGATAAGGGAGTATGGTACCAAGCCAAGCTCATTTGTGAAGGCATCAATGGCCCATGCCATTGTGACAAGCTTTCCTTTCTTAAAAGATCCAGAATCTCCACTTGGCTATGTAAGTCCATGAATTGCTTTCCTTCATATGTGACCTCAGCTATTGCTCAGATCACCACTTTTTTCTGGACTGATTTATGGATTGATTCTTACCACAGCGGGCATTTATTATACTTGGAGGTGCCGGATGCATTAATTATCTTTTTAGGTTGTCCATCCATCTCTCCATCTGTTCATCTGTCCCTAAACCACAGACCATTTACAAGAAAGTGAAATTTTATGAGAAGTTTGAGCCAGAAGCAATAAGCCACTTTAAGGTCTAAATCAAACAAATTATGTGTTTATGCAATAACTTCTGGAATACTGGGTCATATTTTGTGTAACTTGCTTTGAAGCTTCCTCAGTTTTTAATTCTTTTATTTGTTATTTTAGAGATGCTCAATCAACTGCATGTTGTATCACAGTATCACAAGCATAATAAGAACATCTCTGGCAATAAGCAGTCAATTTGACAGTAGACAGGCCTGAGAAGCTTACAAATAATGAAAAGCTAATATGACATCAATCACTAAATCGTGCAATATTTTTTGTTTATTTTTACCACTTGTTTATAGTTATATTATCAAGTAATGACACATCTCTTTTTTAGACATGTGTCTCTGCATGCCATTGAGTATACTTGCATGGATATTCACATAATTATCAATCATTCACTTTGTTTTTGCAATGACTTGATGACATTGCAGGAATATAACAGTGTGCAGTTAGAAATAGATACTATGATTAAGAGGACAAACGTTATTGCAAACACTTACATATATGTAACAAAATATGTAAATTTACAGTTTACTCTGGAATTTTATTGTGATTTGATTTGATTATTATTAATGTATAACATAGGTATGTTGTTGCGAGCATTACTGTTTTTGAAGTTGAATTATGAAGGAATTTTATTTTATTTAAGCAGGAGGCCTGGTACTGCGTGGGGGCCAAGGGGCGGCCAGCAACAGGCTACCTGGAGGAACATCTAAGGTACGTCAGAAAGAAGGAGAAGTCTCTGAGGGTACCATTAGCTGTACAGGAAGACGAGGCAGAGTCTCAAAAGCAAGGTATTCTGGCTTCTTTTTCATACAGTTAAAGGGAGTATAGTTAACATTATTCATATGAGAGAAAATGGTTCAAAGGTAGTGACTTCAATGCTAGATGTACATTTAAAAATAATCTGAAAATTTGAGTGAAAACAGACCTTTATTAATGATAACAATTGAAAAACTGATCTGATCGATCTCTGAATTCTCCCAAATATAATATTATAATTTAATTAAATTTTAGGTGAATGTAAAATGTCACAAAGCAATGAATTAGCTCTATATTCCATTCAAAATATTTAAGTGTTGACAGATTTTCAAAAGCTTGTTTTATGTCCTATTTTCATGAAAAACGGTTGGGAACATTCAGGAAAATTCAAAAATTGGCTGGAAAACCATAAATATCTTTGTGGTTTGAGAATTTTTCAGAATTTTGTGCATGTTAGATGGTTAGTACAGTAGAAGGAATATAATAAGTAACATTTCATACAAAAAATTTGCAGTTTTTTTCATCAACCTTCAACAATGTTACTGAGTCACTTTAAAATGATGAGTTATTCAGATCCGTCTGATGAAGTCACACTGCGCCATTACAAACTGGTGGGGCCTGAGCAATGCCAACTACTACCCACCTTCCAATACAATCATCAAAAACTTGTTGATAACATGCTAATTGTTGATTGTTCTGTTGCATTATATCCAGGAGATACTGAGTCTGTGAACGATGATAACATCGCGACGATGGAAGAATGGCTGCGTAACAACAAGGAGCCAGAGGACATGGTAAAGGACTACATGAAACAAACAGCAAAACACAGACATGACTGGATCAAGAGAAGTGACTGCTGTGTGAAGAACATTCTTACCACATATCCCAGACTTCTCGATGCTGGAATGGTATGTGGACCTTGATATTTCTTCTGCATGTGACAAGAAAGGACTTTAAATTAAACTGGAGTCGCATGGTTTGAGAAGTAACTTTTTTTTTTTTGGCATGGGCAGGTTTACTTTAGCAGTCTCCTTAAGTGCTGCAGTAATGCTTTGACTTTCTGAGATGTAGATGTTCATGCAAGGTTAGCTCATATTGCACAAGCTTATATATATATATCTTGTCTTGTGGTAAATAAATGTATTGGTATGAAACTATTTGTTTTTGTTCAGATATTGTTTAGAGATATGAAATTAAAAAATCAATCATTCTTAGTGTGTAGGTAACATCATGAATAGAAATTTCATGGAAAAGAGAAGATGCAAATGAAGGATCCTACCTTTCATCTTGCTTCTATAACTATCCTAACAATTACAGATTGAAGGAGATTTTGCCGAACTCTACCCAGAAAAGGCCAACGCGCTCTACCAGAAGTGGCCTACATACTGTCACAAAGTGCTGGATTACACCAAGAAAACTGGCAGCAACTGGAGAAGTGCAAGAGCAGACTTGGAAGACATTCATGACCCTGAAAAACTCAGTCTTGGTATGTGCTGTCAGAACCCACACTTGACAGTATTAGTGAAAAGGACTTGAGAGAAAGTCAAAAGAATTTATTTCAACTACACTATATGATGTTTATTTCTGTGGCCAGGACCAAACATTGAGTCTAATATTCCCCCTGTAAGGAATTGAACTGAAATAAATAAAAGTGCTCTGAAACATACAATACATGTACAACATGATAAAAACATGATTCCATGACAAAGGTTCATACTTTTACTTGCTTGTTTTGTTTTGTTTGTTTGCTTTTGGGGTGGGGATGGTGGTTTAAAGCTCATTGGGAAGCCCATGCTGAAATTTGTGCAATTTTGATTTTCTTTACTCAGAAAGCTGAGCTCCAAACTAACTGACATTTACATTGAGTGAGTTTACCCATAATAATAATTTTGTATTCACCCGTTATTTTTAATTTGCCGTAACTGTACATTTTGTAAGATGTTCCATAATTGACCTGTTTGCTGTTGCACCTTTTCTTCATATGTAATTGGGACTTTAAATAATTACTTAACTCTTTCATTGTTTCCCTCTTTTTAGAGGAAAAGAGCAACCTTGGATTCTACATGCTCCCAGTCTTGTTCCGTGGAAGGAAAGATTCCAGGAGAGGAACGTACACCACTGTAGAAACATTGTCGTCCTTCATTGACGTTCAACCAGTAAGTATACATGTGGTTTTAGTGCTGTGGAGGTGGTAAGGTAGTGATATGTAAGACATGTATTTTGGTTTGTGTTTAAAATCTTGCCATGGTAATCATATTTCATTACAAACAAATTCAATAGTTAATTTTTAAGAGTTTAAAACCTAGGACAACTGATGAAATTGAGGTTGAAATGCAATACCTATGTTCTTACCAAACAAGGTAGTGCCATAACATTTTATTTGTGCAAAACTTGAAAAGCAACCATTTTTAAGTTCCTAGTAATGGGCACGCTGGTCCCCAAGGAGGCCCTGCAGGGCAACACTAGGCGCTTTGCATGGGACAATCCTTTCTTTAATCTCAATAAGTCAGTTCGTCATTAGCTGTGGTACAACTACAAATCTTTAGCTGTGGTGCAACTACAAATGGCCTCAGATTTGTCATCACATCGCATTTCACTCATGAATGCAAGCAAGTCCTTTAACCTGCAAATGACAGGTGAAAAATGCATGCTTAGTAACATGCTGTACGTACGCCTTCCAGCTTAGTTGATGTAATGCTCTGAACATGACCGGTTTGCATGGGTACAGGTGACCTTTGCCGCAGGGATATTTAAGAATACCCAGTAATGTTTCTATGGGACAGGGATGAACATGAACAAATTTGGGTGTCCTGTAGGTGATTGTGGATTTATAGCAGAAGCATTCCACTAGCTTCATATATATATATATATATATATATATCCATATTAAATGATTTACTTCATGATTTCTCTTTGGACTACAGGAGGTTCTCGACATCCAGACATATGTGGATAATATTGATGAAGCAGTAAGGCCACAGCCATTTGTTGTTGTGCGTGGGAACATTCTTAAACCAATACAGGCCTACGTCGTCGTAGAGAGGAGGGTACTTCCTGTCGCAACACTGCTTAAAGCAGTCGACTTGTGCTTTAAGGCACTTTATGTGATGGATATTGAATATCAGCCGCAAAGCTGTTCTGTTTGGAAATTTCTCCAGATCGTGGTGTTCCAGTTTACCGATGGGGAGCATCTTACACCAAAGCTGCGGGAGGTCCGAGCCTTCATGAACATGCCATAAGCCATCATGATGTGTTCACAACACGGACGATTGCTGGTGATATATTTGTTACAGATGAAACTGACAAATCATCGTTTATGAACACTGACATTTTAAACAGAGATATGTGATCACCATTGATAAACTTCTATCATTTTGGCCACTTGAACCACTTTATTTGGGGAAAAAAAACGGAACAAAGGGTTATTTTTGGACAAAATAACCTAAAAGGCAAACTGTTATGAGTTGGATTCAGCACATTATTTTACATCATTTAGGCTGTTTGTGTAGGACTGAAGATTTTAGGGTAGGGTGACGATCGTTGATTAACATAAAAAAGAGTGAATTTATACACAGCAGAAGTCTTTGTGTAAATTTTAAAATGACGAAAGGCCTAATTGTTTTATCCCAATCATTGCTTAACATCCCCACCTTGAAAGTTTAAGAAAACAAATGAATATATGCCAAGTATAAATACAAAACATATTATTGGCTACAAATCTATTGCACTGGCGTATAACTTCTCAAATCAATAGTAGGATAAATCTTACAAATGCTTATCATGTTTGGTCTTATAATCCCAAGAGTACTGCTTCATAACTCATACATCGAAATGATATATTTCTTCATAAAACATGAGTTATAATATTTTCTGCATTTAAAACAGCAAGTGGGGTATATGATTGTAAATTACATGTACCGTTAAATTTTATGTAAGGTGTATCGTCAATTGACCCTACGCTGAACTCTCTGCTGAATGGACTTCACGCATTAAATTACATCGCGCAAAGCAGAAGTAGAGAAGTCGACATTTTCATCTACATTTTGCAAAATTTTAGCGATATTATTGATAATATCAATAAAATCGATCAAACTGAGTATAGCGGGTAGGGTCAATTGATTTGTGTTGTTTTTAATCTAATCAAAGGTTATAGTAGCTGTTATCTATAAAAGCACATTGTTTCATTAAACTATCCATGTGCTGTGATTGAATTTGTCTTAAAATTCAAGAATATCTCAACCATCAAATTACATCCATCATTATGATTGACATATTGTTGGTAGGGTTACAAAACCTTGTTCTCAAAAATGACAAAATGTTCAGGAGAGCTCAAAACATGGCGTGCTTAGCATGCGAGGCAATAGAGACTTTTGTTTATCGATTGGGGCCTCATCTGTGCAGATAGGCATGTGAGGTTTTGGAATTACATTGAATGGTTCTTTAATACCTGCAAGATTATGAGAAAAACTCATTTTCACCCAAAATTGAGTTACAAGGTTTTGTCACCACCCACCGACGATATGTTCGTAAATAAAGGTCATAAATGTTTGGCTTACCTGAATAGGTGGAAAACAGAGTTTTAAACAGTGAAATGATAATTGCTTGTGCATCATCCAAAAGGCAAAGGTGAAAGAGTATGCACATTGGAGAAAATTGGTGGAAGGTGATATGGGTGATACCACCTGCTGAGCTTTTGGGTGATATTGTGTTGCATGGTCACCTACTCAGAATAAGCATAATTAATATCTCAAAGAGAAATAAATAAGAATAGTTAAATGGATAACTCTTTGAATGTACAACATGACTCAGAGGATGCATCTTGCATCCATGTACTTCAAATAGAACAATTAAAATATCTTTTAATATACCCTAAAAGTCAAAATCATGGAATAATCCAAAAAAGTGTAAGTTTGTACCACTTTTAATGTCAATTGACTTGGAAGCAGGAAGACATTGCTAAGTCATGATAAACTTAATTCATGCCAGCATGTGAGATGCAGGCAGTGTATATACTCTTCTTATTTGATCAGTACCTGTTTACCATCACAGGTAGCCAAACTTTCATTTGGTACTTCTGCACATGTCAAATAATGTAGAAGGATTTGCATTTATTTCCTCTTTTTTCATTTCACAAAAATATGTGCATGTGTAACACTCTAAGTCAGAGTATTGGTGTGTCAGGATAAATGAACACTGTGCCACACCGACAAAATATATATGATGCACATATTTATGTATGCAATCAGAGTATATGGGATGCATATACAGTGTACAAAGTTAAAAATCACCAAACAAGGGCTATATTTGCATTTACTTTCTTTTACAAAAATTGTAATGTTGCATGTAGTTGATGTTAACAAGTTTTGTTTTTATGTTTCTGATGAAAACAACAACATGTGTTTACTTTGTATGTTATTTGTGTTTCAGTTAAGCAATGATTACCCATTTAGATGAGAAAAAGAGTTGAGCAAATAGATGTTATGGAGAAAATGTTGAGCAATGATTATCCAACAGACGAATTATAGAGTTGGGCAATAGATGTTGTGGAGATAAAG
>CP137683.1:22882362-22934307 GCA_037976565.1 Mesocentrotus franciscanus | reverse complement strand
ACTCTGCTCCGGTCAAGGTCTTTAAGTACGTTGTCACTCCGTCTTATTGCAGGACGGGGACAATTTTGAACAGGCTCAAAGTTCTAGAGCACCCTTCCCGCGCGTTTTAGCCAGTCCGATCGAGCCCGTCCATGAAGTTCTTAAACAGATCGTAAACAGCTGCTACTACGTTCACTCCGTTTGCACACAGTTTGAGCCCGTTTGGCAACATTATTACAGAACGTTGTGAGAACTAGTTTGGTGTGATGGGGGCTTCACCTGAATGTCTTGATCTGCGCAGCTTGAAGCGTTGAAGTTGAACGGGAATGAGGATTAATGGCAAGAACGCGCTGTGGTATATAGCCCTTGAGCCAGGACGTGATTGCACACGCTCTAGGAGCGCGTTCAAACGCACTAAGAACGTGATGAAGACGCGTTGAACTGTCTCTGAACTAGTTAGAATGGGTCTGGACGCCAACTAGTTAATAACGGGTTTAAACTGACTACGGACTGGCTTGGACTGCCTGTAAATGGCAAATTTACCCGTTCTGAACTTGATATGAACTGACCGTGGACGGGGTACAGACGAGATGGACGTATTGAGGACTGTTTATGAACGAACTAGGATCGTATTATAGACATTATTTTCACATTCTATCCCGACCACAACCCGTTTTTACGATTTTCTAGGACGGTTCCAGAACGTAGTGAGAACTAGTTTGGAGTGATGGGGGCTTACTAATGCACAACCCGATTGAGCTCTGTTCTCTAATCTGCCATTTTTATATAAAAATTTTTTTATTTATTTTATATCATTCAGTCAAGCCCAAACCTGGGGTTATAATCAAATTATACAAAAGGAAAACTTATTTATTTACATATACATATATGTTCTTTTTTTATTCCATTTTCACAATTTAACATTTTATCAATATTTTCTGATTGCCGTCTTTGGTAATGCTTTATATCGTTCATAAGCTTCTCCACATTTTTTTTTTGGAGTTGTGCTAATGTGATGTTTTATAAATTTTTAATTTTAATTATGTATGTTTCATGTATTTGTACATGGTTTATGTTATCAGGCCCTTAGATGAAGTAGGTTTTTATATATTAAACAGATCACACTGAATAGATGCGAAAAAAGCAACAATATTGAGGAAATTATAGACTCATCATTAATCTCAAATACAACAATCTTAATTTGCCCCGTGACGACCCCGTGGACGCACAACGCTAGCAAGTCTGTTAGTTATGGGGAGGGAGAGGTGCAGTGAACGACACGCAAATCGGTCATATGGCTCCGGTAGTCTCATTTTCGCTAGCTGGTTCTACTGCAGCGCAAACGTAGCTCGCTCGACGTCACTTCCAAACTAGCCAATCAGCTGTCATATTGTATGCGGCGGCAAATATATTTTGTGAAACTATCAAGAAAAGTACTATTTCTACTCGCAAACTAGTTTACTTTTTGAATGACAATTTTGATCTAGAAATGCATTGAAGTCCTCAGGATAGGATAATTATACGTCTTATATTAATCCTGAGGTGCATTTTGCAGATATACTCTCAACTGGAATCAACTGGTACCAGTTGAATCTATTTGAAGGAACTGGAATGGGACATGAGGGTTTCAGTGAAAGTGTCAACGCATGTTTGGGTGGATGTGATTCTCGATTTTGGGGTAAAATTCAGTAGGCTCACACGTTATGCTGCGGGATTTCGGCAATAGAAGGGGCGTTGTCCAATGAGACTAATCGTTGTTATATTTTTGATTAATGAAATCCTGTTCAATGATTGGCCAACATAGCATCATGTGACCAAACATAACATTGCTATGATGTTACCGATAAGAAAAATGTGCTCTACCGTGACGTCATCCATGGTATAGTGCACTATACCATGGATGACGTCACATATATTTTCTTCCAAGGCACTACTGTGCATGAATTCAGCAAGCGTACAGGATTTCAAATGCCTCCAGCGGGCAACTCCCGCGGTGTCACGGCGCCCATGCACGCTGTGCAATTTACGCTTAGCCGCAATAATTGCACTACACTACTGCAGTACTTGCTTTTTTATTTTTATCGATCTTTACATATACATGTAGATTTTAGGGGTATGAGAGCACAACATATTTACAATACAATACAGAAAGATATATAAAACAAAGTAAGATATAATAATAAAATACATAGACATGATATATGCATATTTACATTTCTAAAACACAATAAACATGAGCTTAAGGCTAGTATACACTATACAATTTATAGTTATAAGTCTAAAATAACACGTGGTTTGGATTGTCTACGAGTAACGTATTTATTTACAAAAATAGGACTATGCCTTTCAGCCTTAGGAACCAACGAAAAGAATTGTATTATGAATGTTATGAATCTTACGAGTTTTCTTAATTGTTTAACACCAGATCTATTAAACAAGTTGTCCATAGCGCCAGCTTTCGGTCTTGAATTTGTGGATTTCTCGGTGACAGGAATTATTATTATTATTATCATTATTATTATTTTTATTTTTATAAAGGTTGGTTCGAAAAATATAAAACAAATATATCATGCGCTATTTCAAGCCCGTAGTGAAATTATAGACTCCGCAGCGACAGAAATAGTGCTATTCCTGCCACCTCGATCCATAATTTCAACTAGAGCCTCTCAGTGTATGGTATATTTGTTTACTAAATTACACGCATGCGCATGAATACAACAGTAGTCAGCCATTTTTATATTTTGTTCCTTTGCAACAGACGCTTAAAAAGCCATCATGGTTTTGGGAAAGACTCGATCGTGTTTGTTGTTATCAATCATCCTAACCTGCTTTATCATGATTGTATCTTACGTCCTTTCATCAGATATATCATATAAAGTTTACGGAATATCCATGACTAAGAATCGGAATGAGAAGACTCCAAGATATGGAGAGACGGTGATACTGCCGGTGAGAATATTGTCGCTTTTTTTTGGTGGGGGGGACGAGTACGATCTACGTAAGTTTTTGTCGTTGCTATGTCATATATATGGTGGCTCCTAAGGGACACGCAAACGCAAACAATTGACGTATACCTATGCAACAAATTTTTCGTTTTTTACGTCCAAGACGTGAAAATCAAAAAATTTGACGTATACCTATGCAACAAATTTTTCGGAAAGATCATTTGATCAAAAGAACAAAGGAAAAAAAAAGCATGACAAACATACTGTAGGCCTACTTGGTATGTGATGTCATGGTTGTGGTATTCAGCCAATGCCCTACAACAAATTGGTTTTTGAAAAAAAGTAAACCAAGTATACATGTTTTATGAAAAGCCATTTACAAGTTCAAAGTACAGTTCAAAGTACAATGATTAGCCTTTTCTGTAAATAGAGCGCTACGTGGACTAATCTTATGGCGTCCCCATTATATCAATAGAAAAAAACGAATAAGTAAATGGAATACTGAGTACTCGCTATCGAAATATTTGCCCTGCCGCAGTATTAGAGTTACACAGTTTTGTTAAGTAAAGGTCGAAACTTGGCGCTGTACGGCCCGCTCTTATGCATGAACTCAGGCCTCATCATTGAAGACAAATGACAAACATTTCTATCATGTCAACCTCCAGGAACAAATGATGGAAAATGGAAAAAAAATCGAAGCAAACACGGCTTTTTAAAAGGAACGATAGCAGTAGAGAGCATATAAAAACTGCACTTCTACTTTTTTAAATATAACATCAGGTGTTCCTCAATGTTCAGTTTTGGGCCTCTGTTTTTGGATTTATGCTTCGTATCATTTTTTTTAATGATCTTATTTGCTGAAACAAATATTATTTGATTTGGCTTATTTATTTAGTTATATTATTTCTGTTTGATTTTCTCTTTCTTTTGCAGTTTTACAAATATATAACAAACATTGTTATTTTGTGATTACTCGAGAAACTATACCACTTGTTGAATTTCTTATTTATATATTTGTTTTATTTATGTATTATGAAACAAAATGTTCATGTATATGAATGAAGTTTACTAAAAAAATTCAACAAATTCAAATTGAAACAAATCATTGCAAATTTTATACATGACAAAAGAGTATATGTAGAATAAAGTAAGGTTGGCTGTAACTAATCGAAAACATCAAACAGGAGGGTTGACAAAGTAAGCTAAGCTTGATAGCGTGACTACACTCAATGGATACATAATACAAATATGGAGGACAAAATATTGGTAAAAGGGTAAAAGAGAGAGAGAGAGAAAAAAAAAGAACGAGGGGATGTACACCAAGATTCACAGTTGTATGTGGTAGTTGGATTTCAATTTGATATAGGCCTATGAAGACAAGAAGGTGCACATTTGAATATTGGGTGGCCAACTTGGGATATATTATAGAATGAGAAGACTCGCGAGGTTTCTGGATAATATGAATAAGAATGTGAGATCAGCGAGCTGGTTTGTAAAGACATGTAAACCTGGGCCTACGAGTCGGGCTCCTTGAAATGTTTGTATACAAAACAACGTCAGTATCCCAAGTAGGCCACTCTTTATTCATACGTTTATTCATACCAGGTCATGGAAGGCTATAATCAACGTTTCAATGAATGCAACTAATCATACTCTTTGTAGTTAAATAGGTGCAACAAAATGTGAACTACAGAAAATTACCAACTGGTCTAAAGCAAACAACCTAATTATTAACTATTCCAAAACAATTTCGTTATGTTTCAGGAGAAGAAACAAAATAATACGCCTGATCAAACGAAAACATGTTAATGATCAATGGTATTATTCTAGATCAGAAATTTGAAGCAAAATATCCAAAAGTATATAGGTATTCTAATAAGCTCACGACCCATTATCCCTGAAAAGCATTTATTCATGCTATACAATTCACTGATTCTTCCTAACTTACAATATATAACAATCCTTCTCGGGCAGGTACAGGCTCAACCGTGCAATAGCTGGGAAACTGGGGCTCACGATGAGCTATTTCAAAAACAGAGTTAATGCCTAAATTGAGTGAGCCAATGTTCCAAACCCTGTTCAAGTTTCAAGTTTATTTGTTTCACATTTCACAAAACAGAATTTCCCATAAATGACAAATTTAGAACATAATATAAAATATACTCAAAGTATGACATTGTATAATCAAGTCTTTGTAAAGACGTCGAAATTAATTGTATTAAATGGTAGGTTATACAGAAATACATGAAATGTGAGGAACCTATTAAAAAGCTTAGCTAGTAGATTATAGGTTCCCCACCCTGTTGTTCTACTTGGTGATGAAGGTGAAATCAAGGAGGTAGACCACTTCAAATGCCTTGGTGCTTATTGCAGTGCAGATGGGACTAATTAATATCAGGGAGTTTAACGAAATAATTAATTGAGTATCCGCAGCTATTAGAACTGGACAAGGTGTGGAAGAACGGTAACAATAATGTGGGAACAAAGATGAAATTTTACAATGTTTGTGCTCGCCACATTGAAGCAAACATGCATACACATTCAAACAAGCATGCAATACATTTTTCCCAAATTAATTTATCTTTCTAAAATAAATAAATAAATAAATAGAATAACAAAAGCACTCGAGAAACTTCAACGCTCAAATTCAAATTTGTTCAAGAATGGTCAGTCTCGAAATAAAGCACGCGAGCATTTTGAAGGAAAGAAATCAAATGTTTATTTAATATTTCCTCCATCTTTTGTTTGTTTTGTTTTGATAGACAGCATGATCGTCAATTAGTTCGTTCTAATAAACTTTGTCCCAGATACAGTACCAGTGCCAATAATGGGGGAAAGCATGATAGATGGGGATGCAAAGCAGACTTGAAAAATATCAAATATAAGATTAAACAGTTTTCATAAAAGCTATGGCTACCACAACTTTTCGAACCTCTTTTGTTACACAATCTATGCCCCGAGTGTACTTTTATTCATTTATTTATTTATTCATTTATTTGGAAGTAAGTCAGAGTAAATTGTCTTGACACAATTAATTAAAGGTCTCTGGCCTGGCCCTGGATTGCCGCCGCATGCACTTCTTATATTACGCCATAACTAACAACAAATGTTTTTTTGCATGTAGCTTCTCCTTTTTGTCAAATATTTCCTGGAATTTATGGGGGTCTATTCGACTTCTCGAGCCTCAATTATACCTTTTGTAATCCTGAAGTTTCACGCAAGTCACGTTTTTACATAATTTCTAAAAAGTCCCATGGGAATTATAATAAATTTTAAAATACCTGTTTTCACGTGTTAACTTATTCCACTTGATGTTTTAAATATCCCCTGAGATTTATGGGGGGTCTCTTCGACTTTTGGAGCATAATTGATCTTATTTCACATCCTAACATTTTTGTCACACAGTCACATTTCATATAATTTCAAGTAAATGCTATGGGAGCTTTAATAAATCTTAGAATCTGTGTTTTCACGTTTTAACCTCTGGCAGACGACTTTGTCTACAGCATGCATATTCCCTTAGATTTATGGTGTAATTTATTGAAAATAAAGGTTTTAAAAGTATATTTTCGAACTCTTCATCCCTGCTCTCATGCAAATATCAGACTTGGAAAAGATAGAATGAGGTATAAAATATCCCTGAACATGAGACATGCTTTCAGCTGTAGACCGTTGGCGAACGTAACTTTCTTGCCCGTTTTCTTCACACAGCAATCTCCGCTTGCCGAGCGTACTATGTAAGTAACTCAGAGTAAATTGTATCTATACTATGAAGGTCTTTGCTTTCACAAAACAATCGAATTTCATACCAGAACACAGCTTTAGCAAGTGATTTCGATTCTCATTTTCAAGCAGGTGCTGACGTCAAATGATACCGGAATACAGAACACTACTAGTACTACCGCCATACAAATAGCGCCAAACTTCAACAATTCTAAGCCTGTAAGTGACCTCAATGCTTTCATGTACTATTTACTGGAATATTTAGTTTGTGAACACTAAATCAATAATTTGACCTATACAGTTATCTTTAGAAAACTATGAAATAGGTCGGGGTACCTCTTTCGATGGATTTCTTCTGATACAATTAAACTTGTCTTAAATTAAAAGAAATCCATGACATATATTATACGGTATCGTGTGTTGACAAAACTTTCAAATATCAAGTTAGCGTAAAACTTTAATTCATTTATCTTTTAGTTGTAAAAAGGAAGAATTCATCCTGGCAGTATCAAGTGAAAAGTTTGGTAAACCATCGTTACATGGTGCCATGAGATTAAGATAGTTAAACAAAATAGTGGCATGATATCAATTAATAACCGATTAGCTTATCAACGGTCAGACATACAAATATCATCTTAGCAATCTACTTTCTTCCGATGTATAAGGAAAGAATGCATCACCACAGTATCAAATTGAGCGGTTTTGAGGAAACCCGTCGTTTGGGTGCCATTAAATTAATGTGGCTAAAGAAACAGTGACATTGTAAAATATTGTTACTGATTCACATATCTGGATCCAACGAAAAGACTTTTAAAAAGTCACCTTAGCATAGGCCTACTATGCTTCTTTTGTTGAATAACTTATGAAAAATGGAATAATAGAAGTATCTAAAATGAAAATGTTTGGCAAAATTTCGTTTCAATGCGCCATGATCGAATTCAATATGGTTAGAAATGGTGACATACTATTTTACTGATTCGCATGACTGGATCCAACGATTACAGAGCCGGGGACTGGTAGATCTCATAGTTATTATATATATTCAATATGTGTAGCACCAGTGTGAATACCGCGAGTATTTCGAACACTTTGATAGTTTTTCAGTCTCCCACACTTCTGGTTTAATGTAGGATGACAAACTATGGCCATTTAGAGGGGCTCACAATTTGTAGCATCGAAGTGTACACACAAAATGGATTTGGGACACTCAGACAAAGTTCCCCTACTGAGATTAATTTTATTTCAAAACTGAGCTAAAGCCAGTTACACTTCTTCAACAAAGTACACCTGTGTGTTTTTTCTTTCAGTTTGACCCCTCACAAAATAAAATATTCGGTGTGATAGCAATATCACACATCATTTATATGTCCTCATTCACTATTCAATTCGAATTCGAAGACGTTTTATTATGCATTTTGTTGTTAATGTTCAATTGGAAATTGGATGTTAGTTAATAAATTAAAGCTGAATGACTCGTAGACAGAATTCTTTGTAGCAGCCCCTTCTCACAGTTTACGCAATCTGCCAGATCTTAAGTTAAAAGTTGGTAGGGTGATATATTCATAAGCCCTTCAGTCACTGTTAAGAATCTAGGTGTGCTCTTGGATAGAGAAATGTCAATGCCAGACCTTGTCTCTCAATTATGTACTACTGCAACTTTTCATTTAAGGAACATTTCTCGAATTAGAAGATACATTAATCAATCCGCCTGTTACAACGCTATCTGTTCTCTAGTTCCGTCCCGTTTAGATTACTGCAATGGCCTTCTTTCCACTATCCCTGGTACTCAATTAGATCATATTCAACGGCTTCAAAATTGGGCAGCCCGCCTGATCTATCAGGTTACGGGATCTCACTCCCCTAAACCACTCCTTGACTTCCTGTAAGACATCGTACAGTTTTTAAATTACCTTTGTTAGTCTTGAAATTACCTAATAAACAGGCAACTTAATATCTACGTGATTTTTTGACCCTATACACCCCTCGCAGGAATGTACGAGCCTCCAGTGACCCACTCCGTCATTTATACAACATCACACGGAAACTAGCTGGAGATAGGACTTTCACTATAACTGCATCTAATATTGGAATAGGCTACCTTTAATACTCAGGCAAACACCACCTGTCTCTTCATTCAAAAAGGGACTTAAGATTTTTAGGATTCTGTTAGTTTTCATTTTTTTTTGTAGGATTCTTCTTGTTGTTAGCGCTTTGGGCCGCTCTGGGAAAAGCGCAGTTTATAAATAATATAAATAATAAATATTAATAGATTTGTATTTTTTTTTAAAGGAAACCGCTGGTACTACAAGTGCTAAAATATCTACGTTTCACATAGTCGATGCCCAAAGAGAATACCAAATATGTGATCGTCTGGACATCATCATCGAAGCCAGAGACAGTAAAAACAAATTAAAAGTAAATGGAGGAGATTATATCCGGGTCAGGATCTATAATGATGAACTTAAAGCCGGTGCTTCCGCCGATGGAGAAGTTGTTTATCTTGGGGATGGCAAGTACAAGGTTAGTGACAAATTTCTTCTCCATTACATATCCCACCCACACCCTCTTCTCTTTCATTACTGTTCTACAAGTAAAGACATTCAAATCCGATTCTTTTTAAAGTTGTGGGCTGGCAATTCTTTTTTTTTCTGTTTTGATCACGAAAGTCCATTCTGGAAATTCCATTATTTAAACTAGAACTAAGTTTTAAGCAAAACTTGCTTTCAAATTTTGGCTTTATACAAACCCTTACTACATCACATTCGTTATAACAATTTCATTTCATATTGCACTTTTTAATCCTTTTCTGGATTTCTTGCAGAAAGATATTTAAGATTTATACATTTACATTTTTTTTTGCATTCGTTACGTTAAATTATCATTTAATTTTACCTGTCGTAAAAATTTTAGCCAACAATAAACACAGGATATGAAAAATGTAGACTAAATGTTTCAAAATATTAAAAAGAAACAATGGCAAAGTCTTTCGAAAAATCCACTCAAGGGCATTTTTCATAGATTATGCTATGTGCCAGAGAAACCAGTTTCAGATTTTGCTATACGTCTCCTTAATGTTCGCACATTTCTGTAGGAATTGTCTTAGGTTGAATTCTTGAAAGCTTTGCGATCGTGTTAATTCTTTATTACGATAGGCCATCTTCCCTCACTCTATTTAGGCATTTTGCACATTACGATGGTTCGGCAAAACCGTAGTTTTTGAGGTCTGGGGATTTAGCCCCCTCCCTACCCCCTTCTATAACCGTTGTATGTTTCTTCTATGATATGATAGGCCATCTTCCTTCTCCTCTGATGAGAAATTAAATTAATGATGTCCATTGACGAAACCGACATAAACGCAATAATAATATATGGATTAAGCAAGATGTATGACAAACGCATACCATAGACCTACTGAAAAATAATAAATGTACTTAAAAATACACATAACATCCCCACCGCAGTTTGAACAAACAAACCAAATATATATAAAATTCAAGTTTTGTTTGTTTGACCTTGTATTTTCTTACCTTTGCTCATTTACGTTGCTGTTTATCTTTATGCTATTAATATATTTTGACTTTGCAATATCAAGTCTTAGATAGAATAGAGATTTGACCATATACGAGATTAGTAGATCATTTATTGCTTTGCTGTTGTTGCTTTTTTTCATTATTTTTATGAAATATTAAATATTACTAAATTATTAATCTCGCTGAAATTTAGTAAAAAGAATTATTTATTGCCATTCCTTGCTCACTGTCTCCCACGTAGCTAAAATTGTTTCCTTCTTCTTTTATTCTCTCTTTCCATGTGGTGATTGTGGCGGTGTGATTTGTTCGTGGCGGATGATTCTGTTGTTTTCTCGGGGTTTTATCGATCAAAATTTATTGATCAAAGAAACTACGACATAATATGAACAGTTTCTATCGGGATCGGGTCGTACTGCCGGGATTGTCTCGTGGGGAGGGGTTTGCAAAGAGGAAAAGAAAGAAAACAGAAAGACAAAAGGTTTTAAAAAATTGTTTCAGTTTTGCGTGCAATAGTGTATTATACTCTTGAAGAGGCCCATGGTCGTACGTAATTTTGGGGGGCTATTTCTGCTTTCTGTTTAATGTAATTTGACACTTGTAATATATTATTTATAAACATATTAACATTTTTGTTAACTATATTAAAATACGATATTCTTGATAATTATCGTTCGTTATCAGAGTATCGAAATGTGGTATTTTCCTCCTTTTCTTTTGAAAAGAAATGAAGAAAAAGAAGTTGTAAAAAGTATTACGAGTAATTAATTTGTATTTCATCTCAGTATTCTATTCCAGAAGAGACATGCAGTAGTACCATATTTTTGCCATTCTTGTTTACTATAATTTAGACTTTCGCACTCAATTATCTATGTTACACTATAATTTTGAAATTTGTGATCCAGTGTTATTAGAAATTGAGAATGATTCTATTTGTATGGATTATAATCAATAACATTTGAATTGAATTGAATTGACACTCTATTTAGGCGTCTTTCACGTTACGATGGGTCGGGAAAACCTTCGTTCGTGCAATTCTCGTCCATCCAGCAGAGGCCGTGAACGTATTGAGACGAGCTCTAGATACTTGCCCAACGAGATATGGCTATTATGGACGATTCACCAGGACGATTGGAAATGAATCTGTCGAAGAAGCCACACTGTGCAATGTAGTTCCTCCCGTACCCAATGTAAGTAGAAAATAATCAATTGTTTTGTTTGAATGCATGTTTGTTTTATTTGTTTGAATTTTAGAGTTCTTTCTCGTTCAAGAGCCAACCCCTCCCGCAGCTGATGCTGAATTTGTGTTAACGTACCCAGTGTATCAATATTTTCTAACAATATCCTCAAATTTCTTTCAAATTAAATAGTTTTAGCATTGTATATCACCCAATGCAAATAATAACTCCTTTTGATTGTTATGTTTGTCAAAATAACCAAAAGTTAATTTATTTACATTTTCAAAGGAGAGAGATAACTTTTATTTGATTAAGATCACATTTATCATGTTTGATGAAATTTTTGGCAGTTTGATCCAAAATAAAAGTATCGTTTATAAATGCCCTTTTTTATCGGCACCTACGGGCATAGTTTGGCTACAATTTCCATTCACTCGTTGTGTGTCTCTATTGTTAATTTAAAAACAACGGCTTGCAACGAACAATCACGTGTCACGTTCACGTTTTGCGCTGTTTCATAAAATAGGTGACTCTAATTTACGAAGTGTGGGGCCTACCATTCGTTGTTTTCCACGCCGGTAAAACACAAATGATCACGTCTACCAAACGAGTGTTTAATCAAAATTTTTAAAATTGCAAGGGCTTGTTACTAAGACTAGTCATGAGCACGAAATTGAGGAAAAATGGCGATTGTATGAACTGCAACTATTCAATTACAAACAATGAAGCATTTTTCTTTTAAGTGAATTTCTATTGTAATACAAGTTTGTCAATTACATCTCTGTGAAACAGAAAATCTTCAGGCAAACATCAACATCGAAGTGATACCATACCATATAAAAAAAGTAAGTAAAGATCCATTTTGTGTTAATATCTCTGAAATGATTGTGATGTGTTCGTCGTTGCAGTTAGGGGCTCTCCGCATTGTCACAACGTATTACCCCCTATCCCATCCCCTTTTCTTTTGTCTGATCAAGTAATATTAACTGATTGAATGAACTCTAATTTGTGTCGTCGACGGTAATATTTTTAGAAACAATCAGAAGTTTACCGTAGATTATTTAATTTGAGCACGTCTAATACTTTTAAAGTTCAGTTTATAGCTTGATTATCGATATCAATCAGTGGTAGATCTAGATGTGGACCTGTTACAGAGACGGCGCAAATGGCTGTTTGCTAGTCCAAGCCTATGATATCTTGTCGAGGCTACACTTTAGTGTTAGTGACGTTAGATCTAGAATGTAGGCTAGTAAGTAGTATAGGTCTGGTCTAGATCTAACACTAAAGTCTAAAGACTAAACAGCATTTATCCCCGTATCTATAATGGAATCATGTACCTTGAATTTTGCTATGTAAATGTACATTCTAATTAGAAAAGACTAACTAAATGCCTGGTTTAGGAAGATCAATGGGCGCTTGTTCATAATCATATCCCTACTTTGACCCCATAACTCCGGCGTAGAGATACGCTACTAAAACAAACCTAACTAGACATGTAATACTTGTTAATAACAAGTATAGGTGGGCTGTTCCAAGTGCATGCCCCACATGTTTAGTGACATACTAAGTAGTTAATATAACATTGGCATTATTTGACCTTATTTTTTTGAAATAATCCTCTTATTCAGGTCTATGAGTGTGCCAAATTTCAAGTCTATACAATGCTAGGTTTTAGAGAAACCACGTACAGTATATTTGACCTTTGACCCTCAAATCTAAATATCAAATTGAAATATGCATTTTCTAGATTTAGTTTTTTTTATAAGAAATCATATCTCCGACTCATACTCTATCCAACTATGAATAAAAAATTAATACACGACAAGGACTCAGATTTCCCATAGGGTTGTACTCAAACGATTGACATTCTTCTCCCATAGATATAACACGCAAAATTAGGCATTTTATTACATTGTTTGTGATTGTATATGATAGTTATAATAGTCGAAGAAGATCATAAAATCAAATTTAAAACAACGACAAAAAAAGACCAAAAAATTGACCCACCAGGAATCGAACTTGGGTCGCCGGAATGGGAGGCAAGTGCTATGACCACTATACCAAATAATCCCCATAGACATTACACGTGAACGGAAAATGGAATTCTCAAATCCCACTTTGCAAGTGAAATATGAGCATGATCCCTGTATCTGATCAAAAAAGGGTACATTGTAATAGCTTATTGTCTCAGCTACAACATACTCGAAGCTCAGCGAGAACGAAACTAAAACGACGGAGATATTGCTCGCGAAAGATGGGAATGTAGAATCCAGTTTTGAAAAAAGTCATGTCCCTTAGAGAATACACGCAAAATGTGAAAAATTGACATGCCTCCTTTAATCGCAAAAATACGCCATGATGCCTTTGTCAAAATGAAAATTGTGAAACTGCATTTGTAGAAAATTGTCTCAGCTAGAACATATCAAAATTTAGAAGAAAATCGATCAATATTTACAGAGATACAATCAATTTTCCAAAAATATGCTGACGTCATAATATGCAAATTGAAATTTTGAGTTCGGAGGCCATTATGATGACGTCATGAGTTAATTGAGGGTCAAATGAGACATGAAATCATATCTCCGACTCATAATCTATCCAAATATGAAAAAAATTGGGGGTTCCCATCCATTCTGAAGAGTTACAATGAATTTTGTATAGGCATGTTTTTGCCCATATATGCTATGTATTACAAGAGCTCGCGCGCACGGACATTTATCTTGAATGGACGCTCTTCTTGTTATTAATGGTCATTAAGAGATAAACATGGTATCAAATTGTTCGACAAAATATGGAAAATATCATGAAAGAAAAAAAAATGGCGATTCTATGTTGTATAATGGTGTTACGCGCGAAAACGCGCGCGCATGTGCGTGTGCGCGTTTTTTTGAGAAATGCTTAAAATGGCCTGAAACGTATCGAAAATGAATTTGAGACGATTTGGAACATTTTAAAATTTGGCGCGCGCGCTGACGCACGGACGTACGCTTGCGCGCGCGTTTATTGACCTGAAATTGACTGGACGGATATTGACCTTAATCATGATAAATACGAATGCGAAATGACTTTCCGTTATGAAGATATGATCATGAGTAGATTTTCAGAAAAATTCACAAAATGGCGCCTAGATGACGTCATCAGTCAAGGTCAAGGTTAAAAACATTTTTTTGCTTTGTCCATATGCCTATACATATGTATGCAAAATTTCAAGGCATTTGATTGAGCCATTTTCAAATTATCTTGCTAACAAAAAAGTGGGTGGAAATAAGAAAAATAAACTAGACATGTAATACTTGTTTCGGAACAAGTATAGGTGGGCTGTTCCAATTAGGGCCTACCACACATGGTTAGGGAGATAGTGATCAGTAGGCGCATTTATACTGTCAAATACCTCATTTTGAAAAATCGCGATTTTTTTGTGCACCCGTTTACACTTGTGCCGAAACATCACCGACTGAGCTGCTCAGCGATCTTTTGGCGTGTTTTGGTTGGTAATGCGCATGCGCGGTCTTCCCAATACAAAATGCTCGATCCATACACAGCGAGTCCAGCACAACCGTCATGCACGTATAACGGTACGTGTGACTACATGTACTACATGTTACCGCACGTACCTCTACATATGGGACTACATACGCTTCCGTGAATGTTTCGCCATGGGTTCGTTGATGACATTGCCTTCGATTTATTCCCGAAACAACCGTGGGACATAGAATTATGAGAAGATATTTGGAAGAGAGCTTTGATATACTTTGATTTATCACGTACGAAAGTATCGATCTGGTGTAATGACGGAAAATATGAAAAATACTGAAATATTTTCAGATAAAATAATACAAAAGATTGCGCTTTGTTTCGCTCAGTTTTCGCATATTAAAACAGGGTTTGACAACTATTTGCAATATATATGAGTTAGAACAACTCTTCTTCTTCCATTTGACATTTTAATCATTTCATTTGGTGGTTTCTAAAGCGAGATTTTACAGTTTAGCCGAGACTCTTTCGTAGCGGTTCAGCGTAAACAAGTTGTTTACTTTGTGCAAATAGGCTTCAAGGACGAAAGCGAGCCACGCTCATAAAGTCACGTGACCTAAAATCGCGATTTTACAAGAGCGAGCGTTTATACTTGCGAAATACGCCAAAATATGCCAAAAGATCACACTTCGTTTTGGAATGTTTCGGGCTTGGCGTGTTTGCCGGTAAAGCGTTGTAGCCTTGGTAAACATCGCGGTCAGGCTCCGGTTTGGCATTTTTTGGCGTATTTGGATGACAGTGTAAATGCCCCTAGTGAAATGTTTGACGTTTGACCCTAATTTACATACTAAATAGTTAAGATACCATTGGCATGATTTGACCTTAATTTTTGAAATAATTCTCTTATTCATTTCATGTCTATTAGTGTGCCAAATTTCAAGTCTATACAAAGCATGGTTTTAGAGAAACCATGTACAGTATATTTGACCTTTAACCTTAAAATCGAAATAACATAATGAAATATGCATATTCTCGATTTTGTGTTTTTATATCAAATATTTTTTCTTACCTATCAACATGCAACGTTTTAAGTCAATTGCGACCAATATACCAAAATACTCCACATAGACATTACACGTGAACGGAAAATGGAATTCTCAATGGTTCAGAAGACCCGACCACTAACTGGATTAGGTATACGTGCCTTCACGGTTGTTTCAACGCAAAGCATGCCGGGACAGATTTTGAGTACGGCAGTAGATTTTCACCTTCGCCACGATCAGCTTTTCCATTGCCTACAACGGGATTTTTATCCCGTCGAATCAACATCATAATCTTGTACAGGATGCGTTATTCTGCAGTGATTTTCTTTCATTCCAGTATCATTTGTACAGTAAGAAACCAAAGTTTGTGATTGTGTATTGTTATGACGATCCTTCAAAAAATAAAGCTGATAATAAGAAGTAAAGTGGGCTAATGAGAGTGGGTTCCTTGGTATGAATATGTAGTCCCATATGTTCAAATGTGTGTGTGTGTGAAGTTTGGGTCGGTGGTTTGCCTTTTTAAGCTGCTAAACATTCGTGTTTTAGGTTGAATGATCGTCATAAAAATACATAATCACAGACTTTGGTTTATTACTGTACAAATTATACTGGAATGAAAGAAAATCACTGCAGAATAACGGATCCTGTACAAGATTATGATGTCATGTTGATTTGACAGGATAACAATCCCGTTGTTGGCAATGGAACAGCTGATCGCGGCGAAGGTGAAAATCTACTGCCGTACTCAAAATCTGTCCCGGCATGCTTTGCGTTGAAACAACCGTGAAGGCACGTATTCATATCCGTTGCACAATCTTTTGGTTACCCTCTCTCTCTTTCTAACAAATAGTTAAACCAAAAACTCGAAATCATTAATATTAGATGTACTAAGTACTAATAACAGATATCAATTAAGCTTGCTTCCATACTTAAAGTTATTTAGAAATCTGTTAGTGCATGCCTCTATGTGATGTGTCTATTAAGGGTCTGGGCAAACAACTATTCCTCAAAACCGCAAATTCCCCCTAATGGACAGACAAGGTCACGCGCTGGCTGAGAGGTAAATATTACCAAATTATGATTTTTATGATATCTGTAAAGAATTTTGCTAAACTTGCTTAATATATGAATAAAATGGAGAATTTAAGGTGAAAAAAAATTTCGAACGAAAGGAATTGACCAACGCTATTAGTCGGTTTTCTGCATGACGTAGATAGTCTCTTGTCAAGACGTCGATTACTATGACTTGAAAAAATTGAGTACAACCTCTCCAAAAATTGTCGTTCACATGCGTTGTACAGAATAAAACGAGCGAACAACCTAACAGTAATACGAATGAATTTATTAAACAAAATTATAGCGTATTTTCATACACTGATACCATAAAGTTGGAATAATTTTGTTACACTGACCAATGTTCAGAAAATTGAAGAAAAATAAACCCTCATCATATTGATTTATTACACTAATTTTTACTGATGCCTAAATACACAGTTAGTAAAGATTAACTGTGGTTTGATTTTCATTATGAGGGAATTGATGATTAAAGTTTTGAGAAAATATGCACTTTGTCTAGATTAAGTGTCAAAGACTTTATGAACTACTTATCTACTTATTTCTTCTTAATATTTTATCTTAATTTAAAATATGTATTCTAATGTTTCTTATTTTCTCTTGATAATATTTCAGCAACGAATTGAAAGATTTGGTAGACATCTTGGATGCATTATAGCAATATATCCTGGGCGCATGACGTATTGCAAAAGATAATTATGAAAAGGAGAAGAAGCGCAAAAATAATTATAAGAATAATAACAATAATAACAATAATAATGATAATAATTACAATATTAACTATTATAGCAACAACACCAATGATAATAAATATATAATGATAATAATAATGATTATTATGATACTGCTGATATTACTACTACAACTACTACTACAAGGAAATAGGAGATGATGAAGAAGGGGAAGGAGAAGAATAATCATTTCAGCGATATTAGTGATTATATTCTCTATGATTGAGGCATGCACATACACATTACATACTCCGTGGTAAGAAGGAAGTAAACGAGGGATAGGGAAGGCAATGACAAATAAAGAGAGAGATAGAGAGAGCATAGCCCGGGTTCAAATTCATGTTTCGTTAAATTATTAAACCCGGTGCTCATGATCATTCATATTCAAATATTGTTCAAATAGCATTGTAGAGACGATGAACAAATAAGAATAATAATGCAAGGTCGTTAGTCATGAGTCATGAGAATGTCAACTTCTATCTCTCTCAGCTTAATAGTCCGAACAATAGAATGAACCGAGAGGAATCAACTTAAATTTCTTAACAACAATGTAAACTTCCCCAATGGAGCCTAACATTAGAATTTTCCCATTCAAATAGTGTTGTAAAGGCGGTGAAGAAAAAAAAACAATAATCCGCCGTTAATGGTGAGAATGTTCACGTCTATCTCTCTCAGCTAATTCCTGCAAACAGTTAGTCCAGAATCTGCCCGGTCCTTAATTTATTATATTCCCTACACACTTGATTCAAGCCACCGAAGATGGCGTTATCAACAAACTCATGATTATGCTCACCAGCCCAGCCTTTCGCCGGGAGGCGGATATTTTTTTTACACGCTAGCCTGGCCATTTTTGCCGTAATACTCGTAAAAGTGCGCTGGTGGGAAAGCCTACACATAGGCATGCACGCAGTTAGTGTGCGGGTGGACCAAAGAGCTATATAGCTCTATGGGGAGGACTTGTTGCTCGATAATCGATATAATAGCTGGTCGTTCGTTCGTTCATGTCTCCTTAGATCAAGATTAATGTAAAGTTCCTAAATTAAATTAAATTAAATTAAGTTCTTGAATTCCATCGCCCGATGGCTGCGATGACCGTCTCATTTACAAGGGCCAGCTAGGTCTTCATCTGATGATTGCCATGCATGATGTACATGTGTATAATGCACCTCGCATGTAGGCTAATATCAGTCGCTTCCATGGTATTTATCACAGAAATGGCCAGGCTAGCGTGTAAAAAAAAATTACGCCGCCGGGAGTCCGAATTTAATGATCACGCCATCATCGGCTGGTAGCAAGTAGGGGAGGTAGGTATACGTAGCGTTGGTGTGCGGTGGAGATCAAAATTAAATAGGCCAGAGTCTGGACTAGCAAACAGTGGGCTCAACCAAGCGCAATCAACTGTTAAACGAATTTTTCATGAGTCCTGACATTTCAATTTGTTACTGCACGTCATAGCAGCATTAAAGAGTAGCAATGGCGAACGACTGTCGCTAAAATTCAACAATAGTTGCTTAGTTTGCTTTTCCTATTAAGAAATAACATGAGACATCAAGCTACATAGAACTATGATCGACAAACATGATATTGTCTTGAAAACAGTCAGAAAACATTGGAACTAGAATGAATAAGAGATAATGCGATCATGTAAACATTTTGTCCTTGTTAATCCTCCAGTACCAAATAACCAAGCAAAACTCGAGGCAGATGCAAATAAGGGTAAACTTAATGACATTAATTTATTACCGCTGTCTATTGTCATGATTGTATTCTCTACCTAGTTCTTTTCCTATTATTTTTTTTAAATATATATTCTAATGTTTCTTTGTTACGGATTATAGTGATTATATTCTCTATGATTGAGGCATACACATACATTTTACAAACTCCGTGGTAAGAAGGAAGTAAACGAGGGAAACGGAAGGCAATGGCAAGAGAAAGCATAGCCCGGGTTCAAATTCAGTATTCGTTACATTATTAAACCCGGTGCTCATGATCATTCATCTGTCATGTTATTGTAATGTGACGCTACATAAAAATAGTCCCAGATTGTCGTCTATTGTCATCAAATATTGTTCAAATAGCATTGTAGAGACGATGAACAAATAAGAATAATAATGCAAGGCCGTTAGTCATGAGAATGTCACACTCTATCTCTCTCAGCTTAATAGTCCGAACAATAGAATGAACCGAGAGGAATCGACTGAAATTTCTTAACAACAATTGAAACTTCTCCCAGAAGCCAAACATTAGATTTGTTCCCCATTCAAATAGCTTTGTAAAGGCGGTGAAGAAAAAAAAATACTTCGTCGTTAATGGTGAGAATATTCACGGCTATCTCATCTAATTCCTGCGAACAGTGGGCTCAACCAAGCGCAATCAACTGTTAAACGAATTTGTCATGAGTCCTGAAGATTCAATGTGTCACTGCACGTCATAGTAGCATTAAAGAGTAGCAATGGCGAACGATTGTCGCTAAAATTCAACAATAGTTACTTAGTTTGCTTTTCCCTAAAAATTACCATGAGACATCAAGCTACATAGAACTATGATCGACAAACATGATAGTGTCTTGAAAACAGTCAGAAAAACATTGGAACTGGAATGAATAAGAGATCATGCGATCATGTAAACATTTTGTCCATGTTAATCCTCCAGTACCAAATACCCAAGCAAAACTCGAGCCAGATGCAAATGAAGAGCTTGCAACCAAAAGGCGCTAAATCCACTTTTCACCAAATTGCATGTTTTAAACGATTTGAATAGACCTCTCTCATGTGTATCTAAATCACTACATTTTCCCTCAGAATTGTTTCAGGAAAATATGAAAATATTGATTTAAAATTTATACTTTCAACCAAAAGGCGCTATATCCACCTTTCTTTTCTTTCCTTTGATTGGCCCAATCATACCAGCTTGTGGAAATGTGATCAGAAAGCAATCAGAAAGCACAAAGAGCATAGCAGTTTAGCACAGGCAGACTTCCTAGATTCGTTTTTACTATTCACGTTTCGAAATACCTCATTTTCTGGCGATTTCATCATGGATAAATTATTGTACCAGTGGTTATGTGATGAAAGTTTTTGCACATTGATGATCATGTGTGTGTGGTGTGTGTGTGTGCGTGCGCGCGCGTGTGTGTGTCGAGGGGGCTACTATGATTCAAGTACAGGTAAGTATAGTTAATATACATTTCAGAAGCATTTACACACAAATGACATCCTTCTATACTAATGTCAGTGAACAACTCTATATTAGGGACTTTTAGATTTTACACGACGAGAATGTGGACTGCCACGGTGACATCCTTTTAAGGTAATGTGACGTCCTTTTAAGGCACTGCCGGGCACGGGCCAGTGCCTTGAAAGAATGGTACTACGTCGACGTGCAAATCTAAAAGTCCCTAATGACTGTAAAAAGTGTTCTGTCAAAAGGCGCTATATCCATGATTTCTGCCAAAAGGCGCTAAATTCGAAAAGAAATAAAATGTGAAAAATTATATAAAATACATGCTGTACGCAGGATTTTTCTAACTTGCATTTGTATGACCTATAGTGGTAGTTCTTCCACCTTTAGTATAGATTTGATTAATAAACAGAGACAAATGTGTGAAATTAAAAAACAATGATTTTCTCGAAATTAACCGGAATGGATTAAGCTCTTCAAATAAAGGTTAACTTAAAGATACTATGTCCCTTTTGCAGCCAACATCAAATTCCGTAGAACTTTGCAGGAATTATGAATATGTCATGTATGTCCTATCTGTGAAATTTAAACCTTAGCAGTGTCCTAATATTCAAATTATGCAAGGAAACCCGTTAACTTGCTAGACTTCACTGTCAGACACTATTGAGTGACTGACTGGCTTTTTCTTCTTTGGTAATAACATACATATAATGAGCTGTAAAGAGTACATGAGCATTTGTCTACATCAATAACCCACTTCTTGTAATTGTCAAAATTAAACTAATTGAATCTTTGCGCAGCACAAAACGTACGACCATTCTGTACAATGGTCTGAAAATCAGACTATTACTTACTGTCTTGGTAGCACTTAAGTCGATTCGACAACTAATAGTCGTTATTTTCCCACTTAAAGACATTTTCAAGCCCCCTTTTTTAGGGAAGTTCTAAATTAGTATTATCTTTCAAATGCCGTTGGAATTTAACCCTTTCATTTTTTGGCCTGCAAATGGTACCTTTAAAGACATTAATTTATGACATATTGTCTATTGTCTTGATTGTTTTCTCTACTTAGTTCTTTTTCCTATCTTACTTTTTTCAAGCTATATTCTAATGTTTCCTTGTATTGATTAGGTTAATTTATTTTCATTTTTTGGAGGGCACGTGGTTAAAAAATAACAACTTCTTTAACATTCTGTTTCCATGGCAACGGTCTTATTTGTTACTTGAAATGACTCAAATTTTAATCATAATAAAACAGGCATATGAAACTTTTAGATGCTAACTATTTGCTTCATGTTGTTGAAAATCGCCTCCGGCTGGATCCGCCCCTGCTTCCCTTCATCAACACACACTTTGAGAAAAGAAAAGAAAAACAATTTTCTTTAATTCAAAGTCGTGTTACAACCTTTTGAGCATCATATAATACCCGCATACATTCAGTTAAACTTGACATGCCAATTGTTTATCGTTTATTTTGTAGAAAGATACGAACCCTTGTGTAATTTAACGTTGGAAATTTGGAATTCAATTGGGGCCTTGAGCGAAGTTCTTGTTTAGCTGACCAAAAGTGCGAGGCTGTTTCCACTCCCCGTGGGATCATAAAATATGTCATCAAGATCGTTTGCCAGCAGGTCTGGAGTATCGACGGTCGTTAAATTTAAGATCAGACCTTCGAAGGGTCATTAGATCTTATTTTGATCTGAAAAATTTCAAGCGTATAAAAGAATCAAAATCAGTTCGAGAAAAGACATCTTTAAGTCTCCAGCGGTAAGACAATAACAAGCATAGTTTAAAACCAATCTAAGACGTATTCAAATGGCTGAGATAAAACCATTAATGACATTTCACATAATGACGTCATAATGAAGTCACGATGCCCTGGCGTCGCTGAAAAGTCACGCAGTTCTAAGTTGGACTAGGAAATATCTTCAAGGAAAGTTTCACGACAATGGCTTTACCGAATCTTGAGATATCTTGCGAACAAATTCGAGGAAGAATCATAAATATTTATTCCATACAGACACAAAATAAATACTAGACTTGAATTCGTCACTTTGACGAATTAGGTGATACGTATGCTAATGTTTTACATAATGAAGAATGCATTTTTAACGATTTCATATCTTATAAAATGCTCCTCCCATTATGGTCTTTCCATTTAGTCGCAATTTCAACTTGCAATTGAAAATTAAGACATGATCACTACATCTGATTGAAGAAAAATTGCTAGCTTATGATAGTCCATAGTCCCAGCTGTAACATACCAAAATTTAGGAGAAAAAAGAGTAAAAGTAAGCGAGATACTGCTCAAATAACAATGTCATGTAAATTCATGATGTGAACGAAATTCACCTTCCGTAGGCATAAAAGGCAAATTACTAAAATTCTGACATGTCGCATTTAATCGAAATTTTCAATATGATGACGTCATCAAAATGAAAACTGGTGGCAATAAATCTTTGAGAAAATTGTCTCAGCTACAACATATTAAAATTAAAAAGAAAAATGATCAATATTTACAGAGATACACTGAATTTCCCATAAATATGCTGACGTCATAATATGCAAATTCGTATTTTGAGTTCCAAGGCCATTATGATGATGTCACGAAGTACTTAATGGCCAAATGAGACATGAAATCATATCTCCTACTCATACTCTATACAAATATGGAAAAAAATGGCAGTTCTTATTTATCCCAAAGAGCTATAATGGATTTTGTATAGGCATGTTTTCGCCCATATATGCTACGTATTACAAGAGCTCGCGCGCACGGACATTTATCTTGAATGAACGCTCATTCCGTAATTAATGGTCATAAAGAAATAAACATGGTATCAAATTGTTTGGCAAAAAATGGGAAATATCATGAAAGAAAAAAAAATGGCGATTCTATGTTGTGTGATCGCGTTACGCGCAAAATTTTGAAATGCTTAAAAATGATTAAAAAGTGATTTTGAGCATTGTTTAATGTTGGCGCGCGTTAATTTGGTAGTGATGCGCCTTCGGATTTTAATGGCATGTTTTATTGAACCTTAACCTTAAGTTCATGTGTTTCAAATAGGTTCAATTTTAATGCCTCGTCTTGGCATGGTCGCAATTACAACATTCAAATGAAAATTTCGACATGATCTCAACATCTGATAAAAAAACCAAAAGCACAGTTTCTATAGCCCATAGTCCCAGCTATAACATACCAAAACTTGGGAGAACATAGAGCACAAATAAGCTAGATAGTGCTCAAATATTAATGTCATGTAGATTCATGACTTGAACGAAATTCACCTTCCATAGACATAACACGCATATTAAGAAAATTCTGACATGTGGCCTTTTATTGAATTTTTGACTATGATGACGTCATTAAACTGAAAATTAATGTGTTATAATCTTGTAGACGATTGCCTCAACTACAACATATGAAAATTGGGAGAAAAATGATCAATATTTACAGAGATACACTCAATTTTCCATAAATATGCTGACGTCATAATATGCAAATTCGTATTTTGAGTTCCAAGGCCATTATGATGACGTCACGATGTACTTAATGGCCAAATGAGACATGAAATCATATCTCCGACTCATACTCTATCCAAATATGAAAAAATTGAGGGTTCCGGTGCATCCAAAAGAGCTATAATGGATTTTGTATAGGCATGTTTTTGCCCATATATGCTATGTATTACAAGAGCTCGCGCGCACGGACATTTATCTTGAACGGACGCTCATTCCCTTATTAATGGTCATAAAGAGATAAACATGGTATCAAATTGTTCGGGAACAAACGCGGAATATCGTGTCAAAAAATATCTAGGAGGAATTATTTTGCGTTCGGCCGTGACGAACGAAAACGCGCGCGCGTGCGCGTGTGCGTGATTTTTTAATGAAATGCTAATGCTAATAATGGCGTACGCGCGCGTTTTTTGACTTGAAATTGACCGGACGGATATTGACCTTGATCATGATAAATATGAATGGGAAATGATCTTCCGTTATGAAGATATGATCATGAGTTGATTTTCACAAAATGGCGCCTAGATGACGTCATCAGTCATGGCCAAGGTTGAAAACCTTATTTTGCTTTGTCCATATGCCTATACATATGTGTTCCAAATTTCAAGGCATTTGATTGAGCCATTTTTAAGTTATCGTGCTAACAAAAAAGTGCTTGGAAATAAGAAAAATATTCTAACGAAAACATAAGGTGGTCTGTATTATATACAGCCCACCTGAAAAATAAAAAAATCGCGCATCCCACCATCGGTCGGTACGGTATGCAATTTGTATTGTGCAGCAGTTTGCCGTGAGAAAGTGTATATTATAAGTCTTCATTTTTAGGAAAAATACTCCCTAAAAGATAAGAACATTGACACGAAACAGGTAAGAAACCAAACGACTTTTAAATCATGGCCATTATTTGAAGAAAAGGTAAATATTTACTTGATTTTAGGTTTGTTTTAGTAGCGTATCTCTACGCCGGAGTTACGGGGTCAAAGTAAGGATATGCTTCTGAACAAGCGCCGATCAATGTGGAAGTAGACCCTATTTAACCAATGCCCCCAATGGCAATGTCGATTTAAAAAAAATTTACAGATGTGGCATTGCCACGGACCTAGTCACCTATGAGTGTGATGGGCACTAGCTTGTGTTATGCAGGGGAGCCTTCCAAAGTTGCGACTGTGCCCCGACGCGTCGGGGCGCAGAGCAGGATATGAGAACAAAGGAGGCGTCTTTTTGCGCCCATTTGCGCCCATTTGCGTCGGATACGAGAGAACGCAATTTGGTTTCCAGCTCATTAAAATCTGGCTATTGTTTGGAGTTTCATTGTTACGAGATAGCCCCGCCCGGGCGCGTCCGGGCGAAGCACTTGACATTTGTGAATGGGAGCTTAAACTTTGAAAAGCTTTCGCGCCCTTTCGCGCCCGGTCCGGCGCATTAGTTAGCCCTGTAATCCCCGCTTGTGTGTCGCTCTCGTCTTGCGAGATTTGACTCTGAAAAGATTTACTTTGGCTACTGATTTGTTTTAATATCATTTTACGTAGATGACATTGGTTAACATCGGAGTTCTGTAGGCGTTAATGTTGGCACGATTATTCATTATTTTATCTCCTCCTGTTCTGTTCATGATTGTGTTCAATATATCAATTTTAATACAAATTGATTTGTTCACGAAAAAAAATATTATTTTATACTTACCCCACTCTCTCTGACATTGTTTTCCTCATGCATGTTTTGACACTTTATTTGTTTCATATTACATTATTAAATTTGTGCATATTTCCTTTTTCTAGCGATGTTATCGCATGTTTCGGTTTTCTTGTTTTGTTTTCTTAAATTTTCGTTAAATTTTCGTTGTATCTTGTAAACAGTTCCGTCGTATGATCATTATAAATCATATAATTATATCGATCATCAATCTGTTATTTCAATACATAGGTCCTTTAAATCTTCGTAAAATAAGAGAACGTATTTTTAAATCCGTGATTTTGAAAATGATACTTAATCAAGAACGTCGTAATTACTTTCTCCTTGAAATGAATTTACAGAGCGTTTTATATGTCTTACGATTTTTTTATGCAAATGATATCCGTATTGTCGGGAACATCATCAATTTGTTTCGTTAGAAGGAATACGCTCATTTTCAGAATGTTGTTTCTTTGCAAAACACTAATGTTACGAACAAAATTAAATACACCGTACCCGTATCATCGGGGAAATCGCAAAACTCCCAGGGAGATTATCAATTGCAAATCAACATAGTAAATTATGCCTAAATCGTAAGAATAGAGCACGCATTAAACAAGAAGAGCGTTACCAGGAAATGATGTTTGAAATTTCACCTCGAACATCTCAAGAAGAAATTAGTTTATCATTCTGTTCCAAAGAAATTTTATCGAATATTTCTTTGCGAAGAAGGGGGGTTACAGCCGCGGCCAGTTTTAGATCTAGGTCATTGTTGTGAAGAATTAAAATACGTATATATTGTGCTAAATTGGGGCCACGTGGTATCGAAAGAGCGTAGTGCGTTCTAGAACAAATACAGGCCATGGCAATTCGTTGAATTGCTTCTCGTAACATTGTTACAGAACTGTCTCGCTGTCTAAATAAGGATCCATCCCGGGAATCCATCAGGCATGTGTTGGTATCAAGTAGTAGATGGAATTTATAATGATTGCGTTATTCTGGGCCATTGATTTTTTTTTTGGGGCTAGCCCTTATTCTTCTAGTTCTACTAGATCATCGAGAAACACAAATAGTGTTGATATTTTCCGCAATCCCTTTAGCGCCGAGGGTAGAAAAGCCTATAGAAAAGTCAGCTGGACAATTATAGCAATTTAATGTTGGTCGAACAATCAGGGAGAAATACTGGACAAACAGATATTAGCTCACGTCTTCAATATAACCAGGCAGGGAATCCTGATATAACTATTTAAGCACATGCTCACAATATGAATATAAAATCTGGCTATTGTTTGGAGTCTCATTGTCACGAGATAAACCCGCCGGCGCACTTACCGGCGAAGCGCTTGACATTTTGTGAATGGGAGCTTATAACCACTCTGAAAAGCTTTGCGCCCTTTCGCGCCCGTTCCGACGCATTAGTTATTCCTGTGTTAAATCCCCGCGTGTGTGTCCGCTCTCGTCTTGAAAGATCTGACTCTAAAAATATTCACTTTGGCTACTGATTTTTTTAATTATTATGTGACGAATATGACATTGATTTAGATTGTTGTTCTAAATTGTTTATTTCTCTCCCAACATCGAAGTTTTGTAGGCGTTAACGTTGGCATGATTGTTCATTTCTGTTCATGAATGTGTTCAATACATGTATTATATTAATTTGTTCACGAACAAAACAGAAACGATATGTATAATTGTATTCCTTCTGTATGTTTTGACACATTATTTGTTTCATATTGCATTTATTTTGTTTTTTCCCCTTTAATGGTTGCCTGATATGTTTTGGAATATTTTATTTCTCATATTGCAGCGTTCCGCTATTTGCTTTTATTCCGAAAGTATTCCTTTCGATCTTGAGCTAAATTATTATACCGTAACCTCGATATTGAGAAGAAAAACACGGAACGAGCGCCTTAAATATCGACATAAGAAGAATATTACTGTACAATAATTATAAAAAGTAAAACTTTTGAATGTAAATCATGATAAAAAATGGAAACGAAAGAGGAATCCAGAGCGGGTGGGGTTGATCGGAGAGACAAATAGCGTAATAATAAATAACAATACGCCCTACTTTCTCCTCTCTCGTATGTCGTTTTCCGTCTTCATCTCTCGTAGTGTTTTCTGATCCGCGATTTTTGATGAGATCGCGTTTCGACGTACTCCTAAATAAAAATAGTTGATCATAATTATAACGTAGAACCAAATTTGACCCTATCTGAAATATTCATTCAAATATATAACAACCATGGAAAGATAAAGGAATAATATACAAATGTGATTTAGTGAAATGTCTCAGACGAAAAGATGGCATGAGAAAGGATTGTTTCTCTCTGTTTGTTCTTCGTCTCTCACTCTTTATAGCTTTTTTTTCCTTTCTCCTTTTCTCTTTTTTCTCTCTCTGTATTTCTCTCTCTTTCTCTCTCTCTCTCTCTCGCTCGCTTTTCAGCTCCATTTGCCATCTTCATCTCTGTACTGATTTCCGTTTCGCTATTTGCTTTTATTCCGAAAGTATTCCTTTCGATCTTGAGATAAGCTATTATACCATAACCTCGATATGAAGAAGGAAAACACGGTACGAGCGCCTGATGATATCGAAATAAAAAGAATATTACTGTACAATAATTATAAAAAGTAAATTGTTGAGTGTAAATCATGATTTAAAAAAAAAACTGAAGAGGAATCCACAGCGGGGGCGGTTGGTGTTGATCGGAGAGACAAATAGCATAATAATAAATAACAATACGTCCAACTTTCTCTCTCTCTCTCTCGTTTTCTCAATGTCATTTTCTATCTTCATCTCTCATAGTGTTTTCTGTTCCCCGATTTTTTATGAGATCGCGTTTCGACTTACTTCTAAATAAAATTAGATGATCATAATTATAACGTAGAACCAGATTTGACCCTATCTGAAATATTCATTCAAATATATAACAATCATTGAAAGATAAAGGAATAATACAAATGTGACTTAGTAAAATGTCATAGACGAAAGGATGACATGAGAAATGATTGTTTCTCTCTCTGTATGTCTTTCTCTATATCTAGCATAAATACTCTACCAAAAACCGAATAAATCTTGAAGAAGGAGACAAGAAAAAATAAGTATGAAAAGGACACAACAAATTACAACAACAAAAAAAGGATTCTAAAGCGGAAAATGATAGGGGAAACGTAATATTTTGTAAGTATTGGCAAATTTTGACAAAGTATATACAAACAAAAATGACACAGAAATATTTGAAAGTATTTTAGACCTATATAGAATATACGAAAAGAGTTATGTCTTAGACCCCTACAGCTAAGTTACGTAAGAGGAACAATGAACGTGGCCAAGGGTAAAGTTCGTTGTCATGGTTGTAAACTCCAACAATAGAAGAACGGAACGGAAGTTACGTAAGAGGAACAATGAACGTGGCCAAGGGTAAAGTTCGTTGTCATGGTTGTAAACTCCAACGGAAGGAACGGGTTAACAAAGTTTTATTGACATGATAGGTTGAACGAGAACACAGATGGAGACGAAGACAAATAAATTAAATTCTCACGTTGTTTGCACTTCTTTCTTTATTGTTTCGTAACATATAATGAATTAACTATATTTTCAATATCATTTATTTTCTAATAAATAAAAGACTACCAAGACCACGGCGATTAACTCGTTATTAGCCACACCCTTTCAAAAAAAAAACACTAGAACGCGATGCGGAAATAAAACACACTGAAGCACAATTCCAATTTCACGAAAATCCTGACGTATTCAGAGAGGGAGGGGGGAGGAGGGAGATAGAGAGAGACAGACAGAGACAGACAGAGATAGATAGATAAATAGAAAGAGAGAGAGAGAGAGAGAGATGATTGTGATGAATTATGATTTTGTTCTAATCTCTGTCATTCATTTAGCTCTTTCCATTACTAACAAAACAAATCAAATATGCGTACAAAAATTCAATAAATATTTTATTGATACAGCAACCTCACATCAAAATAGGGTTCTAAGAGATGTAGATAGAGAAAAAATAAACAAAATTAAGCGGGAGGCAAAACTAAAACAAAATGAATATTTCAAATTATGAGAAACGAAGTCGAAAGCATTCAAGGTAAATATTATTTTTGTTTTCGAGAATAAAACAATGTTCATCTCAAAATTCATTTCCCAAATAGTCCTATATTTGATTTGCACATTTAAAAGAAAGGGCATTTAGTGTAGATCATGGCATAATGTTGGTCAGAATATAGTTACAAAATGTGTCGAAAACCCATGTAAAACGAAGGCTTAGGCCTATTATGTATGGCTCGGTTGATAATCGGCCGAGCTTTAGCAGACAATCATTGATGAATGGAGGTATCGACCGATCTGCGCGTGCGGCGGTGCTTACGCAATTTGTGTTGTGAGTGTATTGAAAAGGAAAGACGTGAAGCTTCAGCAAAATAAGACGGCAATTTCCCTCAAAAGTAACAGACCTTATTTTTCGTATTGATGAACAAAACTTATATTTTTAGAAAGAAAAAAGTCTGATCTTTAATTTTTACATTTACTAAAAATCACGAAAATGCAATGAGCAATGAAAGTAGAAAGCACCGCCAAATTTTAAATTACTGGCGATGTAACCGAAGTCGCTCCGTAACAGAGGAAACAATTAGGGACTTTTAGATTTTACACGACGAGAACGTGGACTGCCACAGTGACATCCTTTTAAGGTAATGTGACGTCCTTTTCAGGCACTGCCGGGCACGGGCCAGTGCCTTGAAAGAATGGCACACGTGGCAGTCCAAGTTCTCGTCGTGTAAATCTAAAAGTCCCTATTCGCCGTGCGTGGGCTCGCTCTCAAAGGGTTATGCTATTTTTTTCACTTTCTCTTATAATGTTGTCCACCTTCTTTTAGCTAACCCTTTCGTGCTAAAGTGTATAATGCCCGATGTATATTATTTCTGTCAATAACATATAATGAACGTATCATTTTATTTTGATGCAACAGAGATTTACATTCAAAATCAAAACTTTTACTCTCTATAATTTGTGTACAGTAACATTCTTCTCAATTCGACATTATCAGCCGCTTGTTCTCTATTTTCGTCCCCTATAATAAATATAAGGTATAATGGGTACATCATCAGGAATATGTTATAATAATTTATCTTCTTCATATCATTTTGATGCAACAGAGATTTACATTCAAAAGTTTTACTGTTTATAATTATTGTACAGTAATATTCTTCTCATTTTGAAATCATTAGGCGCTCGCTCTGTGTTTTCCTTCTCCATATCGAGGTTATGGTATAATTATTTATCTCAAGATCGAAAGAAATACTTTCGGAATAAAAGCAAATAACGGAATGGAAAACAGTACCAAAGATGAAGATAGAAAATGGCGCTGAGAAAGCGAGTAAGAAAGGGAGTGAGAGAGAGAGAGAAAGAGACATACAGAGAGAGAAAAACGTGGAAACGAGATCTCATTAAAAATCGCGGAACAGATAAGAGATGAAAATTGAAAACGACATTGAGAAAACGAGAGAGAGAAATTTGGGCGTATTGTCATTTATTATTATGCTATTTGTCTCTCCGATCAACCCCCACCCGTTCTGGTTTCCTCTTTAGTTTTCATTTATCATGATTTACGTTCAGAAAGAGTATACAATTTTTGTTAATGACAGAATTAACGTAACTTGATCAAAATCGGTTCAGAAACAGCTGAAATATCAAAAAATGCATCCGTTCAGATTTTCGTCGATTCATATCTATATACTAACTTGGGGGAGGGTATGGAAGAGTGTTAAAAAGGTCACTTTAGAAATATGGTTATTATTACCATTAGTATTTTTATTATGCATTTTAGAAAGATTTTCCTTTACTCATCATGACGCACCGTGAGTTCATTGATTACCAAAAAAAAAGGTCAAACTTTCCCGTCTGACTATTGCAAAGAACGGCATGAGAAGAAAAGACACGACGCAAAAAGAATACATCGAGTTTTATTTTAATTCAATATGGGTTGTTTACTAGAACCAAGTCAAGGGAGGAGAACAAAAACAGGATTTGACTGACAAAATATAAATTGTTCCAAGCTTAGGCTGTGGCGATGTGCAACGCGTAGCGTGAATAATGGCGGAGAGAATGATAATTACTTTGTCCATTACGACGCTAGAATAATATCGCGACGTGGGAATTATACAAATATGTTGATAATCATTCAAATTACAAACATACACAAGCGTCCCAAACAGTAATCAATTTGCCGACTGTAACCGCATACATGTATTCATTCACATCATTCGTCTTTTATTTTTTATTGTTGGGGACAATCAAGCTCGCAATTAAACAACCATTCATTTCATACAGTCGTCACAAATATTAAAAGGAGGCGTGTTAAACCAAACCAAAAAAAAAAAAATCATAATTTATTCTGATCAAGATGAACGAGTGTGTTGATTTAAAAAAAAAAACGCTCCCACCAGACAAGTTCAGGCTGTGCTGTAGCAATGTACATCGCAAAGCTTCCACAATGATTGAAAAGATAATACCCCGCCCGTTACGACGCAAAACGGCGCGGGAAGAATAGATCGCGACGCGAGAAGAATACATCAAGTTTTTACAAACAATGGGATGTTTATCAGAACGAGAACAGGAGGAGGGGAGGATTTGACTGACAAATACACTCTGTATAGCAAGTTTAACCCGTTCCTTCCGACATTATTCAGCCCGGTAGCCGCCTCACAAACGAGAATAAAAATCAAAGACTCGACCAGTTCGCTGCCGTGCGTGCGTTCAGCGGGCCGTACAATGCGTGTGCGTTCAAGCCTGGCCAGCGGCTTCGACGAGCAGGAACATAGCGCATGCGCAGATCTGGGCCACCTATACAGATAAGTTACGTAAGAGGAACAATGGACGTGGCCGAGGGTATAGGTCGTTGTCATGGTTATAAACTCCAACAATAGAAGAGCGGAAATGAGGTAATTGGATGCTGACATACAACATTGATGATCCATGTATATATACCACATGTATATCGGGTTAAAACCCTTTTGGGGAGGGGGGTCTTGCTGTTTTGCAGTTGTCGTTTTCAAGCTTCAAGCTCTCATAGTGATTTCTGTTCCGCGAATTTTAATGAGATCTCGTTTCCACGTACTCCTAAATAAAAATAGCTGATCATAATTATAACGTAGTACCGAATTTGACCCTATCTAAAATATTAATTCAAATATATAACAATCAATGAAAGATAAAGGAATAATACAAATGTGATTTAGTAAAATGTCACTGACGAAAGATGACATAAGAAATGATTGTTTCTCTCTCAGATTGTCTCTTTCTTTGTCTCTCTGTCTCTTTCTCGCTTTTTCTCTCTCTCTCTCTCTTTCTCTCTCTTTTTCTCTCCCTGTATTTCTCTCTTTCTCTCTTTCTCTCTCTCTCTCCTGCTCGCCTTCTCAGCGCCATTTTCCATCTTCATCTCTGGTACTGTTTTCCGTTCCGCTATTTGCTTTTATTCCGAAAGTATTCCTTTCGATCTTGAAATAAATTATTATACCATAACCTCGACATGGAGAAGAAAAACACGGAACGAGCGCCTGATTATAATCGAAATAAGAAGAATATTACTGTACAATAATTATAAAGAGTAAAACTTTCGAATGTAAATCATGATAAAACAATGGAAACTAGAGAGGAATCCAGAGCGGGTGGGGTTGATCGGAGAGACAAAAGCATATATAGCGGTAATAATAAATAACAATACGCCCAACTTTCTCTCTTTCGTTTTCTCAATGTCGTTTTCCATCTTCATCTCTCATAGTGTTTTCTGTTCCGCGATTTTTAATGAGATTGCGTTTCCACTTTCCACGTTCTCCTAAATAAAAATAGCTGATCATAATTGTAACGTAGAACCGAATTTGACCCTATCTGAAATATTCATTCAAATATATAACAATCATGGAGAGATAAAGGAATAATACAAATGTGATTTAGTAAAATGTCACAGACGAAAAGATGACATAACAAATGATTGTTTTCTCTCTCTGTCTCTTTCTTTGTCTCTCTCTCTTTCTCCCTCTCTTTTTTCTCTCTCTTTCTCTCTCTTTTTCTCTGTGTATTTCTTTCTTACTCGCTTTCTCAGCGCCATTTTCCATCTTCATCTCTGGTATTGTTTTCCGTTCCGCTAATTGCTTTTATTCCGAAAGTATTCCTTTCGATCTTGAGATAAACTATTATCAGTAACCTCGATATGAAGAAGAAAAACACAGAACGAGCGCCTGATGATATCGAAATGAGAAGAATATTACTGTACAATAATTATAAAAAGTAAAATTGTTGAATGTAAATCATGATGAAAAAAGAAAGTAAAAGTAATCCAGAGCGGGTGAGTTGGGGTTGATCGGAGAGACAAATAGCATAATAATAAATAACAATACGTCCAACATTCTCTCTCTCTCTCTCTCTCGTTTTCTATCTTCATCTCTCATAGTGTTTTCTGTTCCGCGATTTTTAATGAGATCGCGTTTCGACGTACTCCTAAATAAAGAGCTGTTCATAATTATAACCTAAAACCAAATTTGACCCTATCTGAAATATTCATTCAAATATATAACAGTCATGGAAAGATAAAGGAATAATTAAAAATGATTTAGTAAAATGTCACAGACGAAAAGATGACATGATAAATGATTGTTTCTCTCTCTGTATGTCTCTCTTTCTCTCTCTCTCTCTCTTTCTCGCTTTCTCAGCGCCATTTTCCATCTTCATCTTTGGTACTGTTTTCCGTTCCGCTATTTGCTTTTATTCTGAAAGTATTTATTTCGATCTTGAGATAAATTATTATACCATAACCTCGATATGGAGAAGGAAAACACAGAACGAGCGCCTGATGATTTCAAATGAGAAGAATATTACTGTACAATAATTATAAACAGTAAAACTTTTGAATGTAAATCTCTGTTGCATCAAAATGATATGAAGAAAAAAAAAGTTTATTATGCTATATTGACGGTACTTATTTACGTCGGACAGATATAAACAAACACAAAAGAAAGTAACTAAAGAAAAACATCAGAGCTGGGGGTGATTGGAGAGACAATTATCATAATAATAAATACAGTAAAGACTACGTCCAACTTTCTATCTCTCCCTCCTCTCTCTCTCCTCTCTCCCACTCTCTGTCTGTCTGTATGTCTGTCTTTCTATCTCTGTCTTTCTGTCAATGTCGTTTTGCATCTTCATCTTTCATGTTGTTTTATATTCCGCCATTTGCTTGTATGCCGGCATCATCTCTTCCTTGAGATAAATTATTATAACATATCCCTAATGATGTACACATTATACCTTATATTTATTATAGGGGACGAAAATAGAGAATGAGCGGCTGATAATGTCGAAATGAGAAGAATGTTACTGTACACAAATTATAGAAAGTAAAAGTTTTGATTTGGAATGTAAATCTCTGTTGCATCAAAATAAAATGATACGTTCATTATATGTTATTGACAGAAATAATATACATCGGACATTATATACTTTAGCACAAAAGGGTTATCTAAAAGAAGGTGGACAACATTATAAGAGAAAGAATAAAACTTTCTCTTTTATTTATTAAAAAAATAGCATAAATTCCCTACACAAGCAGAAGAAATCTTGAAGAGGGAGACAAGAAAAAATATAAAAAGGACACAACAAATGAAAACAAATAATAGGATTCTAGAGCGGAAGATGATAGGGGAAACGTAACGGTTCCTAAGAATTGGCAAATTTTGACCTATATAGAAAAGAGTTATTTCTTAGGCCCACCTACAGTTACGTAAGAGTTACGTAAGAGGAACAATGAACGTGGCCGAGGGTCAAGTTCGTTGTCATGGTTATAAACTCGAACAATAGAAGAGCGGAGGTGAGGAATTTGGGTGCGTGCCGTCATAAGCTTCTACAGGGCGAGCGCGGATTACGCTGCTCCCAATGAAGTACCAGCAGTATCAGTATTTGTGTATGGAAAGGTCTCAGCGAAAGTCAATATCTATGGGACAGACACCGCGGAACTGTATACGCTGCTATACGAATTTCTTGTGAGAGAAAACTTGACATGTTTATGAAAAGTACAATTATAGTGAATAATATGAAAGTACACAAAACAGGAGCAATGGGTAATGATAGTATATACTTTGGAAATACCCTCAAATCAACTATTTTAGTGAATTAGTGGCAGGGAAAGGCAATTTTAGGCTTGTAAAGATGTCATTTACCTGCCTATAATGGGAACCTGGTATACCAGGTTCCCGTCTGTGAGTGCGCTCCACGGGAACCTGGTATACCAGGTTCCCGGAAGAAACGGGTTAAGCTGTACCGCAGCGTTGTGCATCGCGCATCACGAGCGAGAACAATGACGGGAGAGATAATCTTCCATCGCCTGGTAGGGCGCGAAAGGGCGCAAGAAGAATAGAGCGGGTTTATACCAACAATAGACAGTTTCTTTTCATATGCAAGAATCAGGTGAGGGTGACGATCGCGCCCTTTCGCGCCCCTTTGCGCCTGAATGCGTCTCTTGAGAACCGACCGTTCTATTCATCGCGCCCCGACGCGTCCGGGCACAGTCGCAACTTTGGAAGGCTCCCCTTATGCCATGGCAAAGACTTTCAAAGACAATTGAAGCCATAGCTAGGTCTAGACTGGTTTTTGCTCCACTAGTGTACGGGCAGGCATTATGATTATGTGATCCAGGTCCAGATTCAGCTTGGTTCGGATGTAGGCTAGATCTACCAATAACAACAAAAACAAAACAAAAAAGGTGTCTCTTCCTAGCTTCCTAATCTTACCTGATTGTGCCTTGTTTGAAATATTTAGAGGGAAAAGACATGTTTAGAGAGAAAAAAAGGTTTATATTAATTATTATTTGCGTATTACTAATGTCTAAATTCTTACTTTGTTTACATTGAATTTTCAGGACAATATGCCACCCCCTTTTTTATTTTGTTGTTGTTGAGAATTCAGGATACAACCCTACATATGACATGGGTTTTTCTTACTCTAAAGAACATGAACAAATTTATAAACTGATAACTAATGCATGCATTTGATACCAGCACGAACCTTACTAGGTTTCTATTGTCTTTTAATTGTAGATTATATGGAACCAAGAAGCAGATAATGACCACAGAAGTGCATAAGAGAGCACCAGGACCCGATCATCAAATGTTATGGTGAGATCTACTCACGAACAGGATCGACACCTAAGTTGAACTCTGGCCAGTGGCGGATCTAGGGAGGGGGCCCGGGCCTCCTCCCCTAGACAAAAACAGGTAAAAACACTCTTTTTTTGTATAAAAAAGAAGATGGGCCCCCCCTCCCCTGGCGCTCAAAGGGGGGGGGGTGGTGGTTAAAAAACAATTTCAATTTTCGGAGGTAAAAAAAAAATTGTGCTCACTACCCCACTGGGCGGAAAATCGGCCGGCACGGTTTCACTTTTTCGCACGAAGTGGGCCCCTTTTTCGGCCCCTCCCTTGCCGCCGGCTGGATCCGCCCCTGACTCTGGCAAGGTATGTTTGTATGAAGTTCGAAAATATTCAGGCTGTATTTATAATCTAAGCCCATGCGAACATCGCACTCATCTTGGACTAATGATATTTTGGGGGAACTTTCATCTTATGTTGCATTAAATCTTGTAATTCTCATTTATTCTCTAGCTTTATTTAGGTGACAAACTACGGTGTTGCTAAATAAACAAATCAGTTGATTCACTCAGCATGATAATAGGGACTTTTAGATTTTACACGACGAGAACGTGGACTGCCACGGTGACATCCTTTTAATGTAATGTGACGTCCTTTTAAGGCACTGCCGGGCACGGGCCAGTGCCTTGAAAGAATGGCACACGTGGCAGTCCACGTTCTCGTCGTGTAAATCTAAAAGTCCCTATTAAAAGACTTAGGCCTACTCAAAGGCATTGTTTTCCTCAATATTACATTATATCTATCGAACTTGTTCTCACAAAATTTAGCAACTGAAGCAGGCGCGGATCCAGGATTTCTTAGGGGGGGGGCCCAAATTTGAAATTATGCGAGCCAAATATTGGTACGTAATGGTGACCAGCAGTTGCGAAATGAGCAAAAATGTTTGGAGGTCGAGGGGGTAGAGCCCCCGTAAGCTCAGGGGTTTTAAGGCAATTTAATTACGGTCAGATGAGCATATTTTGATACCTTATCTGTGACACTGGCAGGGCACTACTTGGCGTAGGTCCAGGGGGCGGAGCCCCCGGAAACTCAAGGGTTTTAGGCACTAAATTACCATCAAATGAGCATCTAGGGGCCCGCCTTAGGGCCCTAGGTAGAATCCAGGTGGCAGCGCCCCCGAAAGCTCAGAGGTTTTAGGCTTTTAATCACGGTCAGGTGAGCATATATTGATACCTCATTAGTTTGTGACACTAACAGGTCACTATTCTTTTTTTTTCTCTCTTTCTTTCTATTTCCCGTTAATATACTTTTCAAAAAAAGTGGGGTTGGGGCAAGGCCCGCTCGGCCCCTGGATCCGCGCCTGAACTGAAGTTCAGTAGATACACCTATGTTTACAAACAACTTATAATTAATAGACTTCTACCTCTACATGTACTGCCTGTTATTGTATGTAGCAAATGTTTAATAATAATAAGGATTTAAGAAAAACAATTTTGAAAGTTACTTGTAAAAGAATTGAAATAAATTATAAACCTTTACTCTACTCTTCAAAAAAAGCCCTATCAGATTGACATAAGTCTATCTTTTTTTAAATAAAACTAAAATGTAAGACCTAATAGTGGGTAGGTACTATTTTTTTAATATAATGTAGCGCAGCTAGTTTAAATCTTGTTTGCTTTCTCCTCTCTTTTTGGTTTTATTATGCAGGTTGTCCCATGCAGAAGGTTTGATACCCAGGCTTTTTTCGTACACGTCCCTAGTCCACCCTCATCTTGAGAACTGTTCCAGCGTCTGGGATCCCTAAAACATCTCAGATGTCCAGGATCTTGACAAGATCCAGCGCCGGGGCACATGCTATGTCACAATGGGGCCTACAAGAGAACCAGCAGCGTGACTGAGATGATGACGTTTTAGTGGCCTACTCTATCTACAAGGCACTCTGCAAGTAGACTGGGAATGGTGCACAAGATAGTCAATGGTCTCTCTGCCAAAGCGCTATTTTCCTTCAACAAATCACGATCATGGAAGAACCATGACATGACCCTCCAGTTGCACCAAGCCAGAAGCGACATAGAAAAGTTTGAATTTGACCAACAATCTGTCCCAAAGATAATGGAACTGACTTTCAGGAAATGTAGTGCATGCTGACAGTCCAGAGAACTGCCAGGGACTACTCCTAAGGCATCTAATTCCCTTATCCCACTAAAAAAAAAATCATCTGTCTTCCTCACACCACTTGTAGTCTTTAGTACTGACTAGTTCATGTTTCGGATAGGCTACATAGCCCTTTGAATATTACCAGAACTTTTAAGAAGAAGAAGAAGAAGAAGAAGAAAGAAAGAAGAGAAGATATAGCGAAGATCATGAAAGTATTTATTTGTTCTTTTAAATGCGTGTACATGTAACATAGCTTTTTGATTAATTCAAGTTCTGACAAATATATTAGGGATGCTGACCTGGATACTAAATTGAAGGGGGGAATAAAATGATGTAGGAGTAGTACAATAGTAGTACTTTAAAATATTAATAATAATAATAATAACAATAATAATAATAGTACTAATAATGACAATGATCTTCTTCTTCTTGATTTCTTTCAGGTTAGAGAACTGCGGAGTTGTATCCTTCGCAGATCGGGTCAATGGATTGTATTGGATCATATAGCAGTAATAGCATAGCAGTAATAATAACAATAATAATAATGATAATAGTAGTGATAACAATAATGTCCAATGTAAAAAAAAAAAAAGTACTCATAAAACTCAGTATATACCTGTGCCTTACATAGTAATATAGCATGTTGATAATTGTATAAAAAATCGTATGGATTTTATTTTAAAGTATATAATTTTCTAAATTTATAGTAAAATTTTACAACTAAAAAAAAAAAATGAATTTCAAGAGACAGCAGCCCCCCCCCCATTTTATTTGTTACCTTTCTTTTGTTGATATATATGTCATGTTGCATTTAGAAAGATCATTATAGAACAAATTATGTTGATCAATGAGTTCTAAATGTTAATAAAATTAGTTAATACTGCTTAATTCTTTTCTTTTCATTTTCTTATTATGTGAAAGATATGTGATGATGCCGGCGGCAAGGGAGGGGGCCTAAAAAGGGGCCCACTTCGTGCGATTTTTTTTTTTTTTTTGGCACCCGAAAATTTTTTCCCTACGGGAAGGGTTATTTTTTCCACCGCCACCCCTTGGGCGCCAGGAGGGCCCAACTTTTTCCAAAAGGGTGTTTTTACCTTTTTTCTAGGGAGGGGCCCCCCCCCCATGGATCCGCCACTGGCTGGTGATTATGATGATGTAGGCACTCTGTAATGATAATGCTGTATGACTGAGTTGTGATGGGGCTGATGCAGTCTTGTGTATAGAATTGAGTAATTGGTGTTCGACCTTGTGATTTCTTTTAGATCTGGCATCAGCGAGATAGATTAAATCATCCATCCTCATAGGCGGAAATAAGAGAGTGGGCAAGGCTAAAGTATAATGCAGTATAAAAATGTTTTACAGTAGAGAGAGGGGAGGTTAAATAATAAGTCAGTGCCAAAATGACAGCATGGTTATTGTGGTGGTTGGGTTGGGGGTGGAAGAGGGAGGGTAATAGGGCTTATGGAAATGTCAGTATTGGAAGGGGTCCTGGATTGAAAATGTTACTGTCCGGGATGGGGGCAAATGTCAACAAATCTGTGACGACGAATCGAAAATGAAAAGAACGAGGCAAAATTGAGATATCATTGGGGAGGGGCACAATATGAAAGATCATTGAAGGCGAGACGTGAATGATTAATTATTTGGGCATTAAAAATATGAAAATAGCACTTGTTAAGTGGGCTAAATGATCTGTGCATTTTTGATTGATAATCATTGATTTAAAAAGGTGAAATGGGTCATTATATTTGCTTTACTGAACTGATTTCTGTTAATGTACTTAATTTCAATCAAGCCAAATGGGTGTCTCATTCATTTTTAATCGTATTATTTAATCATTAATGATTAGCTAAAGATTCTGGCCTGAAGCAGCTTTTTTGCTATTAGTCTCTTCTCAATGACAATTTGCATTATTTTTTTAAACGCCAGCGTCAATTTACGTGAGCTTTCGTAGATTGCATATAGCAAATCAACAAATTGTTGGGTCACGTAACCCAACACTTTGTAGATTTGGGTAACCTGTTTCACGAAAGGGCGCAAAACGTGAACGTGAACGTGACACGTGACACGTGACCGTTCGTTGCAAGCCAAAAACAACAACAAATGATTAAAATTGGGGCTTATTTACCCACTGTCGCCACATAAGTATTACAACGCTCTTTCTTTAGTTCCTGCTATTATTATTACCCCATTTTTGACAGGTAGGTACCTGTACCTGCCAACAATAACCTATTCAAACCCTGAGAGGGACGAATGTTGGCAATACAGCTTGTCCAAGGATGTGAGCACGGAGCAACGATCGGACTCAGGACCTATCGTATGAGAATCAAGAGCTTTCATCAATACCACAGTGCTCCTAAACTGGTCCTATTATTGCCTTTGTTTTTGTTTAAACTAGAAGCTTATTTTTGCCTCATAGAAGGCAGAACCGACAGGCAATAATGACATATTCAAATTATTGTTATAAAACATGATTATCAATGATCTCCTAATGTAGACTGCGGGAAATGGTTTGTTATTAATCAACCTGATGGCTAATGATTGTGCATTTTATATTTGATTATAAATGCAGAGTTAGTGATTATGGTAGTTTTGTGGTAACGGTTAGTTTTTTTTCCCCTCCCTCTTCTCTCCGTTCTCTCTACCTCCCTCTCCCTTTCTCCTTCTCTATATCTTCCTGTCTTTCTCTTATTCCCCTCCCCGCCTCCCCACTCGAACAGGCAAACACATGTGATTTTACGAGACATGCGATAGAAGAGCCGTGGTTCTGTACAGCGCCGACCAATTTGACTTGTTCAGACTTTGCATGGACTTGTGCCAACAAGAAATACGCAGCGACTCTTAACCGACCTGCTATGACAAAACATGACCAGACATTGTTTAAAGGGTAAGCACGCACGTAAACTCCCGGGGAGGGAGTGGGGGTATACATCCAAAACTTGTGAGGGTTCGGCGTCAAAATGTCAGTGATGAAAATGGTGGAGGTAAAAATGCCAGCGGTAAAAATGCCAAAGGTAAAAATGTCAAAAGTTAAAATGCCAGAGGAAAAATATCAGAGTTGAAAATAAAAGAGTTAAATAGGACAGAGGTAAAATATCAGAGGTATAACTGTCAGAGGTGACAATGCCAGGGGTAAAATTGCCAGAGGTAAAAATGCCAGAGGTAAATATGTCGGGTTCTCCTTTAAATAAGTCCCATCTGATGAAAAAAAGGTCTATAGTTGATCCAACTCAAGGAATCTGTACATTTTGACGCCGATTTCTTTCGTAATATATTTGTATATTTTTCACAGGCAAAAGCAACCTATACCAGTGCGAGGAGTCAACTTTGTGACAGTAACTGAACGAGACAAAAGTAAGTGTAAACAATATTAAAGTCAGACAGTTGTTGAAGAAAAAAAATCAACTTGATACTAACTTTATTTTAGTAGAAAGGGAAATGAAAGAAGCAGATCAGTTAAAGTTTGAGGGAAATCGGGTAAAACCTAGAAAATGAATCTTAGTTTATAGTTGTAATCGATGAAACCTCAACTGGCAACTCCATAACGTACCTATCAAGGACCTCTGCCATTTGCTTTGTAGTAAAACATTATTAAAATTCCAATTACCTTCTAAAAATGAATCTATACGTAAAACCTTGATGTAATCATTGCACACAGACCTACATTTTATAGAACCCATTTATGAAATAGATTTAATCCTTAATAATAAAACAAACAAGAAAATGGGAAGTCTGATAATATTTCTGTACCAGAAAATGAGAGAGATGATCGAAAGGTACGGAGTTGCCATTTTGCCGGTGATTGGTTGCAACTTTTAATAGAAGTTTCTGTATATCTTTTTTTTCGAGTTTAATGGCCGAGTAAGGACGTATATTTTCGGCGCGCTCGCTCGCAACATTAGTCTGAAAATAAGCTCATATTCATCGTAATAATTATATAAATCCTCTGCAAAAGTCAAAAGCTCATGGTGGATAAAAATAAGGGAAGGAGATACTTGAGGAGGCCAAGGGGTCGTTTCATGAAACCAACTCCATAACAGTCACATCTTTGTCCGCGAAGCGGACAACCCGTTCCTCAAGACCATAATGATAAGCGACAAATTCATTATTTCGGTACTATCGGCCAAATACAACACTCTTTGTCACGATCCATCAGATTTTATCCTGAATTACCAAAAGAGATTATAAAATAATAATAATAACAACATTTATAATGCGCACATATCCACCCCAAGAGATGCTCAAGGCGCCTTAACAAATTCTGGATATTATTACCCCGGCTTTAGCTGTGCTGCCATTGCGGCGCTCTAGCATTTCAAGGAATTAATTCCTGCCAGGTACCCATTTACATCACCTGGGTTGAGTGTGGCAAATGTAGATCAATGCCTTGCCAAAGGACATTAGTGCCGCGGTGGGACTCGAACCGCGGACCTTGTGATCGACAGTCAGGTGACGCATCCACTGACCACGACACCTCTACATCGACCACGACACATTATGAAGGTTAATGTCACTCAAAATATTTGAAAAGTAAAAAGCTAAGAGAGTGTTAGCACAGATGAAACAAATATTCAATTTGCATGAAAGCATGTGTTACTAAAGATATCTTAGAATTCATAAACATTGATGAAACTCGAGGTTGCTTTGGCGAAGAGCGAATCGGAATTTGGAAGTAAGAGGATACCATAACTCATATCCAATTGAAAGAAGACCCACATTGTATTTCTGGTTAAGTGAATTTGATGACTCACAGTTTTAACATTTGTTTATCAAATAATAGTGTGATATCATTTTTATCAAGGTTATGCTTGAAAATGAAAAAAATATAGAGAATTACCAATACGAAAACTATCGTCATTCTCATGTGTATGTAAATACAGACTGTTCCATCTTCGGCGACTTTTCTATGGTAGACTGATGTATGCTCAAATGATATTATCATATTTACTCGTTAAGGCATTACAGCTTTATAAGAACAATACATTTTGCTTGAATAATGCTTTTAAATCAATACCAATAAGAACTGATCAGCCAAAAAAAGAGGTTGAATATCAAGAAATAATTTTTGAAATTGACTTTCAGTTTTCACTTTTCGCTGCTCATACCCTAACGTAAAGTTGCCTTAAGATGGCTTTACAAAAATATATGACAGGTTTTGGGTCGCGACAAGTCTCTTGACGGGGAAGTTGTCGCTCGTCTTGGCAAAAACGGTTTTGAGAAACACTTGGCGGACAAGTCGAGCGACGGTGTCGAGATGTCGTTGATCTTGTAGTTGTGACGGTTTCGAGAAACGACCCCCATGTTCTGTCGATGGCTCCATCCGTAATTTTGTTTGGTTTTATTTTGCGTTCAAAAAGATACAAATTCTAACTCAAATTACAAAAATTCGAATATCTGCTCCAATGTACCCGACGCCACACGTTGTCCAGTTGTGTTTCTCGCTTGTCTTCTCTCTAACCTCTTTTGCATGTATTTTTCTCCTTTGTTTCCTGTTTTTGTCATGTTTATGTATTTTGTTCTAGTTCCTCTTGGGTCTATAGTCGAGTTTATCGATTCATTACTATTGGCTTACAGACTTACGATATGCATTTTATATTTCTATAGCACAGTCCTTAATATTTAAATTTGTTAAACAATGATGATTTTTGTTTGGATACCGTAAGAAAATATTATGCAGACAACGAGGCTTGTAACACCAACACTAACTATAGTTTTGCAAATTCCATTTCCGATATAATGAATTCATCACCAGGTTTTGACAGGGATTCTGATTACAAATATTCCGTCCATCCTCCATCTTGCGTCTATTTCACTGAAAATCACTTTGAGCAAGAAATTTGTAAAATTGCAGATGAAAACATTTCATTACTGCATTTCAATTTAAGAAGTATCAACAACAAACTCGATAACTTGCAATTTCTTTTAGAAAACTCACAGCAGAGTTGTACCGCCATTGGCTTTAATAACAGAAACCTGGTTAGCAAATGATTCCAACGTTGCATTTACCCTACCTAGATTTTCTTTAATTGTTAATAACAGACCAAAAGAGAATAGATGGAGGGGTCGGCATATACTTTAGAAAGAAATATGATCACAATAGCATCCATTCACAACAAGCAATTTTGATAGATCCCAATAATTGGGAAGGTATAGTCACTCTATATCTACAATAATAAGAAAATATCCAAAAACTGTGTAAACCCCCCAAAATAACAAAAACTTTCTTATCATCCTGCCCATATGTGGCAAAGGTAGTTCCAGCGATGTACATTGATGTCCTTAATGTCCTGAGGGTGCAAACCAGTTTTCACTTCATACAGTTTCCTAGTGAGAAGGGTGGCTCAACTTACCCACTGGCTCATTTTACCTCACTTTACGGCGTCGGAAGGCCCCAAAACCTCCCGCTATTACTATATAGATTATTGTGAATATGGGGATATGTTTATAACGAAAGTTCATGGAACACGACAAACCGACCCAACGGAAAGTTCCGACGGAACGAATTAAGTCAGAGGATTTTGACGATACGTTTTGAAAAGGCCGCTGTTCAGGCATCCGTTGCAGGATGTTTTGGCAGAAAAACATTAGATAAGATATTAAAATACTCGTTCCATGATATATATTGCAAGATCACCTAGGTAACAACTTCTTAATGAGAAGCTACGAAAGTTGGGTAACCTTTTTATACGCACTAAAGGGTACTGAGAAGCATTTTCCGGTATTGTCGTTCATCCTATAAAAAATCTTCATGACATGTACGAATTGCAAGTAAAGTAATTATAAATCTTATATCTTTCAGATATATCGAGTCCAGCTCATTGTTATAATGAGAGGTTACCTCCGTGCGCCGTAGGCTCCACAGCCTTTCTAACCCCATGGCAGCGGGCTACTTCTTCAAAGGAAACTGGTATTCCAACTACTGCCGTCGTCGTAGCTTTGTAATTCCCAGTTCCTTGAAATGCCTCACCAATAAAACCCTGTATTTTCACGGGGACTCCACCTCGAGACAGTATTACGAATACATCGTGAAGACTCTAAAGAGTACCCTCAAACCGAATCCGCCAACCCTGCAATCTAACTGGAAGGTTGGCCCTTCTATGGCTGAAGACAAAGTTAACAACTTTACGGTTCACTATCGCCATCACGGATACCCGATCCGGAATAACTGGACGGATGCATCCGAAGTGCAGTATATAGAGGAAGCTCTTGATAAGCTAGGAGCGACACCAAATACAGTCTACATGTTTACAATATGGGCGCATCTAACCACCCTAAACATTAGTTTCTATGAGCATCGAGTGAGAAGGATAAAGGCCGCGGTGGAAAGATTGCACCGCCGAAGTCCAGAGACGCTTGTCGTCATAAAAAGCGCGAATACCCGGGGGCACGGGAGCGCGGGATCGGCTCTAACGATGAGCGATTGGTACGCGCGAGAACTGGACAAGAAGCTTAGGGAAATATTCAAGAGCTACGATAAGAAAATTGTATTCATAGACCAGTGGTCGATGGTGGTAGGATTTTCGAATGTGGATGCCGTTCATCCAGGCGAGGTAATTATATCTAGTGGAATCGGTACATTGCTGTCATATATATGTCCAGAGGCCTAGATAGCGGGGGTGAGGGGGTGCCGTGTACAAACATCCCCCCAACCCTCAATCTATGTTTCAAGGCCCCCTCGCAAGAAAGAAACAACATTTTATAAGCAGCTTTTTAGTGCACTAAAATGCATACTTTCAGCACTTCAAATTCAAAAGTTTTCTAGTTCGGTCGCTACAATCCTTCGAATATCATTATACGCCATCGCCTGGAATAAAACGTATAAGGCGCTATCTTGTTTTTCAACGGCTGGTTCAAATTTACCGAATATTTGTGGGGCACCACAAATATTAGAAATGGTTATATTTATGGATATTTCAGCCGTCTCTGAACCGGTTTTGATCAAACAAAGATGATTTTGTCATTTTAATTGTATATTCTTTCAAATTTGACACTCAGTTTTTTTTATTATCTCACAAAAATATTATTTCGTGTAGCGCCCTCTGCAACAAAACTCAACTATCCCTTTAAGACCGAAGAGGCGCCTTAAGGTACTATGTCCCATTTGCAGGCCAAAAAATGAAAAGGTTAAATTCCAACGGCATTTGAAAGACAATACTAATTTAGAACTTCCCTAAAAAAGGGGGCTTGAAAATGTCTTTAAGTGGGAAAATAACGACTATTAGTTGTCGAATCGACTTAGGAGCTATAGAGCCAGTAAGTAATAGTCTGATTTTCAGACCATTGTACCGAATGGTCGTACGTTTTATGCTGCGCAAAGATTCAATCAGTTTAATTTTGGCCATTACAAGAAGTGGGTTATTGATGTAGACAAATGCTCATGTACCCTTTACAGCTCATTTTATGTATGTTATTACCAAAGATGAAAAAGAGCCAGTCAGTCACTCAATAGTGTCTGACAGTGAAGTCTAGCAAGTAAACGGGTTTCCTTGCATAATTTGAATATTAGGACACTGCTAACGTTTAAATTTCACAGATAGGACATACATGACATATTCATAATTCCTGCAAAGTTCTACAGAATTTGATGTTGGCTGCAAAAGGGACATAGTATCTTTAAAATCAAAATCAATTCCCCCTTTCAGTAAATAAACAAATAGCATCGTCTCTTAAGCTAGAAGCTATGTTTATTAAGGCTATATACTATTTTATGGAAAAGTATATGTTCTTCATAAATAGGATATGATTTGCCTTTCGTTACAGTATACTCGTTATTACGATATTCAATTTCACGAGGGCAGTTTTGTGCTCGGTCGCTGGTCCCTCGCTGATTCATTATTTATGTCATTTTAGAGTCATATGATACTTACAACTCTGTTTTATTAGGTGTGCATTGTAATCAATCATGTAAATTATGTTTAGAACATATTCAAGGAAGCTATTTTTTTACTCATACTACAAAATAAACATTCTCCCAAGCCTATGGATACTACCTTCATGGTAGTGACCATTAAAAAAAATCTTCTATGTCACTCTTTCTTGCTACCAGTGGAGATATATTATCCAATCTAAGGCCTAAAGAGAGATAAACATAATCTTTGATGAAACTTTGCTTAAAGCAAGGGGAAAAATATATAATTTTCAGAAAAGTTTTTAAGCGAACCATTTTGAAAGTGCCAATACATAGCCTATGTATATGAAATGGAAAGTGAACAATATGCTGGGTCTCTCGGGAGGGAGGGGGGGTATGCATACAATAAATTGTATTTCACTAACCACCCCCCCCCTAACAACAACAACAAAATAAATAGGGTAATTGACTACGCCACTGTATATGTCTTTAAGAATTGATCTCTTACGTTTATTTTGATTGTCATCTGATGGTCCTTCCTTGTTTCATCTTACTTTTCTATTCTTTGCTTTTTTGCACGTTATCAAACGCAGACTGATAACTAATGTCTTTCAAATATTTATTGTTTAACTTAATGAATGATGGGTTATCATTGAATTCAATTCAAAAAAAAGTTTATTATGTAAACATGTAAATACAAATAATAATGAACAAGAATATTGTAAGATAAATTAGTCACGGCTCGTCGGTGCTTGTTCCTTTAGTTTATGCTTATACTGTCCGATTTCGGCTATTTGTTCATTTTTGCGATGTTCTCTGATAAGGGCATGAAGAAGAGCTTTAGTTGCTATTCGTTGCTATTTCTTTTAGCTATTTAGTTAATCTTTCCTTTTCTCATCCATGTGACTCACTTCAAATCTTATTCTTATTTTGTATTCACTGTTTCTCGTTTTTCTTTGCCGGATAATAACAATAATGATAATTTTGGGGGAATGTGAAAGTCAATATTGGCCCTGACTGGCAGCGTCGGGGGTAAAACCTATATGAGCGTGCGTACTTGCTATGGAGGATGTTGTCATTTTAAATTTCAGACCCTATATCTCTAAAGAGATCATGTTTGGATTATTTAATGTGCGCGTATTTCAGTAGGTGAAGGACAAGGATATGAAAATTACCTTAATTTGATTTTCCCAAAGGCTTTGAGATTATGTGAATTAGATTAAACTAATTTAAATGAATGAAAAATACCGCGCATCCCTTTCGATTTTTCACTACATAATTATACAGAACGTATATTTCACACTGATAACAGCATTTCCATTCTAAATATACAATGGCTGTTGTATATTTAGAATAGCAATAAATTGTTATCAACAACAAAAACCCTGAAAATTTATTGTGAGCCAACTATCAGCTGTATAAAATATGTTTGTCATGAAGAAGAAGTACACTGTATCATAGTGTTTACTTGATACTTTAATTAAATTAATCCATACATGCTTTCTAGAGCAACATTGTTTTGAAAATGGCATGTCAAAATCCATTAGTGATAGATTTCATAAGGCAGTAAAGATGTTAGTATCGCATGCGAAACTCATGCAATATTCATATTGTGTGATGATGTGCAGATAGAAACAGGGGCATACTATTATTAGTAGTTATTAGGTGGCGCGACATGGCGTCTTCCTATACATTGTTGGTTCTTCGTGTGTCTTAAAAAGCGTAAGTTGGCGTCTCGTCTCCTAATCGTGTTAATTGCCTGGTGGCAACGTTGCGGGAACGTATCCAGATTCCAGGGCCCTGTCTTACAAAGAGTTACGATTGATCCAAACCAATCGCAAGTTTGCAGTCTCCTTTCTCTTATGTACATAGTTGCGATTAATATCAACTCTTTGTAAGACAGGGCCCAGGTTGTCATTTTGTTTTCATTGCCTGAATGGATCTTGTACTACTCTTGCAACAGCACATCTACGATAAGTCGTTTCCTTTACGTTAGTCTTATTTATTTTTTTATTTTTTTACTCCGGATAAACATCATCACAAATGTGGTAGGCAAAGCTAGCATTCGAAATCAGCTGGTGACCAGCCCATAGGCCCAGTAGACGTAAACACGTGCATTGAATGCGTGCTTCTAACACCAGGTTTTGGGGCGGGGCCCAGTGGCGTATCCAGACCTTGGTATCAGGAGCAAAATATATCAACCTAATGTGGTCCATATACTTTCAGTAAATAATTCATTTTCTGACGGGCTTGATTTATGTTACGGGGGTATCGCCACAGTGGCGGATCCAAGGGGGCCGGGGGGCCCCGGCCCTCTCCCCTAGGAAAAAAATGCCTCCCTTGGCGCTGAAGGAGGGGAGGTGGTGGTTGGAACAAAATAGCACTTTCCCTCCCTGTTGAGCCAAAAAAATAAAAGTGCTCACTACCCCTGAGCGGAAAATCGGCCGGCATGATTTTCAAATTTTCACACGAAGTGGGCCCTTTTGGCCCCCCTCTTGCCACCGGCTGGATCCGCCTCTGTATCTCCCAAAATGACTATTTCCTTTTATTAGAACATGACTATAATTTGTGGGTCTCATGACTTACTATGATTCCACTGAGCCCAATGCTTTTTAATTTTCAAAGGTGTGGAATAATCTCCTAGACAAAACACCAAAACAAAAATGCTTCATCCATAAATGTTTTTTTTTTAAATACGTATATACAAAATTATTCTTCCTTATTCCTTCTCCTCCCAATTCTTCTTCTTGTTCTTCTTGTTCTTATTCTTCCTCCTCTTCTTCTTCATCATCATCATCTTCTTCTTCTCCTTCTGGTTTACCCCGAGTACGTGGCTAGGATTTCTTTACTATATTATATGTTTTTGTATGTATTTTTCAGTGTCTCTAATTTTCATTATTTGTACAATATGGTATTGTAAGTTTTGCTGCGCATTGTAAATTGCATCTACCAGTAACAATCTGTATTAATTTTGTTCTATTTGAATTGCTTTATTTTTTGGCTTTTTGTTGTATGTCCTTAATCACGACTATGAAGACAACAGCTTTGTTGATCATGTTTTCGTCCTGTATAGAAATGTTTCAATAAATTTATAAATAAATAAATTTAAAAAATCTTTTGTCCTGCTATTAGGTTTTTTTTTATTTTTTATAAAAAGTTGTTTCGTATATTTCTTGGTGGAAAATCTGACAGGAGAGGCGAATTGGCTCTTGCCCTCCTTCAAATAACCTAGTGGCATATTAAATATTTCATTTATATACAGATTTGTTGTCTTCAGTGTCTCTAATATTCATCATATTTTCAATGTGCTTTTGTAATTTTGGCTTTAGGGGGGGGTAAAGGGGAGCTGCAAAAAAAGGTGTAAATTTATAATCACTCTAGAAATTTTGTCCAAGAAAAGCAGGCCTATGAATCATAAAGAGAGTGCACAATCAATGACGGACAAGGAGACTTGAAAGAAGAGAAAAGAGAGGGAGTAGGGAATATGACGGACGACAGAAGAGATGGGAATAAAGGGATATGAAAGAAGAGAGAAGAGATGGGATTAAAGGAATATGAAGGAAGAGTGAAGAAATGTGAATAAAGGGATATGAAGGAAGAGAGAAGAGATTGGAATAAAGGGATATGAAGGAAGAGAGAAGAGATGGGAATAAAGGGATATGGAGGAAGAGAGAAGAGATGGGATTAAAGGGATATGAAGGAAGAGAGAAGAGATTGGAATAAAGGAATATGAAGGAAGAGAGAAGAGATGGGAATA
>CP137683.1:22821294-22881862 GCA_037976565.1 Mesocentrotus franciscanus | reverse complement strand
CTCCTATTCACACTCCTATCCTGATCACAGCTAAGGTCTGCATGCTCGCCCATCCCTGGACTTCTCGAACTTCAAGAGCTTTGTCATAGCAGGGAGGTCCCACCTCCCTGGTCATAGTTAGTATATTGATCACATAATATGGTCCCACATGCCCTTTTCTGGATTCGTTCCAAAGTCCAAATTTTGTGTGAGGTCTCCGTTAAAAACAGGTACTCCATAATCCAATATTGGGCGAATATCCCTTGTAAACTGTTACTAGATCACAGAATGGTAATCTGTATGTTTTGAGAATACGAAGCATGACACGTTTTTTACTGGCACGGCATAAACGGTGTGATATATAACTGTCCCATTTCAAATTTGACTGCACAGTTATTCCTAATATCTTTGCTTTTTGTACACTATTTTGTACACCATAGAGTACCGAAGCTGTGACATTTGAACACGACTACTGAACTTGCGTTATTATTCATATTTGTTCATCGTCTCTACAATGCTATTTGAACAATATTTGATGACAATAGACGGCACTCTGGTACTTTTGTTACTTGTTAGGTAGCGTCATAAGGCAATCACATGGCAGATAAATGATCATCAGTATGGGCCCAGGGGGTCTAATAATTTAACTGAATTCGAACCCGAGCCATATTCTCTCTTTCTCTCTGTCTCTCTCTCTTTTGTCATTGCCTTCATTTTTCATCGCTTACTACCTTCTCACCACGGAGTATGTAATGTGTAATAATATGCCTCAATCAAAGAGAATGTAATCACTAATATTGCTGAAATTATTATTTTCTTTCCCCTTCTTCTTCCTATGTAGTAGTAGTACCAGTAGGAGTAGTAATAGCAGCAGTATCATAATAACCAATTATCATTATTATCGTTATTATCCCCTTCAAAAAAAAAAGAAAGATGTGTAACTAATCAATACAAAATACAAAACAAGCAGAAAAACATACAATATCAAATGATGCATATTTGTTATCTAGTACCCTCAGCTATCAGAATCTGCTCGTTTTGTCATAAGGTTGGTGGTGGATGTGACCACCATGGCCGTTATCAATTTGAATTCTATAAATACCACATTTTTTTCTAAAATGTAACAACAAATATAAAAACAAATGTAAGCATCTAAGTCAGTGTAATTTTATATTCCAGTTTGATTGCAATCCAATCTTAGATAATTGAGGTCACGATAAGGTAGAAAAAATGTTATTAATACTGAAAATCGTATTATAAGAAATTAAATATAAGTTGGAAAAATATTAACGTAACTGACTGATATGAAAAATAAATAGTCGTGTCTGTGTACAAGAATGTCCAACTGTTTAACTGATTCAAATCCAGGGGGGTGTTTCACAAAGACTAAGATCGACTTTAAGTTGGACTTAAGTATAACAGGCCGTTCATGCCATTGGTCGCTATCCCAATTGGTCTCTAAATTATAATCTTTAGATAATATTTTTTCCTTCAATAATGAATTATCAAAAAATGTAAGTTTTGTAGATTTTTTACCATGATTTGTACATCCCTTGAGAGACCAATGCCAGTAAATAATGATAGCAAACAATGGCATGAACGGCCTGTTATACTTAAGTCCAACTTAAAGTCGATCTTAGTCTTTGTGAAACACCCCCCAGATGCAGAAGATTGTTTTCAGGTAATAGTCATGTCTGATATAGCAGTTGCTATGACACCTCATTATTACTGGGATGTGTAACCAAAGTTTCATGCTTCACTTAAAGAGAAGGTTGAGTTCTGGAAAGAGGTGAACAATAATTTGTGAGTGTTATCATTGTTATTATGCAAGTGTGGAAGAACATCAGATAAAACATGTTCCCTGAAAAGCATGGCTCTTCAAATGCCTTAATATACTAAATATGGCATGTAACAGCATAAAAAATCGGGACGGATTTCTTTGCCACATGTTCGTGTAGTTCCATATACATCTTTCTCTGTACAGTCCTTGTAACTTTGCCAAGACTGGGCCAAATTTCTTATCATTTTGATGATTCCAGAACCTTGCAGTACACACCAATACTTATATGCTAGATGATCAACCTTTCCTGATCGATTCCACACCGTTTCTTTCACAATGCAATCACATGACCAGAACTCAACTTTATCTTAATCTTTAGGCAAAACACCTTGCACAAGGATGTAAGCAGTATAGCACTGTTAAGGAACGAACCTTTTGTATGAGAGTCTCGAGTCCTCACCAATACACCAAAGTGATCTATAATGTTATTTGGATATTCAGAAGCTGAGAAATAATTTTCGGACATTGTTTTCAATCTAATATTATCAAAATTCTCTTCAATCTTCACAATGAAGGGAAATTAAAAAAAAAAAAATGTTCCCAACTTGGGTTCGAAGGATTTAACAGAGAGAGAGAGAAGTGAATATTCTCACGATTAACGTCTTAACGACCATGTATATTTATATTTAGGTTTTCCTGTCTATTGCAACACCCGTCACAGTCAATTACATACTTTTTCACTCAATTTCGTCCAAAAACTTCTTAATCTTGCACATCTCCTCGTCAGTTTCGTCTTGGTCATTATTTTTTTTTTTAACTTTGACCAATCAATTCTCATAATTTCGTCAAAGTCAAATCAACTTTGTCATCCTCGGCTGCCATGATCTCATTTATGTGTTATTCATTCTATTTCCAATGTTTTCTAAATATTTTCAAAACAAATGATCATATATACTGTACCTGTGCTCCAGACCTATATTTCATTATTACTACGAATGTACGGATGATGGTTACAAAAAAATTGAGATTTAGTTTTTTTTTAAATTACCCCGATTTTTAGGGGATGTAGTTTGAAAACTCGCCAATAAGACTTGCAACTCAAGTGAACAATAGATGAGTGAATGATGGAAATTCAAAATAAGTTCTTGAGAATGCTTGAAAATATGATAATTAATTGACTTGGCAACCGAAATGAAACCATAAGTTTAGGAATCGATTTTGCGGCAAACACGGTTATTTTTAATCCACTTTTTGAATATTTTTATGATAAAAATTAATGACAAATTATGTTTTGGAACGAGTATGAATTAATGAATTTATAGGTACAATAATAAATCATGATATTTATTCGACAGCTGTTCACAGGGGAATGAATATGCATAAGATGAGAAGACAGGTTGGTTTGGTTTTATTTTCCGTATACAAATTTAAATACATACAAGAATACAATTTACAAATATTATTATTAGTACTATTATTATTTATTTGACCAATCGGAAAACCACAGGTATGGGGGAAGTTCCACTTCTCCATGAACTTGTCAGATATGGCACGCCATTCCTCAGGAGTGGTGGGGCACTTCATCATCTCATCCCTGTACTCTTTGATGATGGCTTGGCACACTTCTGGGATGAGCAGGGATATGGTGTTGTGAGGCACCCTCTACCCATAGGACATTAAGCGATACTTGGTTCCAGAGGCAAGATGCCGAAGAGTGAGGGCAAGCTTCAGGCCCGGATCAAGGGCATCTGTAGAGGTTGTATTCTGCTTGGTGATTCTCGGGCCCACTCTGGTTAGCAGTTCGTCGAACATCTCTGGGGGCACCCGCATGAAACTCTGGAAGGCTGCCTGGTCTTCGTTACGGAGTTCCACAAGAAGCTGATCATACAGGCCGAACTGTCGTCGCCTACCGATCCACGGTCGGACCCAGAATCTCCGTTGACTTCTTCTCTTTATTCTTCTCCTGATGACATGGACTAGGTGAATTGCCAGTTCCATGACGTTCTGCTGATGTTGGAGAACCGCGATTTCGTATTGTATGCGCAGCCTGTCGGGACCATCCATCTTCTGAGGTGGTTCTTCCAGACACGATCAGTAGGAACCTCTGTCATCACCCATGAGGGTCGGAGGAGAAGTGATGAGGAGGTTGGGCGGAACCCATTTATATACGCAGGAAGAACGTTGGGTGCGCTAGAGACACGTTCAGCACTCGTTCAGCACGCTCATATTCGCTGCATGTTCGCTGGACATTCGTTTGAAACGCGCTAGGTATGCGCTAGGCGTTCGTTAGACCACAGCCGCCGAACTTACAACGAATAAACAGCGTGTGCTCAGCGCATGTCTGGCGTTGGTCTAGCGCGCTCTGCGCATGTTTGGCGTCCTTCTGGCGAGTACAGACTACAGTCATGCGTCGAGCTCCGCGCACATTTTTGAGCGTGCACAAAAAATCTCGACGCACACAGCGAATGACGGCGAACGCATAGCGTTGGTCCAGCGAGCTCGACGAATGAGTAACGAATGATGACGCACGCCTAGCGAACGACGACGCACTGGCCAAAATTGCAAATTTCCAATGCGCGGGCCATGCGTCCCCCGTGCGTCGTCTATGTGTGACAGGGCCTTTAAGCGGAAAAGTGAAATTTTGGTCACAACAAGGTCGCGGACTATTATTTTTGTCGATGCGCCTACACGTGTGGCGATCGTTTCTTCTCGTCTGCTGCAGATAACCTAATTTTCCCAGCAGTGCCGAACTCTTGTCTAGTTCTAGTTAGTTTATCAATGGTGCTAACGAAGGAGCTGGTTTGTAAAATATCAACAAATGTATTACGGGGGGAAGTCTGTGTTCAATTAATCTTTATCGAAATCACTCATACAAAAATACAACTTTATTTTCATGATTTGGGTCGTTCTATAGCAGAATGCCTAGTTCTTCTAAAAATATGTCTACGCTTGTACTGTGAGGTCAATAGATTGTACATATCATAATATCTTCTTTCTGTTATATTAGCTTATATCTACACTTTTTGAGTCAATAAAATTTCCGCTGAAGGTTATATTTGGTCTGAATTTAAATGATAGCGAATTAGAAATATACATCGCAACTCCACCTCCCATACAAGACTGTCTATCAGAACGTATTAAGTGAATAATCATTGATGTTGTATATAGGAGGCATGTGTTCACTCAACCAAGTTTCAGTAATGCCTGAATATTGTATTACCTTAGACCTTACTCGATTTCCCGAAATAAAGCGACTACAATCTCACCGGCAGTATCACCGTCTCTTTATATCTTGAATTCCTCTCATTCCGATTCTTAGTCAGGGATATTCCGTAAACGATGTCTGATGAAAGGACGTAAAATATCATCAAGGTAAAGCAGGTTATGACCATTGTTAACAACAAACACAATCGAGTCTTTTCCAAAACCATGATTGCTTTTTAAACGCCTGTCGCAAGGGAACGCAATTAAGGAATGGCTGACCGCTGTTGTATTCATGCACATGCATGTAATTCAGTCTCGATGGCGCCCTTCAATTTGCGTGTTATTCACCGCACCCCCCATAACAAAAAACAACGGACTTGCTACCTTTGCTTTGTGCGTCCACGAAGTCGCTACGTGGCAAAATAAGAGGAACCTAAATTTGCGTCGCTTTTTTCGACATTTATGAGCTCAAACTTTACTCAATATTATTTCTTTATTTCGCATCTATTCAGTATGGTCTGTTCAATACATAAAAACCTAGTTCATCACAGGGCCTGATAACATAAACGTGTAAAAATACATGAAAAATACATAATTACAATTAATACTAAATAAAAGATCGCATTAGCACAGCTATACAAACTATGGAAAAGCTAATGAACGATTTGATTAATTACCAAAGACAACGATCAGAAAATATCCGACAAAAACGTGCAACAAGCCAGGAATCGATTATCATTTAATTAACACTAGAAGAAAGACAACACCAAAAACAATAATGATAACGTAAGCAGTATCTTGCAACAGATGAAAATGATATTGAAAGAGACCTATAAAACTGAAAATTGAATCAAAGTTAAAGACAATGAGAAAAGAACGATAGTTATAACTTATAATGTAAGAGCTATCATAATTGGAATTCCAGTATAAAATTAGGGTGAACAATCAAATTATTTAATGATCAACTAATTTTTAGTTTTGAAGGTTTGTCTTTAAACAAATCTTGAAATATGATAATTGTTATATTTGGAAATTACGTACATGAAGGTCGTTTCTACTGATATGTATTCCCGAAGTTGAAGTTGGGTGTAGGCTTTTGTTCAAAATCGGCTTTAGCAAGGGGAGTGAGCGTGAGTTCGAAGTTTTCATTTTGTTCAACTTGATTAAAGAGCCCCGGGTTTGGGTTTGACTGAATTAAAATACGCAATTTGCATATTGTTATTAACCAAAGCACCATCCAGTTGTGCCTTGTTACGAAAATAAACACGACAAAACAAATATATATTTAAAAAACGAGTTTTACATACACCTGTCATGACTGAACTTTCATCACATTCTTTATTCTATCAATTCATTCATTGAATTCATTATTAATCAATCTCTATGACTTTTAAGATTGATCAAAAAGTTTTCAGATTATACATCTTATTTATCAAGAATAAATAGCGTTGCAACAGTCGTTTCATGAAAAGAGGGAAGAAAAAGATATTCCGACAGTAATTATGTTTCGAAAGAAACCTTATGGTCTCATGCCATTAATACGATGAATAATGTAATTGTACAGTGTACATGTATATAATATATACAGTGCGTATATATATTTATTAAAAAAAGCGTACCAAACTTTGGTAGATCCTACCTAAAAAGTGATAACCAATATGACTATAAATTCTTTTTCATGATGAAGAGTAACTTCATTTCTGTCCTATGATATCCTATTCATGACATTTCTGCCGCTGGTGACTGAGCAGCAGGGTCTTTAAAAGTCAAAATCTCCTTGTCCCAGTCTCCATATACGTGAACGCAATGCTGTGACCATAAGTAGATTCATATTTATCTTTGTTAGGTCTATTTGCCTACGTGATAAAAACCGTCTGTCATGTCCATGATGATTGATAATTATATAGAAAGTCCATGTTAACCTGTTAAATAAAAACAAACTTGCCTAGGGAGTGGCGAATGTTTGTATAGTCCTGTGTTAAAGGGAAGGTCAAGTTTAAAGATAGTGTCCCTTTTGCATTCTGTAGAACATTGCAGGAATCATGAATATGGCATGTAGGTCCTATCTGTGAAATTTAAACGTTATCAGTGTCCCAGTATTCAAATTATGCAAGGAAACCCGTTTACTTTCTAGACTTCCCTGTCAGACACTACAGTTCTTGTAATGGCCAAAATTAAAATGATCGAGTCTGTGCGCAGCACAAAACATACGACCATTCGGTTCAAGGGTCTGAAAATCAGACTATTTACTTAAGCGATTGCAATCACTTATGTCGATTTGACAACTAATGCTCGTTATTTTCCCACAAAAAGACATTTTCAAGCCCTTTCGTTTTGACAAAAGTTCTAAATTAGTATTATCTTTCAAATGCCATTGGAATTTAACCTTTTCATTTTTTTTTGGCCTGCAAATGGGACATAGTACCTTTAAGTAAAGGTGAAATATAATTTGTGAGCCTTTTCATTCTTTTTATGTTTGTATGGAAGAATATCAGTCCAGACTCCAGAGTTCACAGGTCCCCTGATATGAGAATTCTTCAAATATTTGAAGTGTGACACGAATTAGATGAAATATTTTGACAAAACTAATTCCATGCCAACTATGTGTATAGTCCCAAATAAGCATTTTTTGTTAGTGTAAAGTGCATGTGATTTTCAGCAAGGCTGGGTCAGTGTCTAATCATATTGATGACTCAAGAGAGAGCTAGAGAGAGAGGGAGAGAAAGAAATATGGAAGATGACGGAGAGAAGGAAGAGAGAAAGAGAAAGAGAGACTGATAAAAAGGGAATGTTTCATTAATTGATATATCAAGTTCACAATGTCGGAATCCCCGGTGGTGCACCCTATCCGGGTTCCGAGGTGCGCCCAGATTTCTCATCGTTTGATTTGCCCCAAACAGTTGTCTCTCTAGTTGATTCTATGCATTTCTCAGTTGTATGAATATGGTCCTTTATCTCTAGTTAGGTACACATACGGCTCCAATAGGAAATTGATGTTTACCTTTTTTTAATGCGGATACCTAGGTAAAATTTGATGCTCAAAATGAGGGCACCGACAGATTTTTATTAAATAAAATGTGCCCATAGTGTCCAAACCTTATGTTTAGGGACCCACCGTTGATTTATGCATTTCAGAACAAGTATTTTGGCTTAAAATGTTGGTTTGGTTTTTAAAAAAAATTTAAAAATTACATATGGTATAGGTTAAGACTCACAACAGACCACAGGGGCCCTGAAGTTGCCAAAAGGGCTCAAGGGATCAGCAACTCTAGATAGTCAAGAACACTGCTATATCCGGGGTAATAGGAGCATAACAAATCTCGTTTTCGATATTAAAATACAATTGTGGGCATGAGGATTTGATGGCCAAATATGACTCAGGTACCCAAAAGTTACCCAAATGTAACATAATTATTCAAGAGCATAAAGCTATAGTTAGATGGTATAGACCTATTTAATTTTTTAATTTTTAAAGACATTTGTAAGAGTGTTTAGCTAAAAGTAATTGTCAATTTAATAACTATTACATCATTTTGGGGGCACCTGAGGGGGATTTCTGAAACTATTAATTACGGCTAAATAGGAAATGCGTGAAAAAATCATGTCTTTTACTGACTAAAATATAAGACATATGCTATAAAATGTGCTGAAACCATTGATGTTAGTAATAGATGATATATCAGATAAATTATACGCCTGGTCACCTGCACCTTCCATTAAATGGTTTAAGGTCCCTATTCTTAATAAATTGTATGGGCCCACCGAAGGGCTCTGTGTCTTGATCGAATAATGTAGTGATCATTAACAATATTCCATGTTTTTTATTGATATCATTATTGAGGAAATATCTAATTTCGAAAATCCAGCTTTCCATGAGAAATGTTAATGTTAAAATCACAGCTTGAAAAAAACTCCGGCGGATGAATAAAAGTTCGCAGACAATGTGCGACTTACCATTTTTTTTTTTAATTGTTGGTCTCTAAGATCTTTCTTTTTCATTTTTTTTTTTTTTTTTGGGGGTCTGCCGCCCCGGACGCGTCTTATTTTTCGTACCATAGCGAGCCCAGATTGAGCTCGTGAAGGAAACCAGCGCATGCGCACATGGAATCCGGTAGGGTTGTTAATAGGGTGATTTTAATTATACAAATCAATCTTTCATCAACCCATCGTTAGCTCAATCGGTAAAGACAGCGTAATACTAATCGAACTTTGGAGTTGACTTGAGGGTTCGAATCTCAGTTTATTCAGTTTTGTTGCCGTTATAAATAGTGTGGCAAAGCAATAAATAATCAAAGTCTAATTGTTTGTGACCTCTTTGCAAGCTTTCGTAGCTTGTTATGTATGAAAATGAGTTCATACTGGAATCTGGGCTCGCTGTGGTACGAAAAAATAAGACGCGCCCCGGACAAGCTAGATGTTTATCGTACATTATGAAATTCGCTGGGACAATATTTGATATTTTAATGAAATTATTTTCTTTTCACAAGAAAAACAAAATCATCAAAAAAAAACAAAAAACAAGGAGGGCGATTGACTCAATGCAGAAGATAAGAAAATTATATTCATTGACACTATCAATATTTGATTCAAATGAATTCTTGAATTACTACATTTATAAACAATTCTTAATTAAGTTATAAATCAAGTCAAGTGCAAGAGTTTTAGCATGGATGCCATGCATTACCCCCAAAATGCCATGGAATCTTTTTTATGTCTGGCTGGTCTACTACATGTATAAGGAAAGAATCGTGGAATAAATGGGATATGAGAATATGTGTGTTTGTGCGTGTGTGTGTGTGTATGTGTTTGTGAGCGAGGGAGAGAGTAAGAGAGAGAGAGAGGGGGGAAGAGAGGAAGAGAGGGAGATAGAGCGCATCAAACTGAGTTTGTGAGAGAGAAATAATAAGATATAATAAGAGAGATCAAGAGATGATTTCGTGAACGGGAGGGGGAGAGAAGAGGGTGTAAGACATTGAGAGAGAGAGAGAGAGATAGGGGGAGTGAAACAGATAGTGAAAGAGGTTGGAAGACATTGGAAGACGGGTTCCAGTATAACTATAACACACACATTTCGGAGGGGAGTGTGCTAATGACCAATAAAAATGAAAATGTTTGTCCAAAATCAGGCCAATTTTTCAGGTTTTGACATCCATTTTAAATATTAAAGTGTGCCCTGATATTAAGACAATTAATCTCATTGAATTCATCACACAGTTCGGACCGCTTTGAACATTAGATTTCGATCGGTGGCTAGCGTTTTGCTGCGCTGCACTAGTTTAAAGATGTCTACCAGCGAGCTGAAAAACAGGCCTGTAAGCTTGTCGGTGGTGGCGCAGTTAATTGTGAATCCACCCTATTGGAATGTGGTACTGACAAACTGTCTCAAATGCTGACTTGTCCTGGTCTAACCTTTTCCAGGTGTTCTTTCTGTGACAGTAGAAATTTTAGATGCGTTATTTTTGCAATCTAGTCATGAATTATAAATATTTATTTCTTGATAAGGTGAATCTCAGACTTTTCTAGAAATTAATTTTTGGACACAGAGGCTTCGGGTCTCAGTTACATAATTAAATGTCACCAGTGCCTCGTGATGAGGCATCCTTTAGATGTAGGTTAGTTTCAGCTCTATTTGTAATATTTAAGACCAGAATTCTAGCTTTTTATCTTGTAAATATTGACCTTTTATTTTTAGTTTTAGGAATAATTCTTGAACAATTTATTTTATTCCTGTACATAGCAATTTAATTCGTAATTTAATTTCAATCTCAAAGATATTGGATGCCTCGTAAAAGTAAAAAAGACAAAGGCAGCCAGTCTCTTACTTGATTACTATGCAAAACTAGCAATTTGTAGTGATGAACAGTGTGGAGATTTTATTTTATATGACATTAAACTCATGGTGGTTGAAGGTTTCCTTAAGATATTATTTATAAAATACTATTTTTCGTCAAAAGGGCCACTTCTTGGACGCCCCCTCCGATTTAGGGGTGATGGCTACAAAATTAAAAAGACACACCTCTAAAATATTGTGTATTATGATAAAATCTTTCGAATAAACAAGGTGTGCTTGTTCGCATTCCACTCGGTTGATTCTATTGTTCGGATTATTCAGCAGAGAGGAATAAAAGTGAATGTTCTCATGCTTAACGACGTTGTTTTATTGTTCGTATTTGTTCATCGTCTCTACAATGCCATTTGACAATACAGTCATGACACCGTGGTACTATTTTTATGTAGCGTCACATGGCAATTACATGGCAGATAAATGATAATCAGTACCGGGTTTAATAATTTGAAGAAAACTGAATTTGAACCCGGGCCATACTATCTCTCTCTCTCTCTCTCTCTTCGTCATTGCCTTCCTTTATCCTTGCTCACTTCATCCTTACCAAGGAGTATGTAATGTGCATGTCAATGCCTCGACCATAGATAAAATAGTCACTAATTTCGTTGAAATGATTCTTCTCCTTCCCCTTCTTCTTCATCTCATTCTTCCTAGTAGTAGTAGTAGTAGTAGTAGTATTAATAGCAGCAGTATATTATTATATTATATCATTATCATAATTATAATTATTATAATTGGTGTTGCTATTATAATAGTTATTATGGTAATTATTCTCCTTATTATTGTTAATATTATTTAATATTGTTATTATTCTTATGATTATTATTATTCTTCTTCAATCTTATCCTTATAATCCTAATTATCTTTTGCAATACGTCATGTGCCCAGGATTTATTGCTGTACTATATCCAAGATGTCTACCCAAAACTCTCAATTCGTTGCTGAAAAAAGGGAACGTTGGAATAAAGATATTAAAATAAAGTAAGATATAAAGAGAAAAACAGAGAATAAAGCGGAATATGAAATAGAAAAATAGAACGTAAAGTAGAATATAGAATAGAACATATCAAACTTAAAGATAAAATTGAGTTCTGGTCATGCGATTGCGTTGTAAAAGAAACGGTGTGGAATCGATCACAAAAAGGGAGTTGATCATGTAGCATATACGTATTGGTGTGTACTGCAAAGTTCTGGAATCATCAACATGAGGAGATATCGTACATATTTATCAAAATGACATGAAACATTGGTTTACTCACAGGTCTCGAATTATTGAGGTGTAGCGTTGTTGGATGTCCTGTAGTTGTTATATATCCTCTAGTATTATTAGACCCCAGCACCTGTTGGAATATGATAACAGATATTAGATCTAACATTGAGAACTGGTCAATGCGGTCATGCAGTAGAGTACCGAAGTGCGACGTCATACTAGCCAAATTGTCAAGGTTCCTAGTTCAACCAGGGAGGTGGAATTAACTCCCACCTCCCTGATCACACCAAGCCCAAACAACGACTTTGCCCTACTCCAGCCCGTTGCTTGCATGACTTTGCGGTGAACCTCATGCGCAGGCTATTTTGTTTAGAACCAGTTTCCTGGACAACGAGCGAATATGACGTTAACGCTTCGGCACTCTATCGCATTAAAAAAGACACTTTCTGAAATCAAAGTAGAAAAGTTGATTATTTTTAGCAGATGTTTCTGCATTTATTGATAAATCAAATACAAAACATTTAAACAACAATAATAGTATATAATATAATTGATTTACATCAAGTGACAACTGAAATACACACACACAAAAATGCATATATAACATATATAATCAAAGAATTAAAATAAATGCAGAGGCCAACTATCATTATGAACAACTAATCAGAATAATTGTGTCTCGTGAAGTTTTAGGATCATCAAAAACAGGAAGAAACGGAAGAAGAAGAAGTATGAAAAGAATAATATGATGACGATGATGATAAGGATGATGATAATGATGATGATTTCAGGGCTGGTTAAAAATGTTAAAATGCCAAAGTATGCTTATAATATCTTACGACCTTAAAGGGGGGTATTCCATGTGCAAATTAATGATGGAAAATAAATGGGATCATCTTAACTTTAAATAGCTGTCCACTTTCTTTCTTTTTCCTGAGCGTGTACTGATGCTTATTGTGGTAAATCTATAAATTCAAAAGATTATACGAGGGAAAGTGTGACTTTGAAAAGAACGTTTGAACAAAGTGTTGTGAGGAGGAGATCATTCTGTTCTATGCATGTTTTGGAGCATGTACTTCTGTACTTCTGACCTGTTCTATCAGCTGAACGTTTGAAGAGTGACCATAGAGTCACTGAAGAGTTCAAAGGGAGGGTGGGGGATCCTGGACCTGGATAATAGACTGCATATATTGTTTTAGTGGGATATATTCCACTCACACCAACGACAACAGACCAAACAAAATATCACCTTCCATCCAATGGCCAAGAATCGGTCGGTTTGGTGTCAGTTTGGCGATGTGACTAAGGTATTTACACATAGGCCTACATCATACATAGGGGTCCAGATGTATGGAATTCTCTACCTAACAATATTCGAAATTTAAAATCACCAAAATCCATTAAAGGAGCACTCAAGTGTATTATCATTTCACAGATGTAAGATATTACTTACATATATATAAATCTATATATCAGTTCTCATTATATCGAACATAAATTTTTACTAGACTTAACAATTATATTTGTTTCTTTTTTCTTTCTTTTTTCTTGTTCTTTGTAAATAGTGTAAATAGTTCAGAAACCTTTAGGAATTTTATTTGTCATATATTATATATTTGAAAGGTGTCGTAACGATTCAAGCTCTACTTGCTTATGTTTCATCACCTTTGTGTGTTCATTCTTTAACTGTATAATAGTTGCAACTTGTCTTTGATAAAACATTGGTATATTCTTTTTCACTAGGCGTTGTGGCGTGCGCCTGTAATCCAGCTAACAGTGGAAGTTACAAACTGATTCAGCCGAGGACGCAGGTTCGAAACTGAGTCACGTCTTTCGGATGGTGACGTTAAAGGTCGGTCCCCAGACGTAAATAATCATATCTGATTGATACACGTCTGTAAAAACCCAATCACACACACACACACACTTCACCTTAAAATCAATTCGAATGGATTGTAAAATTGAAAATGATTTATTATATAATATTCTTTTTCATGTGATGTTAACTCCAATGAATTGTGAAATTGTGAACATGCATAAATAAATAAATAAATAAATATTTCGGCAGAACATTCCGTCTTAATTGGTAGTTCTACAATTCAAGTGTTCAGAAAAGCAAAAAGGGGGTAGTGAGCACTAATTTTTGTTTTTGCCCCGGAAATGTAAAATCGCTCAGCAATTAGGGGACCCGGGCCGTCGCCGCCCCGTGGATACGCGCCTGAGTAGGTCCTAATGAATTCGCTATTGTAAATCTTAGATTTAGGAGGTCCGGGACATTCAAGTATATCATGTGCGGTTGGTCTTGTGGGATGTTTGTTCTTCAATACGACTATTTACCATGATGGCATCTTGACATTGGCAATGGTTCACTAAAACTTTGTATCACTAGAATTGTTTAATTACATCTTCAACATGCTCCTCTTAAAGCACTTTCTTGCTATGTAAACATCCCTTAAATGTATATATATATATATATATATATATATATTTATATATTTACCTTACGGCGTCGTAAGAAGGACATGTGTAGTGAAAAAATGAGTCATTAAGTAGACATGGTCATTAGCAGGACTTTTCGTGTCTTGTTAAAGATACTATATCCCTTTTGCAGCCAACATCAAATTATGTAGAACTATGCAGGAATTATGAATATGTCACGTATGTCCTATCTGTGAAATTTAAACGTTAGCAGTGTCCTAATATTCAAATTATGCAAGGAAACCCGTTTACTTGCTAGACTTCACTGTCAGACACTATTGAGTGACTGACTGGCTTTTTCATCTTTGGTAATAACATACATAAAATGAGCTGTAAAGGGTACATGAGCATTTGTCTACATCAATAACCCACTTCTTGTAATGGCCAAAATTAAACTGATTGAATCTTTGCGCAGCATAAAACGTACGACCATTCGGTACAATGGTCTGAAAATCAGACTATTACTTACTGGCTCTATAGCTCCTAAGTCGATTCGACAACTAATAGTCGTTATTTTCCCACTTAAAGACATTTTCAAGCCCCCCTTTTTTAAGGGAAGTTCTAAATTAGTATTGTCTTTCAAATGCCGTTGGAATTTAACCTTTTCCCTTTTTGGCCTGCAAATGGGACATAGTACCTTTTACGATTGAACAAAAAAGTACTGCCCTCTACGTACGTTTGCAGGCAGAGGAAACTTAAAGGCCTCCCAAGAAACAAAAGGTTTAATCATTAGTCATTAGTTTAATTAGTTATATAGTTATATTAGTTCTGTAGAACTTTGCAGGAATTATGAATATGTCATGTATGTCTTATCTGTGGAATTTAAACGTTAGCCGTGTCCTAATATTCAAATTATGCAAGGAAACCCGTCTACTTGCTAGACTTCACTGTCAGACACTATTGAGTGACTGACTGGCTTTCTTTTCATCTTTGGTAATAGCATACATAAAATGAGCTGTAAAGGGTACATGAGCATTTGTCTACACCAATAACCCACTTCTTGTAAACTGATTGAATCTTTGCGCAGCATAAAACGTACGACCATTCGGTACAATGGTCTGAAAAATCAGACTATTACTTACTGGCTCTATAGCTCCTAAGTCGATTCGACAACTAATAGTCGTTATTTTCCCACTTAGAGAGATTTTCAAGCCCACTTTTTTTTTTCTAAATTAGTATTGTCTTTCAAATGCCGTTGGAATTTAACCTTTTCATTTTTTGGGCCTGCAAATGGGACATAGTACCTTTAAGATACCAGTTTTATGATGTCCGGTTAATGTACCATGTAGGGTTATATATAGATGTCCAATTACAACAAGTTGGTATATATATATATATATATACACCGGGTATAAGGAATTGCCCGGTAATAGATGCTTCCTAAATTATTAAAAACGATTTTTATTTTATACTTGTACTTTTTAAAAGCATTTTAATGTATATAGTCCCCAGAGTAGGCCTCGTCTTAATTATTTATCAATTTGTACGAACAAATCTGATTTGATGGATGGTCTGTTTTATCTGACTATATAAGAAAGCATGGGTATGCTTTTAGGTAAGCAACCAGTGGACTTTTCAGTTCTCTCCGAGGGACTTGTGATTAGGATGAATGTTTTAGCAAAGGGCACTAACGCATCAACTTGGTTTCGCACCCGGGACCTCCCAGATACAAGACCACTGCTCTACCACGGAGCCATTGTGCCTCCTCTACAACTACAAGTGATGTACCTTTTCAAAAGAAATAAATCCAAGATCATAAATACCATCATAATTATTGGAGTAACGACACACACATTCAAAGAGACAAAAATATAGGTGCCACAGTCACCAGACGGACATGCTTAATTAATATCCCAAAAGAACATTCTTATTAAAGTAGAAGTCCAGTCCGAGAATGACTTCAAATTGTTTAAAGTTGCCCACAAGCAGAAGAATCACACAAACAGATGAAAGAAGATTGATAATCCGACACTAATCATGCTATTGTGATTTTTCTATTAGGGAACACGAGTAATGGACCTGGTGCAGTTTCACCAGGTGCAAGGAATAGAAACGACCGATCCCAAAGGCACTTCGGATGAGGCCTCAAGAGGCAAAGCTCTTCAGAGGGAAATCGCTTCATAAGTCAACAAATGCTACGACTTTCCATTTGGGATTAGGGCTAGGGTTAGGGTTAGGGTTAATATACCAGCTTTTTTATGATGGATGCGAGTCCCTTCCACTTCCCTGGTTGGACCAGGTATATTCATTTTTTTATCCAACTTTTCGAGGTTTCAGGGTTTTCCTGCCGTGCATCAAGTGCTTCTCGAAAAGGGATAAGAATGTGTGAATGAGATGACTTACCGTCGCCAGTCTGTAGGGGCATACTCTATTCTGACACTTCAATACAATTCCGTGGACTACGGAGCTAGCTGGCCAGGCAGACTCTATTTCATAAATTCATAAAGTGCGGAGCTTACCCTTACTCAGTACTGGGCCTACAAAGTGCTGTCCATAGTCTTTCAGTCCTTACCCATGTTTCCGCGTTCCGACCGACAAGGTTTTATGTCTGCAAACTATATCATCTCGGACAATATGAAGAGTTTTATTCCAAAAGGGGCTAAATCCAATTTTAGCGGTTTTTAGTAAATCAAGGATTTTCAATTTACCCTTTTTCCTTGTAAGTCTGTCACTTCTTGTTTGTATATATATATATATATATATATGCAAGGGATATTGCCTTGCATCATCAAACCAATCTAGTAATGAATTCTATATTTTCATGAATTTCTATAATTCAAATTTGTGTGGATTTAGCCCCTTTTAAAAAAGCGGTCTACAGTTTCTTTGTGCATGTTTAACCCATTTTAGATTTAACGCGAAGCACATTAATACTGCTAGCTGAGCATATTTTATAATCTTTTCCAATTGTTATTGATTATTGTCAAAATAATTGGGGGGTCATTTTCCTTTAGACACGGAAATTGTTAAAGAGAAAGATATTGATTGACCTAGTAACCTAGTTACCATGGCAACTTTGACATGTAACTTGAATTATCCATTGTATTGTATTGTATCCATAATCTACATGTACATGCTCAATAGACTGCTCTTATTTATATGAGAGAATCTACAATGTACAAGCTTAACTTTTTACTAGATTCCCCAATATTTCGCTACAAATATATTTGTTTAATTTCAGTTTAAATACCATGCAATTGCATTTATATCTCCGTAAGTTATTTCGTATTTCCGCATGTTATATATATATAGAGAGAGAGCAATACAAAGAAATAGAGACATCATGTTCTTGCAAAAGAGTTGTACATATAATTATATAAATATATTTGTTTAATTTCAGTTTCAATACCATGCAATTGTATTTATATCTCCATATGTTATTTCGTATTTCCGTATGTTATATATATATAGAGAGAGAGAGAGAGAGAGAGAAATACAAAGAAATAGAGACATCGTGTTCTTACAAAAGAGTTGTACATATAATTATCTAAACAACTTCCAACAAAATATTCTTCTTCTAATTCTTCTTATTATTATTATTCTTCTTCTCCACATTATAATTATTACTATTCTCATTATTATGGCAGACCTATTTCCTGGTTGAGAGATATCCACATATGAACAGGGAAAAACTGTCAGAAGCAACGAGAGCAACAGTAGACAGGGAAGGATGGCATAAACTTGCGATGGCCACAGCAGCGCAGCTAGCGCCACACTGTCTATTTAGATTTAAAAGAGCTTCCTCTTTAGATCCTCCCACGTAAACCACACAAAGATTCATCATATTCCTATAAAATAACAAAGTAGTTTTTTTTCTTCCTTTCAGACCTTTCAGTATATGCTTTGTTTATAACCTAGATACATGCATGATGAAGAGCTTGCATGTAAGAGTGAACAGTTTGTTAATTCCATACCAGGGGCCCGTTGCATAAAACTTACCATTGATGGTAACTTTGCCATCGATGGCAACTACCACGGTAACAGGGCTCAACAGCCAATCAAAATCAAGGTTTCCATGGTAGTTACCATTGATGGTAAAGTTACCATCAATGGTATGTTTTGTGCAACGGGGCCCAGGTCTTCTTGCAGGGGTGTAGATTTGTATCCGTGGTTGGGGGGATGATAGGTGCCAAAATATTTTCGGCAATGGATCAAAGCAACCAAGAGGTAGAAGCGTGTGGCAGGTTGCACCCCTCCCTTCCAAGTTATTAACTTTTTCAAGTCACCCTCAATAAAGATAACATTTCAGAGAATATAAGAGTGGTAATAAAATTAATAACATGCTAAATGTTAGTCCTGACTCTTGCCTGCAGTGTAGGCCTACCAGACTGATATCATCTATTTTTAAACGAAATTTAGACATTACCACAAAAAATCCAATGGTGAGGGATATCAACTTGTGAAAGTATTATGTTACCAGTGGGCAAATGCATTAATAAGCAACCAGGAAAGGTTCATGTAGACAGAAAATTCTTTATTTCCTGGTGATAGAAACATACATTTTATGAATATTGATGTCTCCAAACAACATTCATCGTGAAAAACCCATTCCAATATTCTGTGTAAGGAGATCTCAAAAACATAGTTCTCATTAGTAAATGAAAAACATATTGCTTTTGGTTCTTCATTTGACTCTCTTCCTTCTTTAATTAAACCAACTGAATCCTCTCTGCGGGAAACTCAATTCAATGAAACAGAATATCACTGATGCAAAATTTGGTTCTCAAAATGACAGAAAATTTCCATCCTGATCTCATACAAACTGTCTGTTTCTTAAAAACATAATATAAAACTTACGTTCCAACTACCAAACAACAAACTTCCATTATCTCCTTCTTCACCCAGATATACTTATCATACCAGATACGCTCTAAAATATAAGCATAATATTCCCCTAAGGCCCTGACCAGAGCACTATTTTTTTCTCCAAAAACTATAACCAGTCTTAGAAGGTGCATTATTATTGGAAGGGTGTTATAAACAAAAAGTCCCAAATTTCATTCAATCTTTTATGTTTGTTGTTTTTCTTTTCACTTTCCTTTTAAGCCCTGTCAATAATGTGACATTGATTATTTACTCGTTTTTAATTAGTTTTCGAAGAACTCCTAGGTGAAAGAAATCATAACTATTCTTGAATATTATTACTTGTTTTAGAACATGTTGGGCCTGTCTCACATTGCCTTCCATCATTCCATGGCAATTTTCCATGTTTCTTTCAGCTTATTTCTCACTTCTTTTCCATCCACTCAACTAATTCCTGATCATGCATTAACCTCATACCTACCATCACCCATGCCTAAGCTTTTTAGGGAGGGGAATCCCGTAAAGTAATTTTGACATTGTAAGAAATAAACATGAGCAATATTTCATTGTAGGTTACTTTAAAGTCAACCTCTTTTTCATCGCCCATTCACATCAGTTCCCTGAAAGAAATGCTGTTGGCTCAGTCAGTAGAGCGTCCGCCTCACAACCGGGAGGTCGTGGGTTCGAACCCCGGCCGCGTCATACCAAAAGACGTTAAAAAATGGGAGTTGCTGCTACCTTGTTTGGCGTTCAACAATAAGGGGATAGAGCAATGTCGATCTGGCGCTGCTCAGTGGCTGCCGGGCTCACAATCAATTGGGCAAAAAGAATTTCCATTTTCGGTTTAACTTAATAAAATTTGGAGTGGACTTTAAACAATTGTATATATTATTATTATTATGTCCCTCTTTCTCTTGTCTTTCTTCCTTTTCTCTTCCCCTTCCTTTTTCTTCTGCCCGTTTCTTCTTCCCTTTTCCCTTTTCCCAGGTAGCAAGCCCATATGGGGCCCATATGGGGATGATCTGGGTCACTTGTGCCATCTGGGCTATTAAATGGAACCCATATATGTATCCCATATGGGGCCAATATTTAGTAACCCATATGGGATCTATCCGGGCCAGCCCTTATGGGTTCCAGATGGGAATGAGCTGGGCGTACACATATGGGTAGAATATGAATATGCCCATATGGGTAACACATGGGGAAAATCTGGGTTAACCCACATGGGATATATCTGGGTTAACCAATATGGGTACCAGATGGGATTAAGCTGGGCATACCCATTTGGGCCCAGTTTGGTATGGGTCCTATCTGGGTCCCATCTGTCTTATATGGGTCCCATATAATTATGCTTCTTGGGTGCAGATGCCTTAGGGCCCCAGATGGTTTTCCATATGGGGCCCATGTTTCAGAGAATATGGGACCCATGTGGTCCCACATGGGCTTGCTACCTGGGTTATTATCCTCTGTCTCTCATTATCTCTCTCTCCCACTCTCTACTTCTTTTTGCACTTTTGCGCTTCGCGCTTAACATTTAGCTCGTTGCTTTTTAACGCTGCGGCTTTGCATTTGGCGCACTGCATTTCTATGATGCTGTTGATTGAATAAATTGAATAAATTCATCAATTCCTGATGAAGCCGTATGAGCGAGAATTCAATTTATTCTTGTCTCATATACGGTTGTCTCATTTACTTCGTTTTCTATTTATATATGTATGTATTATGAAAATGAGATAGCAAAATGTGTATATTGATGGTCATCTTGCGAGTAATAACCATTAACTACTCTCATCGGGCTCTCATCATTAATTTTCTCTTCATTTTTTTTTTTTTTTGATGGTGAATTATTGGAGGGATGATTGTACAGGCCATCCCCACCTGAAATATTGGGGGATATATTCCCCATCCCCCGGCGATCGATAACCATGTGCGACTTCTTGCTTATTTTAGCAGAATGTTGTGATATCTCTGTTGGCAAAGAATTCGCTTCGTACTTTTTTCTTCTTTGCAATGACGTTCTTCGTCATTGGCTCATTGCATTCGTCGTCTTCTTGTTTTCGTCACGAAATCCCATTCGTTTTGCACGTAGTGCTTGTTATTAGGTGATACGTACGTAGTTATACGTATCACCTTTTGATTTCGTCAAGATTTTTCTTTATTATTTATTTATTTATTATTCTGCCATGAATTTGTTCGCAGGATATCTCAAGAATGAATAAAGCCATTATCATGAAACTTGCCATGATGATAGATATTAGTCTAACTTAGAACTGCGTGACTTTGCAGTGACTCAAGATCATCGTGACGTCATCCAGGCGCCATTTTGTGAAAATCAACTTTTGATCATATCTTCATAACGGAAAGTCATTTCTTATTCATATTTATCATGATCAAGGTCAATATCTGTCCGGTCAATTTCAGATCAATAAGCGCGCGCGTACAAGTACGTCCGCGCGTAAACGCGCGCGCAAAATTATAAATTACTCCAAATCGTCTAAAATTCATTTTGCATACGTTTTAGGCCATTTTGAGCATTTTTCAAAAAATCACGCACACGCACATTCGCGCGCGTTTTCGTCCGTTTCGGCATTACACAACATGGAATCGCCATTCTTTTTTCTTTCATGATATTTCCCATACTTTTCCGAACAATTTGATACCATTTTTATATCTTAAGGACTATTAATAACGGAATGAGCGTCTGTTCAAGGTAAATGTCCGTGCGCGCGGGCGAAAACATGCCTATACAAAATCCATTATAGCTGTTTGGGATGAATAAGTACTGCCAATTTTTTTCATATTTAGATAAGAGTATGAGTTGGAGATATGATTTAATGTCTCATTTGGCCATTAAGTACTTCGTGACATCATCATAATGGCCTTGGAACTCAAAATACGAATTTGCATATTATGACGTCAGCATATTTATGGGAAATTGAGTGTATCTCTGTAAATATTGATCGATTTTCTTCTTAATGTTGATATGTTGTAGCCAAGACAATAGTCTACACGATCAGAAAACATCATTTTTCATTTTGATGACGACATCATAGAAAAAATTCAATTAAAAGCAACATGTCAGAATTTTCGTAATTTGCGTGTTATGCCTATGTAAGGTGAATTTCGTTCACATCTTGAATCTACATGACATTAATCTTTGAGCACTATCTAGCTTATTTTTGCTCTATTTTCTCCCATATTTTGGTATGTTATAGTTGAAACTATGGGCTATAGAAAATGTGCTTTCGCTTTTTGATCAGATGTTGAGATCATGTTGAAATTTTCAATTCAAAAATGTAATTGCGACCATGTCAAGGCCGTTTGTCAGCTTTGCATGTAAAGTCTATGAGAAATATTTTGGTCTATTGTTTAAATTAAAGCACTAGATAGATCCATAATGAACAAGGCTACACAGTTGAAACTTGACATATGGAAAGACAATAATGGGTGGAGGAGTTTAAAACATAATATGAAATCGTAAAATTGCATTCTACATTATGTAAAACATTATCATACGTATTACCTAATTCGTCAAAGTGACGAATTCAAGTCTAGTATTTATTTTGTGTCTGTATGGAAGACATTTTTATTATTCTTCCAAAAACTTGTTCGCAGGATATCTCAAGACTGGATAAAGCCATTGTCATGAAACTTTCCCTGAAGATAGATCCCAGTCTAACTTAGAACTGCGTGACTTTTCAGTGACGCCAGGGCATCTTGACGTCATTATGTGAAATGTCATTAATGGTCGTATCTCAGCCATGCAATACACTATGAATACGTCTCAGATTGGTTTTAAACTATGCTTGTTACTGTCTTACCGCTGGAGACTTAAAGATGTCTTTTCTCGAACTGATTTTGATTCTTTTATACGCTTGAAATTTTTCAGATCAAAATAAGATCTAATGACCCTTCGAAGGTCTGATCTTAAATTTAACGACCGTCGATACTCAGACCTACAGGCAAACGATCTTGATGACATATTCTATGATCCCACGGGGAGTGGAAACTGCCTCGCACTTTTGGTCAGCTAAACGTGTACTTCGCTCAAGGCCCCAATTCAATTCCAAATTTCCAACGTTAAAGATACTATGTCCCTTTTGCAGCCAACATTAAATTCTGTAGAACTTTGCAGGAATTATGAATATGTCATGTATGTCCTATCTGTGAAATTTAAACGTTAGCAGTGTCCTAATATTCAAATTATGCATAGAAACCCATGTACTTGCTAGACTTCACTGTCAGACACTATCGAGTGACTGACTGGCCTTTTTTCATCTTTGGTAATAACATACATAAAATGAGCTGTAAAGGGTACATGAGCATTTGTCTACATCAATAAACCACTTTTTGTAATGGCTAAAATTAAACTGATGGAATCTTTGCGCAGCATAAAAAGTACAACCATTCGGTACAATGGTCTGAAAAATCAGACTATTACTTACTGGCTCTATAGCTCCTAAGTCGATTTGACAATAGTCGTTATTTTCCCACTGAAAGACATTTCCAAGCCCCCCCCTTTTTTTTAGGGAAGTTCTAAATTAGTATTGTCTGTCAAATGCCGTTGGAATTTAATCTTTTCATTTTTTTGGCCTTTATTAAGCTGAGAGAGATAGAATGTGACATTCTCATGACTAACGGCCTTGCATTATTATTCTTATTTGTTCATCGTCTCTCATTGCTATTTGAACAATATTTGATGACAATAGACGACAATCTGATACCAGTTTTATGTAGCGTCACATTACAATAACATGACAGATGAATGATCATGAGCACCGGGTTTAATAATTTAACGAATACTGAATTTAAACCCGGGCTATGCTTTCTTTTGCCATTGCCTTCCGTTTCCCTCGTATACTTCCTTCTTACCACGGAGTATCTTTTTTAAATTGAAATAAATTATATAGGAGAAATAAGTAGAGAATACAATCATGATTTGGAACTAGGGATTAACATTGACATAATACACTTGTTTAAATACCACATTATCTCTTATTCATTCTACCTCCAATGTTTTCAGACTTTTTTCAAAACAAAATCATGTTTGTCGATCATAGTTCTGTGTAGCTTGATGTCTCATGGTAATTTTTAGTGGAAAAGCAATCTAAGCAACAATTTCTGAAGTTTAGCGACAATCATTCGCCATTGCTGCTCTTTAAAACTACTATGACGTGCACTAACAAATTGAAATTTCAGGACTCATGATAAATTCGTTTAACAGTTGATTCCACTTGGTTGATTCTATTGTTCGGATTCTTTAGCAGAGCGAGATAGAAATTGACATTCTCATGGCTGACGACTTTGCATTAGTGTTCATCGTCTCTACAATGCTATTTGAACAATATTTGGTGACAAAAGACGGCATTTCTATCTAGCGTCAAAAGCCATCAATTAACAAAAACATGTCAGATAAAAAGATCCTCAGTACTGGGTCTAATAACTTAATTTGAAAACTTGAAAACTTAATTTGAACCCGGCCATATTCTCTCTCTCTCTCTCTCTCCTTTGTCATTGCCTTCATTTTCCTCGCTTACGTTATTCTTACCACGGAATATGTAATATGTATGTGTATGCCACATTATGTTAGAGTCAAAGGTGTAACTGGTTGTTGTCCAGGGTCAATGGTCAAATTGTCTCAATATACTTTCCATACATCCATAATGATCAAGGCTAAACAGTAGAAACTTGACATATGGATAGATCATAATGGGAGAAGCATTTTTTATAACAATATGAAATCGTGAAAATGCATTCTTTATTATGTAAATCATTAGCATATGTATCACCTAATTTGTCAAAGCGACGAATTCAAGTCTAGTATTTATTTTGTGTCTGTATGGAAGAATTTATTATTATTCTTCCATAAACTTTTTCGCAGGATATCTCAATAATGGATTAAGCCATTGTCATGAAACTTGGCCTGAAGATAGATCTTAGTCTACCTTAGAACTGCGTGACTTTTCAGCGACGCCAGGGCATCGTGACGTCATCATGACGTCATTATGTGAAATGTCATTAATGGTCGTACCTCAGCCATGCAATATCGATTTCAATTCATATTTGGCATCATTCATGCTCAGGTCATGGGTCAGAATTTTAGCCCACGCACATGCGCCTTCCCTTTCAAACGTGCGCGTACGCTAGCGTCAAAAAGAAATTAGAATTGAAAATGCTTTAAACCCCAAACCAAGTAATTTTGTATAAGTTTCAGACAATTTAAAGTGTTTCAGAAATGTCCGCGCGTGCGGATCGGTGGGCGCGCATTTGCGCTTTTAATGCACGCGGATCGGATAGATTCCATTTTTTGCATGATTTTGATTCCTGATACTTTTCTAAACAATCCCTGTCAATTTCAGCCTTTTGTGACTCATAATGATAGAATAAGCGGGCATCAAAGAAAAAAACACGCGCGCGTATTATTGATTTAAAAAAATAAAATTATGACTATGTTTAATGGGCCATAACTTTTCTAAAGGCACGGATAACCCAATTTTTTAATATGTGGATAGAGTTTGAGTCGGAGATATGATTTCATGTTTCATTTGGCCATTAAGTACATTTTGACGTCATCATGAAGGCCTTGGAACTCAAAATACGAATTTGCATATTATGACGTCAGCATATTTATGGAAAAAACGAATGTATCTCTCTAAATATTGATTGTTTATCTCCAATTTTTTTAATGAAGTAACTGGGATGATATTCTACCCAAAAAGTGCCATTGATATTTCATTTTTTAACAATGACATCATGGCCTATTCTTTCGATTAAAAGAGGCATGTCAATTTTTTTCCAATTTTGCGTGTATTCTCTATTGGAGGTGAATTTTTCTGAAATCTTCATTCTACTTTCCAGTCTTGTTTGAGCATTATCTCGATTCTTTTCTGCCAGCTTCGGATATTTTAACGTTGGGAAAATTCTCCATATGAAATATAACATTTATTTTTAAATCAGATGTTGAGATTATGGCGATATTTTAACTACAAAGTTTGATTTGAGAAACCAATTTTCCGTTTACGTGTAATGTCTATGTGAAGTTTTTTGGTATATTGGTCAAAGCACTTGCCTCCCATTCCGGCGATCATCTTCTATAGATCCGTAATAATGAATGATACACAGTTGACACTTAATTGACTGATGGATAGACCATAATGGGAGGAGTATTTCATAACGGAAGATGAAATCGTGAAAATTCCTTCTTTATTATGTAACACATGAGCATACGTATCACCTAATTCGTCTAAGTGACGAATTCAAGTCTAGTTCCTATCTAGATCTTTTCCTCTTGCCCAATTCCTTTCAAATTTCATAGGCATACTCTCTAGCATTTCATCAAGGTCACTACGTTCTTTGTTTTCCGAAATCACTCATGCGTAACAGTCCAGGCGCCATTTTGTCTTTCTGCACTATCCTAGATCCTACAAACTTGCAACAAATTTCTTTCGATAGTCTACGAGATGTTCTTTCATCTGCGACGTGTAACCTGACCTGCAAAATGCCATCTTCGTACTCGAAATTCAAATCCGAAACAGACTGCGTCAAAAATCTCAAAAATTCTTTAAAAATTGACCCCTAGAAATCTAAAATTGCCATAACTTTCTCATACTAATTTCGTATCGTTTCAATTTTTTTTAAAGTACCTTATCTCATAATTTCACATAGCCGTACCAAATTTCACGCTCCAATACACCCTTTCACGGTTTAGGGCGCCATTTAACAAACCATTGACCTCTAGAGGTCAGTGGTTTAGGCGTAATTAAGATAGCGCCCATGCAAATATGATGTGAGCGCACAGCGCAGGCAGTGATGTATTAGTAATCAATGTTTTCAGGTGCCTACGCTATGCGCTCACATCATATTTGCATGGGCGCTATCTTAATACCTGCCTTCACGGTTGTTTCATCGCAAAGCATGCCGGGACAGATTTCTAGTCCGGCAGTAGATTTTCACCTTCGTCGCGATCAGCTGTTCCATTGCCAACAACGGGATTTTTATCCTGTCGAATCAACATCATAATCTTGTACAGGGTCCGTTATTCTGCAGTGAATTTCTTTCATTCCAGTATAACTTGTACGGTTTGAAACCAAAGTTTGTGATTATGCATTTTTATGACGATCCTTCAAAAAATAAAGCTGATAATACGAAGTAAAGTGGGCTAATGAGAGTGGGTTCCGCTGTATGAATTTACAGTCCCATATGTTCAAATGTGTGTGTGTGCAGTTTGCGTCGATGGTTTGCCTTATTAAACTGCTAAACATTCGTGTTTTAGGTTGAAGGATCGTCATAAATAATACATAATCACAGACTTTGGTTTCTTACCGTACAAATGATACTGGAATGAAAAAAAATCACTGCAGAATGACGGATCCTGTACTACTACAAGATTATGAAGTCGTGTTGATTCGACAGGATAAAAATCCCGCTGTTGGCAATGGAACAGCTGATCGCGGCGAAGGTGAAAACTACTGCGTACTAGGAATCTGTCCCGGCATGCTTTGCAATGAAACAACCGTGAAAACGCGTAAACCCCTGACCTCTAGAGGTCAATGGTTTGTTTACTCGTAAATTAAGATGGCGCCCATGTCTGCGCATGCGCACTTTTGTAACCGTGAAAGGGTGTAATAGGGCTATGAAAAAATAAATAGCGCCCTCTCAAGTTCTAGGAATTGGCTTTCTTTCTGTGGACGTAGCTCCATCCCGTCTGACCAAGGAGTTATTACTCTTGGTCTGACCAAACCCGTACCCATTTTTTGGATTTAGATACTTGAAGTCCTTTCATCTCCTTCAAATTTTGCAAGCGTATTGTAGGTGGCCAAACGCAGGGCCTCTCGAAGCCGGATTTTTAAAATATGTCTAGGGGGAGGGGTTAGACGCCATTTTATACTCTGTATGATTATGTTAGTACGGACGGTCGTTAGTGCCACAGCGCGCGTCATGACCACAATCCCATTCGTTTCGCACGCAGTGCTTGCGAGCCCTTTGTAGGTCTCTGCATCGTCTCTATAGCATCCCATCAAGGTCACTGAATTCTTCTTTCTCCGGAATCACATACGCGTGACCGTTCAGGCGGCATTTCGTCGTTTCGGGCCGTTTTGAGGCCATTGTTTCGCCATACCTATCTCCACTATCCTAGAAGCTACAGACTTCTTACAAATTGCTCTGGATAGTCCGAGAGAAGCTCTTTAATTGGACATATAGAAACACGGACGTCATTGCATGCATATCGTTGTGACACGAATGCATATCTAGTCTTTCTCCTCTTCTTCTTATTCGTTCATGTATTTCCATTTTCGGTTATAAAAAAATAGAGAGAGAGAGAGCAATACAAAGTAATAGAGACGTCATGTTCTTACTAAAGAGTTGTACATGTAGCCTACATATAATTATCTCAACAACTTACAACAAAATCTTATTATTATTATTATTCTCCTCATTTATAATTATTAAGATTCTCAATATTATCAATATTATTATTATCACTATTATCAATATTATTGTCATTATCTTCACTATTATTATAAATATCATTATCATTATCATTATAAGTTATTATCGTTATTATTATTATCATAACTATTAACTGGATACAAAACTTACACACCCAGTATACCCCACTAAAAGATTTCGAAAGGTATTCTCTTTGAAAAGTGCATAAACTGGGAAATTATCATCATTAACATTATTAACATTATTCCTATTACTACTCTTTTTTTCAATTGTCATTATAGTCATCAGTATTATTATTATTATTATTATTATTATCATTATTATTATCATTATTATTATTATTATTATCAATTGGATGCCAAACTTACACACCTGTATTCCCCATTGAAAGATTAAAATTGCATTTCTCTGTGAAAGTGCATTAACTTGAAAATTATTATTATAACATTATTAACATTATTCCTATTACTACTCTTTTTTTCAATTGTCATTATAGTCATCAGTATTATTATTGCTATTATGATGATCATTAATATTTTCTTCATCATCATTATTACTATTATCAATTGGATGCAAAACGTGCACATGTGTATTCTCCATTAAAAGGTAACAAAATTTACTTCTCTTTGGAAAGTGCATAAACGGGGGAATTGTTATCATAATTACTATTATTACCATTATTATTGTTGTTGTTCTTATTATTATCATTTTTATTATTATTATGTTTTTCAATATTATTACTAATTTTGTTATTATTAGGTAGGCTGTATATAATACAGACCACCTTATGTTTTCGTTAAAATTGCCTTTATTATTCTTTATTTTTCTGATTTCCAATCACTTTTTTGTTAGCAAGATAACTTGAAAATGGCACATATATGTATAGGCGTATGGAGAAAACACAGTAAGGTTTTCAACCTTGACCTTGACTGATGACGTCGTCTAGGCGCCATTTTGTAAAATTTTCTGAAAATCTACTCATGATCATATCTTCATAACGAAAAGCCGTTTCTCATTCATATTTATCATGATCAAGGTCAATATCCGTCTGGTCAATTTCAGGTCAAAAAACGCGCGCGCATGCGTACGTCCGCGCGTTAGCGCGCTCGCAAAATTTTTAAATGCTCCAAATCGTCTCAAATTCATTTAAGATACGTTTTAGGCCATTTTAAGCATTTCTCAAAAAAACGCGCACACGAGCATGCGCGCGCGTTTTCGCGCGTACTGGCATTTTCCAACATAGAATCGCCGAATTTTCTCTGTCATCATATTTGGCACATTTTCCAAGCATTTTGATACCTTGTTCACCTTTTTCTGACTAGTAATAACGCAATGTTATTACTTTCCATGTTTACTCTGCATTTTTTTAATAATCCAAATTATGAATAATGTTTTAGTCATTGATTAGTATTTTCGTCACGCTTGATTTAATTCTTTTGCACTGCTTATTGTATATTGATTTGTATATTCATGTTGAATACTATACAATTATTGTTTACTGCATATTGAATTGTATTGTGTTTGCAATGATGCTAGAAAAATTGGAAATGAAATAAAACTAAACTAAACTGAATGAGCGTCCGTTCAAGAAAATGTCCGTGCGCGCGAGCTCTTGTAATACATAGCATATATGGGCAAAAACATGCCTATACAAAATTCATTGTAACTCTTCAGAATGGATGGGAACTCCCAATTTTTGTTCATAATTGGATAGAGTATGAGTCGGAGATATGATTTCATGTCTCATTTGACCCTCAATTACTCATGACGTCATCATAATGGCCTTGGAACTCAAAATTTCAATTTGCATATTATGACGTCAGCATATTTTTGAAAATTGATTGTATCTCTGTAAATATTGTTCATTTTCTTCCAAATTTTGATATGTTCTAGCTGAGACAATTTTCTACAAAGTGCATTTTCACAAATGCAGTCTGCACAATTTTCATTTTGACAAAGGCATCATGGCGTATTTTTGCGATTAAAGGAGGCATGTCAATTTTTCACATTTTGCGTGTATTCTCTATGGGACATGACTTTTTTTTCAAAACTGGATTCTACATTCCCGTCTTTCGCGAGCAATATCTCCGTCGTTTTAGTTTCGTTTTCGCTGAGCTTCGAGTATGTTGTAGCTGAGACAATAAGCTATCACAAATGTGCCCTTTATTTTTTGATCAGATGCCGGGATCATGCTCATATTTCACTTGCAAAGTGGGATTTGAGAATTCCATTTTCCGTTCACGTGTAATGTCTATGTGGATTATTTTGGTATACTGGTCGCAATTGACTTGAAACGTTGCATGTTGATAGGTAAGACAAAATATTTCATATAAAAACACAAAATTGAGAATATGCATATTTCATTACGTTATTTCGATTTTAAGGTTAAAGGTACTGTCCCATTTGCAAGCCAAAAAATGAAAAGGTTAAATTCCAACGGCATTTGAAAGACAATACTAATTTAGAACTTCCCTAAAAAAAGGGGGGCTTGAAGATGTCTTTAAGTGGGAAAATAACGACTATTAGTAATGTCGAATCGACTTAGGAGCTATAGAGCCAGTAAGTAATAGTCTGATTTTCAGACCATTGTACCGAATGGTCGTACGTTTTATGCTGCGCAAAGATTCAATCAGTTTAATTTTGGCCATTACAAGAAGTGGGTTATTGATGTAGACAAATGCTCATGTACCCTTTACAGCTCATTTTATGTATGTTATTACCAAAGATGAAAAAGCCAGTCAGTCACTCAATAGTGTCTGACAGTGAAGTCTAGCAAGTAAACGGGTTTCCTTGCATAATTTGAATATTAGGACACTGCTAAAGTTTAAATTTCACAGATAGGTCATACATGACATATTCATAATTCCTGCAAAGTTCTACAGAATTTGATGTTGGCTGCAAAAGGGACATAGTATCTTTAAAGGTCAAATATACTGCACATGGTTTCTCTAAAACAATGCTTTGTATAGACATGAAATTTGGCACACTAATAGACCTGAATAAGAGGATTATTTCAAAAATTTGGGTCAAATCATGCCAATGGTATCTTAACTACTTAGTGTGTAAATTAGGGTCAAAGGTCAAACATTTCACTGATCACTATCTCACTAACCATATGTGGTACAGTGTAGGCACTAATTGGAACAGCCCACCTATACTTGTTCCGAAACAAGTATTACATGTCTAGTTATTATTATTCATTATTATTACTATTACAGTGTGTATTATCAATCGGATGCAAAACGTGCATACCTGTATTATTCATTGAAAGATAACATTTTTCCTTCTCTCTAAAAAGTGCAGAAACTGGGAAATTGTTATACTGTGCCTTTGAAATACTTCAGCTTTGCACACACAAAATTGCATTATCTTTTCTTCTGCATAATCTTTTTTTATTTTGATTTTTTTTTATTCGTAAAGCTGCATATTATATCAGTCATCCTTCGAACACAATATACAAAATGATTTGTGACGAGAAAGTGCACCCAGTCCCTCTCATGCCTAAACCCTTTTTTTTTAAACCTCAATAATAATGTAGTATCATATTTTACTCAACTCCCACAATGTCTAGATCTGTTATTATTGTTGTTGTACCTACATCTTACGGTTGTCATGACTGTATATTGTATTTTTACTCTGTACAAGATTTCGCAATTCGGCTTTTGGCTGTGATGACTTGTTATAATTAACCAAAACTATTTCATTTACATTTCATTTCATCTCATGATATGTAAATAAAGAATAAATACGATAACGAGAAGTAATGTCAATGCGTTGGCCTGTTTGTTTTTCTCCGATAGGAATACATCCCTCTATTTTTCTTTCCACAATGGCTCAATTTGAATAAAGCCTCATCTTGTGCAACGGGCCTGATAACCCTGAAATAGTTTATCTCATGGATACTGTAGTCTTAATTTACCACAATAAATCATATGTATCTACCTATTATTGCTTAGTCCTCCAGACAAAGCAGTCATCGAAAATAAAAAAAGTCACAGTTGTGCATACCCCACCCCGATATACCCTTCAGTCACGCGCACTCTACGTCCGCATACAAACTTCCTCTCTTTTCGCAGTCATTCGTTAAGGAGTACAGATAAGTCTCTAGCGCTAAATTTTGAGTTTTTGCTCCTCGCAGCGTTTTGGAGTGCTTTCTTTCTGTCATTTCCAGTTCCAATTTGTTTTTATACATTTTGGTTCGGTTTTTTTAACCCTAAGTCACTTTTTTTGGCAGTAATTAGTGTTCACTTTTGCCGACCGAACTTCCCTTTTGAGTTCAGTCCCGGACACAGTAATTTGTGTACCGGGGCTTTTCACTTAGTGTTTTGTTAAGGGATTTCTTTGTGCATACCTCTAGTATAGTTTACGGTGCGGCTCTATGGTTGAGCGCGCTGTGTGTTAATTTCTTTTGTTGACGCTAAGATAAGCGTTCTTCGTTCGTAGCTCTTTTGTTTAGCTACGCTAGTACTGTTTGTTTAGCTTTGTTTAAGAGTTTAATTAAACTGTTTTGAAGCGACGCTGTTTGTTGCGTGTTTTAGTCGACGCTTGTTTAGTTCGTCGATTGTTTGGTTGTAGTAACTGTTGCTTTTCTTTTGTTGTTATCGCTTTCCTTGGAAAGTTTGTTTTGTCTTATCCACAGGTTTCTAATGGACAAGGAGTCTGGATTTGGAGTGGATTCACTCCCCCAGTTTCGGTTGTCGGTACCGCCTCACTAGCGAGTGAGTTTGGTGCGGCAGGTAGGGGTAAGGGCACCCGAGTACAGGCTCGGGGCAGGTTACTCCACGCACTGGGTATTTTTGCCGAGTGTTTCGGGAGTTTTGCCCTGTAGTAAGTTACCGACGGATACCGCGTCCGGGCCAGCCAGCGGGCTGTGCTCCGGCGCCTGTATGTCGAGGTCTATAAATTCAGCTCAGCTAGAATATAGAGACTCCTACTGGTGGCTTTCCCCCTCGTGGGTCTGTCCGTCCGGTAGAGGCCCCGGGCTTCACGGCCCGGGGCTCTGTTGCGAGGCAACAGCCGTGCAAAGCACGAGCCATGCATTCAAGCATGAAGGAGACCCGGTTTACGCACCCGATTCATTTCGGCAGTATTCCTGCGTCCACATTTGGGGTGCCTGATAATAATCACGCCAGTGGAACGCCAAGGTCTCGAGCTCGCTGAGGCTTCTCACGAAGCACTGAAGCGAGCAGGCCCCGGTCACTCCTCGCTTTGAAGCGAGCAGACCCTGGTCACACCTCGCTGGTGTTTCTCACGAAACTTTGCAGCGAGCAGGCCTCGGTCTCACTCTCCGTAGTGGTTTCGCTGTAGCTTCTCAGGAGCATTTCAGCGTGAGAGCCCCGGTCACACTGACCGTGCAGATCTCGCTCACGTTTCTTTAGAATCAGTGAGGCGAGACGGCCTGAGTTTATCTGGCATTGGTGCTAAGCGGAAGAGAGCTAGCAGGGCCAAGAAGCCTCCTTCCTCCCCCGTTGCGACGGGGAAGAAACGGAAGAGTGTGAGCGTCCTTGCCTCGGCTGGATCGCAAACAAAGAAGACAAAGAAGACAAAGGAATCGGCGCCTGTGTCTTCCTTTTCGAGTTCTGCGCAGGCAGAGCTCAGAGTTCTCATGGAACAAATGTTCAATCAGCTGAGCTCCTCAGCTGTGTCGACGGGTGCACATACTTTGGCGTCAATTTCGTCACCTGGTATGTCAGCGGGTTCGGTACCTACCGTCCCCCGTGCCCCGGCTAGTGTGGTCGCGGAGCCCGCCTCTTTGTCTTCTGATTCGGATTCTTGTTCTGAATTTTCGGCTGCCGCTGTTTTGGCGTCAGAATCGTTACCTCGTACTGTCGTCTCTCGACAGGGTTTTGTCTCCCGGCGCCTGCTGCTCTCGGCGCTCCGCCGGGCGAGGAGTCGTTGGCCTCGGTGGGGGTTTTACCTCAGCCGTATGATTCGGTCACTATGGATCGTCAGTGTGATTGGGATTCTGTCTCCATTGTCTCGGAGGATTCGCAGCTGGACTCAGCACCGGGACAATTTTCGAGTTTGGGCTCCGATGCGAGGGCTTTGTTAGAAAAGTATCTGCCTGATACTTTTTCTCGTCCCAGCACTGGGGCTGGTGTTCCGTCTTCGCTGTTTAAACAGCGTTCATCTCAGGATTCTATTCCCTGCCTGAGGAATTCAAGACTGAATTTGATAGGATTGCAGCTGACCCTATCGGGGTTTCTCGGGATGTGAGATCTCAAAGCTCTGCTTTTTCCTTCATTACGGAGGTTACTCGCAACTTTTTTGTTGCGAAGAAACTTTCGCCTGATCTTGTTAATGTAGCGCTTCGTTTGGGAGTTAATCTCAAGAAGAAGTCGTACAAGGATCGAGATAAGCCCCTGGAGGTGATTTCATCTCTGACGGGGATTTCCCTTCGGCTCTCTGCCTATATGGGTTCTCTGGTCAGTCTCTTGGCAAGAGCTGACGAATTGGGAATTTCGGCGGATGATTTGTTAGTACTTCAGAATATCCTTTTGTTACTGTCGGGCCTCTTGTGGTCGTCAATTTCTTGCACTTCTATCGCGGTGACCTCTCAGCGCCGTCAGCTGGCGCTGTCGGAGCTGGGGTGTTGGAGCGGGATATTCCTTCTTTGTGTGAAGGCATTCCTTCGTCGGAACAGTTCCTTTGTGGTGGTCAGTTCACAGCTATGCTGCAGAAGGAGATTGATAGGCGTAAACAGGCCGCTGATTTGGCGCGGCATTTCCGCTCGCAACCTTTAACCAGGGGTCGTTCAAGACCTCCGTCTAGGTCGACTGGCGTGGGTTCACGTCATTTTACTCCTTCTCAGGCTCCTCTTCGGCCTCCCTTTCAGATCCTCGTCGGGCTCCGGCCCCAGCTCGGGCCCCATTTACCCCCCAGGCCCGTTCGGGCCGTGGCAGGGGTTCGTCTAGAGGTTGGAGTGGTCCGAAGTCTTCGGCCAAGTCCTTCCCTCCATCCAAGCGGCACTTTTGAAGGTTCGCCCCGAGCTTGTAGACCGGGTCGGCGGACGACTCGGGAGTTCCTTCCCTCTTGGGAAGCTATCACCGAAGACACTGTCGTGCTCTCAGTCGTGCGAGAGGGCTTCTACATAGAGCTGGTAGAGCCCCTTCCGAACGGCGCCATTCGAGTTCGTCCGCCTCCGTTGTCCGCCCCTTTCCAGCAACACATCTCGAACGAGATTCTCATGTTGCTGGAGAAGGGCGCCATAGAGAGAGTCTCGGACCACCCTGGTCTGAGTCTCTCTCCGGTTTTTGTCATCCCCAAGCGCTCGGGGAAGTTGAGGATGATCCTCAACATGAAAAGGATCAACCTGCACATAGCTCCCATGCATTTTCGCATGGAACATCTGGCTACTATCCTCCCTTCATTAGGTCCGGAGGATTTAGCGGTTTCCTTGGACCTCAAGGATGCCTACTTCCATATTCCCATCCATCCACTTTCAAGGGATCTTCTGGGGTTCGCCTTTCGAGGAGAGACCTACAGATTCAAGGCCCTCCCTTTCGGCCTGAGGCCGGCACCTCGGGTTTTTACCCGAGTGGTTTCGCCCTCACGGCCTTTCTTCAAAGCAAGGGCTCAGGCTGTTTGCTTATTTGGACGATTGGCTCCTGGTGGCAAGTTCAGAGTCTCGCCTTCGGGAGCAGTTGAGTCTTCTACTGCAGGTCACACAGGGACTAGGGTTCCTGGTGAACTGGGACAAATCGAGTTGGTTCCCGCCCGCAGGTTGGTTTACCTGGGTGCGGAGTTGGATTTGCCGGCGCAGTTGGCCCGTCCCAGTGGGGACAGAGTTCGGTCCATTACCAAGGCGGCCCGGTCCCTGCGGCGTGCCCGCAGAGTGCCGGCCAAGCAGTGGCTCCAGTGGCTGGGTTTTTTGGCCAGCCTGGTCGATGTTTTTCAGGATGCTCGGCTTCTCATGAGGCCCTTTCAAAGGCATCTTCTGAGGTTCTACAGACCGAGTGTAGATTCCCTTTCAGTCAGGATTCCTTTACCAAAGGAGATCAAGCTTCTGTTGGCCCCTTGGTTGGACGGCGCTTTCTTGACTCGGGGCAAGCCCTTTCGCGTGCCCCTGCCTTCGATCTCTCTGTCGACGGACGCCTCCCACCTGGGGTGGGGGTCACTGTTTGGGCAACATGGTGTCGGGGACTTGGGATTTTCCCATCCTTCCGCACATCAATGTTTTGGAAATGATGGCGGCGTTCGCCGCTTCACCATTTCAGACAGTTGTTGTTTGGTCGCACGGTTCTACTGCTCACGGACAATACAACTGTGGCCTCCTACATAAATCGGCAGGGCGGCACGAGGTCGTCCAGCCTGGACGACTTAGCTGCTCGTCTGTGGCGGTGGTGTCGATCGGTGGAGATCACGCCTGTAGCATCCTTCATTCCTGGCCAGGACAATCTGGTAGCAGATTTCCTGTCCAGAGGAGTGCCTCCCGGAGTGGGCCCTCCATCGGCAAGTGTTCGACCTTCTCCTCTCGGTCTGGTCTCCTTTGGAGATCGACCTGTTCGCATCCCGTTCAATCATCGGCTTCCGATGTATTGTTCTCAGTACGAGACCCGGAGGCTTGGGCGCTGGACGCCTTCTCGTTCCATTGGGGGTCTCTCCGGGGTTATGCGTTTCCCCCATTCGGTTTGATTCCTCAGGTCTTGAGGAAAATCAGATCGGACAGGGCTTGGGTTCTATTGATCGCCCCTCGTTGGCCGAGGAGGTCGTGGTTTCCGGACCTCCTGGATTTGTTAGCGGGTCAACCGCTTTGTCTTCCGCTGAAGGAGGACTTGGTGACTCAGCCTCTCTCAGGGATACTTCATCCGCGGCCAGCGGTCCTCCATTGACCGCTTGGCCGTTATCGGGGAGGTTGCAAGAGCTGAGGGCCTCTCGGAAAGGGCCTCTCAGTTTTTGACCAGGAGCCGCGTCTATTGGTGTCATAGCCGATTTTCTTATCTCTTTATTTGACAAGGGTAGATCTCTGTCCACGTTGCGTGGGTATCGTTCGGCCATCGCTGCTATCCATGCAGGTTTCCCAGATGGCTCGAGTGTGTCTAACTCCCCTCGACTGGCAATGTTGTTGCGGTCCTTCTTTCTGGAGAGACCGCCCCAACAGAAGCTGGCTCCTCCCTGGAGTCTGCCCAAGGTTTTGGAGGCTTTATCTAAGCCTCCTTTTGAACCCTTGCCAAGGCTTCTCTGCACTGTCTCACAATCAAGACTTTGTTTTTAATTGCGATTGCGTCCGGGCAGAGGAGAGGCACGCTTCACGCCCTTTGCCTTTCTCCGGGCCACATTCGCTGGGAGAGAAAGGTGTGAGACTTATTCCCAAGCCTTCTTTCCTAGCAAAGAATCAAACTGTCTCATCGGGTCCAGTGGAGATTTTCCTTTGTCCTTTGTCCAGTGTCTCCTCAGTCGAGGAAGACAAAGTCTGGTGTCCGGTTAGGGCTCTGAAGTGGTATTTGGACAAGACTAAAGGTGTTCGGAAGAATGAGCAGTTATTCCTGATTACGCGGAACCCTTCTCTCCTGCGTCTAAGGAGTCCATCTCTAGATGGATCATTGAGGCGGTTCAGGCCGCAGGTCCTGAGGCTCTCTCGGAAGGTGTGCCTCCTCGGGCATGACACCAGGGGTATTAGTACCTCCTGGGCTTTGTTTCATGGTGTCGCCCTTCATGATATTATGAAGGCTGCCTTTTGGTTGTCGCCAAATACCTTTATTTCATGTTATCTCAAAGATATTCCGGCAAGTGAGGAACGTTTCGCTACTACCTCCTTGCTGGCGGCTTCTTCTTCGTTAGTTCCCGTTAACCCTTTTGTTTGGGACATGCCTCCCGCTTTCATCTGTGTTGGTCTAAGCAATAATAGGTAGATACATATGATTTATTGTGGTAAATTAGTTAAATCATAACTGATTTTATTATTTACTATATAAATCTATGTATCTACCTATGTCCCTCCGGCCCCTCTCCTTGTTTACAACATGTCCCTGGTCTGTCTCTGGGACTGCGTGAGAGAGGAAGTTTGTATGCGGACGTAGAGTGCGCGTGACTGAAGGGTATATCGGGGTGGGGTATGCACAACTGTGACTTTTTATTTTCGATGACTGCTTTGTCTGGAGGACTAAGCAATAATAGGTAGATACATAGATTTATATAGTAAATAATAAAATCAGTTATGATTTAACTATTACAGCCCATACTTTTTTTGGAAACTGTACCTCCGTACCTTCAACCTCAAGAGGTCAATATAAATAAAATAATAATCTGGATTTATATAGCGCTTAGTATGAAATACCGTCTCTAAGCGCTTTACAGACATTATTAACCAGGTCATCGGATTCATTAACGCACATAATTATGCACCATCCCTACTCCTCACCATGAGGGCATATGGCAATTATTTTATAGATAGATTACGTAATAGGTCAGATATTCCAGGTTTGTGATACGGTAAGCGTAAATGTTGGAGTTAGGGATAGGGTGAATTAGCATAAATTAACTTACTTCCTAGCCCCGAATTTCGTGGGATACGGTTAGCGTAAGTTTTGGAGATAGGGACAGGGTGACTTAGCATAAATTAACTAACTTCCTAGCCACACACTCGGAATAATGTGAGCCAGTCAGCCAGTAATCCAATAAATGCCATATTTCCGTCCTATCCTCAGTAAACCGCTGCCATTGTTAGGGTATTCAATATGTAGGCCTACATGTTGTCATTTAGTGAAATATCCTTAATCCATAAGTCAAGGTCTTTTACATTTCAGAGCAAAAAAGACGCATCATTAAACTAAAGCTAATCTTGAGCTCTGGTATGGGAATCGTATGTCGAGAGAACATGGCTATAACTCATTCTAGATTGTTTACCAGCAATAGATTGATTGTTTTAAAGGTATAGACCAGTTTTGGAAACGTCCCCCCATCAAAAAATGAAATGGAAGCTCTTATTACCAATCATGTGAAAGAATATGTTTTTTTTTTACTAATACGTGATGATACAAATTTTGCCGGGAAACCGCCTATTAAATGATATATTTGGTAAATAATCATATCTATCCGGACTGGATAGATATAGGGTAGTCCCATATACATCTTTCTGTATACAGTGGAGTGCTTGTAACTTTACCAAGACTGGGCCAAATTTCTTATAATTTTGATGATTCCAGAACCTTGTAGTACACACCAATACTTATATGCTAGATGATCAACCTTTTCTGATCGATTCCACAACATTTTTTTCATAATGCAATCGCATGACCAGAACTGGTCTACTCTATACCTTTAAGTTTTGAACCAGTAAAATAAAAACAAACTCACACAAATTTGCTGAAAATCATCTTCAATAAAAACCACTACTCTCAACTCGCACATGTGTCGGGTCTACTTAACTTGATTTCCTTATCTTTCTATGCTCATTATTCAGCCCCTATACATTTTCTACTAGAATCGTTTTGCACATGTCATTTATTTGTAATCTTGAACATTCAATGTAAATTTTGTTGGATTTTGTGAGAATTTATGTTTTATCATTGCCAGAACTCAAGCTAACTCTAGCTTATCTTTAAATAGGCTATATTAAACTTCCAATTCATAGCCTTACATCTTCTTTCTGTTTGCATTTTTAATTCTAAAATAATAGCTAGATGATCCGAACCTATTCCTTGGTTCACATCATATGAGTGCACTTTTCCGGTGTCGGTATGAACATTCCTGAAACTCACTCCTTTAGAAGGCAATGTAAATTTTGGGCTTATGTAAACAATAAACCTTTTTTTCCCCTGAGATGGAGGAAAAATAATTCTCACATTTATTTTCTAAAATTTTTCTTGGGGATTTTCATTGACATAAAGTTGAATTTGCTTTCATTTACTTATTAACGATCATTGTTATATTATGTAAATAAACGAACTATTTAATATAAAAGACACATAAGGAGAGCCCTAGCTTTAATTAAAAAAAATAGTCGAAATTCTTGTTCGCAACTCTAATACATAGTTTAGTGTGTTATTGTTTTGTATGTTCAAACATTGTCAGATTATTGGCATGTACTCTTATATTTCCGGGTATTTGAATAAAAATTAAAATTAAAAAAAAGTGTCAATCAGCAGTATAATTTTGTATCATTTTCCCTCAGCAATTCAGTTTAATGTGTACATCGCAACCAGGGGGGTGTTTCACAAAGACTAAGATCGACTTTAAGTTGGACTTAAGTATGGCGGGCCATTCATGCCATTGGTTGGTATCACCATTGGTCTCTAAATTATAATCTTTAGATAATATTTTTCCTTCAATAATGAACTATCAAAAAATGTTAACTCTGTAAGATTTGAGACCATGATTTGTACGTCCCTTGACAGACAAATGCCAGTAAATGGTAAGAGCAAACAGTGGCATGAACGGCCTGTTATACTTAAGTCCAACTTAAAGTCGATCTTAGTCTTTGTGAAACACCCCCAGATGCATAACATATTTCCTGTTCAGGGTGAGAGGTGGTCCTATCTTCTTTCTTATCTTAGTTTTGTTTTGTGTGTCCCTCTGATCTTTAAAAATATTTGCTTATCAGGGGAAAGAGGATATCCCCAATTCTTCCGCATCTATGCCACTGGTTACAACGATACAAAAATTCATCCTCACAATCACCCTGCAACATACACACTATGGATTAGCATATTAATTTGCAGAACAGCAACAACCATAATCAAAATTACAAAACACATACGTTATGTATTGGAACGTATGTATTTTGTAATTTTTTGTTATGTTTGTTGCTGTTCTGCGAATATGCTAATCCATAATGTGTATGTTGCAGCTGGATCCAAGCTACGCCACTTCACGTGCACACTCATATATACAAAATCAAGCAGAAAATTGTATCATTCATCGATATCAAAGCCACAGACTGAAATAAACATTTTGACACATGGTTTTGGTTCGTTCAACTTTTCTTTGAACTCTAATGATGGACATGTACTTCATGATAATCCATCAAATGTAGACAGGTTAATTGCATTGTTTTAAAGATAACGACCAGTTCTGGTCATGCGATTGCATTGTGAAAGAATTTAAGAAACGTTGTGGAATCGATCAGAAAAGGTTGATCATCTAGCATATAAGTATTGGTGTGTACTGCAAGGTTCTGGAATCATCAAAATGATAAGAAATTTGGCCCAGTCTTGGTAAAGTTACAAGCACTGTACACAGAAAGATGTAGATGGGACTACGCGACCACGTGCGCGATATCTATTTGGTCCCAATAGATATAATAATTTACCAAATATATCAATTAGTAGGCGGTTTCCCGACTTTCCCGGCAAAATTTGTATCATCACGTATTAGTCAAAACATATTCTTTCACATGATTGGTAATGAGAGCTTCCATTTAATTTTTTGAGAGAGGGGCGTTTCCAAAACTGGTCTTTACCTTTAATCATGGGTTTTTATGACCCACTCCAAAATGACAATTCTATACTTGATTTTAACTGAGCATTGTTTGTAGCAAAGAAAAACAAAACAAAACAAAGTGCTTATTTTATGATTGATTGATCATAATTTTTACTAAAAATCTCCATTTCAATACATGAACTTTAATTTCAGAAATATCAAACCTACTACCACCGTATGAATTTAATAAATTACTGAGATGATACATACACATATCGAGTTCTTTGAAACAATCACTTATCATATCATCTTTAGCCATATGAATGATAAGCAATTAAGCATCTCATATTCAAACCAGTGAGTTCCGAAATGTTTCATTTCCGTGTAGAGTTGAAGTAAAAGAGTATGACTGAGACAATGTTTGCATGGTATATCCATAGACCTATATATCCAAGCTTGTCGAATTCTGCCAATAATAAACTAGCATGGCATCATAATGACACAAGGGAAAGTGTTCTAATGGTTTTCAAAGTGCTCTATGAAACTTGTAAGTAATCAGAACTACTCAAAAAAGGAAAGTCCATATATTCATGAAAAACTACATGTAGCAGCAGATATTATATAAAACAACTTCTTTTTAAAATTTAGCATATTCCAATCAGGTTTTTGAAGAATAAATGAGCTGCCAACCTTGTGCGACCAAAAAAAGAGAACCATGATGGCAAAAGAAAGGAATTCATTAAAACGAAACTTATAACCACGCGCGATACACTTCCAATGTAGAAATGTCCATTCCTCATGCTGTTTTTTTCCATATATAGTTTATTTACAAGTAGGTATTTTGTTGTTGTTATTTTGGTATTATCGGCGTTTCATTTTTTTGGAGAATATTTTTCTCTTTAAGTATGTTTCCAAGTATGTTTTAACCTTAGTTTTATATTGAATTTGTGATCAAATCAACATTAAAGGGCCGTTGATTGACGTGCGGTATGTAAAAAAAAAAAAAAAAGAAAAAAAGAAAGAAAAAAAACATTTTAAAATATTTTTTTTTTTAAATTTAATTAATTAATTAGACAAAAACGTTTTTTAATTTTTAAATTATCTCATTACGGAATACGTGGCATTGCGCTCCAGTGGTTTGCAGATTACCTCAGCAATAGATTTCAGTTTGTGAAAAACCAGGAAACAATGTCTCAATATTGTAAAATATCATGCGGTGTCCCACAGGGATCTGTTCTCGGCCCAACTCTTTTTCTCATTTATATAAATGATTTGCCAAACTCTACAAGTTTTTTCAACTTCAGATTATTTGCTGATGATTCAAACTTATTCCATACCTTTAAGACTGGTCAGAAAGATATTGATATGAATGAGGTGAATAAGGACTTAAATAAGGTCCAGCAGTGGTGTTATGCCAACAAGGTCACAATTAATCTAAGCAAATCAAATTATATGATAATAAAGGGCAAAAGGAGATCTGTCCAAATAAAGGGTGCTCTCAAAATATCTGGATCTAAATTACTTGAAGTAGATAAGGCATCTTTTGTAGGACTACAAATTGATAAGCATCTCACATGGATTGAACATATAAAAATGGTAAATCGAAATATTCGTTTAAAAGTCGGAATTTTGTTCAGAATAAGGCATTATGTCCCACAGAACATTTTAGTGCTATTATACAAAGCGTTAATCCAGCCACATATTTTGTATGGAATTGAAGTATGGGGAACCACATACAAAACCAACTTGAATTGTATTTTCCTTACCCAGAAAATGGCGATGAGAGCGATAACTTTTAGCCCAAGAGGTCCCATTTGGAACCCTTGTTCCAAAAGATAAAAATTTTAAATATTTACAACCTTCATTTTCTATCTGTCTCAACATTCATCTATCACTTATTAAATGGCAATCTTCCTCACTCCTTAATTGAATACTGTCAGGTAATAGAACACAGATATGGCACAAGGGGCAAAGAACATGGACAGCTATATCTGCCTAAATGCAAAACCACACAAGGTCAATTTTCAATATCATTTATGGGCGTGAAAATATGGAATAGTATACCATATGTTTTAAGAGGAATACGATCTAAAAATGCTTTTCGGAAGGGGTTAACGAAACATCTAAATACTTTGCGTTAAACGAAAGTTAAGACTTCTTAAAATGGCAAAAAAGGAATCTCAGATTAGAGAATTTCTAAAAAGATCACTAGATAATGTTGTATTTTTTTAATTACGTTTGGTTCTGATACCGAAGTCAACACACACTTGACTTACATGTATATATTAAAGGTACTATGTCACATTTGCAGGCCAAAAAAATGAAAAGGTTAAATTCCAACGGCATTTGAAAGACAATACTAATTTAGAACTTCCCTAAAAAAGGGGGGGGGCTTGAAAATGTCTTTAAGTGGGAAAATAACGACTATTAGTTGTCGAATCGACTTAGGAGCTATAGAGCCAGTAAGTAATAGTCTGATTTTCAGACCATTGTACCGAATGGTCGTACGTTTTATGCTGCGCAAAGATTCAATCAGTTTAATTTTGGCCATTACAAGAAGTGGGTTATTGATGTAGACAAATGCTCATGTACCCTTTACAGCTCATTTTATGTATGTTATTACCAAAGATGAAAAAGCCAGTCAGTCACTCAATAGTGTCTGACAGTGAAGTCTAGCAAGTAAACGGGTTTCCTTGCATAATTTGAATATTAGGACACTGCTAACGTTTAAATTTCACAGATAGGACATACATGACATATTCATAATTCCTGCAAAGTTCTACAGAATTTGATGTTGGCTGCAAAAGGGACATAGTATCTTTAAGTAAGAAATATTTCTAAATAACTATTCTATTTCTTTGTTTACTTTCACAATAGTTAAATGTTACATGTATATATATGTAATATAGTATAGTAAAAAATAGTTTTAAAATTCTTGCCAAAGACAGGGAACCAGACTCGACTAGCACTACAAGTGCTAACTTCTGGTACCCCCTTTAACAACAAAAGTGTACACATAATCTTGTTTTTCATTTGTATATAACATACTTTGTAAAACAATGTTTATATTTTTCATGTGTAATGTTATCGATCTTGTGTTATATTGTTATACTTTATGTAATCATGCTTGATACATTATGTTTTTTTACTTGTTATAATTTTTGTTGTTAATAAACTCCAACTCAAACTCAATGTATCATAAGTTTATATATATAGTCCAGTATAATGCTGAGAATCACACTACATTAGATCCAAACTAAATAGTTAACACCTTTTCTTATTCAAAGTGCAATTTAGAGGAAAATTACAATGTCGTTTTCGATGTCGGGACCCAATGATGACGACCCCTAATCGATGCTTGCCATCATGGATTCTGCACGTGTGCAGTGCAGTGCATAATTATGCAGTGCAAAAATAATAGCGAACGAGCTGCCCAAATGCTATCGCACACTATTGCGCACGTAATGAAATCTTTAAAACCTTTAACATAGCAGGCTTGTCAGTGAAATCGATGGTACAATTTCGCATATTGTTTTTAATTTTGATAAAATGCAAAGAGTCCGTGGTCATGATAGTGTGCCTGCTCTTAGTCCGCTCTATAGCTGCCATTCCCTGCAGCTGCCCTACCCTTGCAGTAACCATGGCACGTTAGGTCCATGCAATAACACCCCACCAGTGCAGTACGTACGATGTGTGGTCAATGGGGAAAAAACGTAAAACATCTGCATACAGGGTGAATGCATCTTCCTGTAAATACTGTTGACCACTGAATCGGAGTCGCTTCGTAATAATTAATATTTTACGTTCTGCAGGCCCCGAAGTCTCGGTAATATCGTTCTTTCAAACTCAAATAAAAAATAATCAACTCTGCCACGAAATCTATATACTCTCTCTAGGACTTTTTCCGCTCTCTCTCTCTCTCTCTCTCTAAGTCTCATATATTATATACATATACATGTATAAATATATATATATATAAACATGTATGAAATATGATAATACTGTTTCTAAGCAACGCATAATTTTAGAGCAATGCGCTTGTACGGATTGTTTGTATATATTTTGTTGCATTTGTTTGTAATTTGTAATTTTGAATTCACTCTCTGAAGAAATAAAATTAAAACCGGTCATGGTGAAGAAGTGAACTCTCAAGGTTGTTTATTTCAATGTTTTTATTTTTTATTTATATACATATAATATATATATATATATATATATATATATATATTATATATAAACAGGTATACATGCATGCCAGACCACCCTCTCGATCTTTTCGCACTACACTGTAGCTAGGGAAAATCTCTGAGCTGAAAATTGAGCTTTTGAGCCAGGTTACAGTCCCACTGATGCAGGGTTTTGTTATGATATGAACAGCCAATTCCTCCTCCTTGTTCCTTATACTCTGGAAATTTTGCTACAAAGTGGTTGTTCTTGCTTGGATCCCTTCTTCTGTGCTTCATGGGTGAGGATGTGCGCTGCGGTGGGCAAAAACTACCAGTGGAAGAGGAAGAGCTGCTTATAGTGTCCTGCTCGGTATCACTACCACTATAGGCTATAGCCGGTGGTGTTGTCAATTGATAGATCCAGCGTTTCAAAGGTGTTAGACCTTTCAAGGTGAGTATGATCAAAAAGACTGCTTGAGAACTGTGGCAAGGCACATTTAACACAATGCCATGAGACATTGTGATCATGAAGGGCCTCGTACACCTGTGTTGTCATGCCCATACACTGAACATGATACCACCCATCACAATCGTCGCAAGAAACCCCATGTTGCTTCCAGGTAACTGCTCGAGAACATATCTGGCATGGATATTTTAGAGTTCTTGGTCCAGGATTTAGTTCAACATCTAAAGCAATATAGAGCAGCACAAAGGTAAGATACAGCAAGGTGTGTTTCTTACCATGCTCAGGAGCAGTGTTAGTAATCTCCTAACCCTTCGACTTGATGCACAGGCTGACCAATGTGCGAGTTGTAATGAACAAAGCAGAATTAAAACAAACGGCCAAAGTTAAACACTTACAACTTGTGCACATGTGGAAAAATGAAGGGAAAGCTTTATGAATCTGACAGCTGTAATTTTTTTCATTTAAAAACATAACATTTGAATGCAGGCCAGATCTTGAAAGGGGAGTTTGGGAGAAGGACGAGAGGGATTTTGTTTAGCTTATTCAGTAAAAGAAATTGTAACAGGTGGTCGACTTTGGCAAAGTTACATACCACTTTCTCAGAAATTTACATATCAAAATATGAGATGTATGCGGACTACACACCAACAGGAATAAATTTGTATTTGGATGGCATGGGCCCTTTAATGTAGATGAATCTCTACAAGCTTTTGTTTTTGTTCACCCAAGTTTTTAGGAAAAATACTCCCCCAAAAATAAGAAAATTGACACGAAACAGGTAAGAAACATAACGAATTTTAATCATGACCATTATTTGAACAATTGATGAAGATTTAGTTAATTGTTGGTATGTTTTAGTAGGGTAGGCCTATCTCTACGCCGGAGTTTAATACGGGGTCAAAGTAGGGATATGATTCTGAATAAGCGCCCAATAATATTGTAAAGGTTCAAGCGAAATATTCAAGATAAATTTACTTTCACAAGGTTAGTTTTATAGCAATCAAATGGGGCCAGAACTGTGCCGTGTTTTAGCTCACTACGCATGCAGGAGTAGCAAATTCGTGCATACGAAGGAAGCGAATTTGCGCACGCTAGCTACGGTCTGACTGAGTCACTTCATGAAAAGAGGCGAACAGTGTATCATCTACATATAGTAGTAGTTAGTACATGTAAGTCATCATTGAATCTGTGCGACTTACCCAATCCCCATCTTGGGATGTTGTCAAATAGAATGTCTCCGATATCCTCCTTTCAGATATAATGCAGTAGAACAAAACGAGAAAGATGGAAACACAAAGAGAAATATAAAATCCCATCCTGAAGCTTGCGCAGGTACAGTATTCCCGCACCATTTTCAACCATGTCACATACACGTAGGACAACACTTCATAAACCTGGAACTCCCTGCACAAACTACGGAAATGAGTTAGGGAGGCCTATGCAGTCGAATCGCAGTGCGTTCGAATCTCGCACAGCTAGAGAACGGAGGACGCCTTCACGCTCGGAGTAGTTATGAAAACGTATGGAGTAAGCAGAAGGAAAGGGACACTTATCGAAAGGGATAAAACACGTATTTAAAAAAAAACGGGCACTTATCAGAGATGAAAAGGGGTAATTATGAGAAGGGGAAGGGGCACTTAATTATAAGAAGGAAAAAGCATTTATAAGAAAGGAAAAGGGGCACGTGTGAAAATAAAAGGTGCGCTTATCCGAGTTAAAAGGGGAAGGGGCACTCAAAGGAAAAGGGGCACTTGTCAAAGTAAAAGGGGCACCTCTCAGATTTGAATAGGGTAATTATCAGAGGTAAAAGGGGGCACTTATCAAAAGTGAAAAGGAGCACTTCTCGTACCTGAAAATGGGCACTTACTAGAGATTAAAAAGGGCACTTATGAGAATGGAAAATGGACAATTATTGCAAAGGAAAGTGGGAACTTGTCGAAGGAAAAGGGGCACGTGTTAAAATAAAAGGGGCACTTATCAGAGGTGAAAAGGGGAAGGGGTACTTTTACAAAGTAATAAGGGCACTTGTAAAAGGGGCATTTTTGGAATACTTGAAGAAGTGGGATGCTGATTATATCCACACCCGGGATCCAGGGGGAATGTGTAACCCGCAACCAAAAAAATAATTCTCACCGACTCCCGGACGCAGAATCATCAAGGACAGGTTATGCACAGTCAGGCGTGTGTGTGTGCATGGACGTAGTAGGTCCATGGTGTGTGTGTGTGTTTGTCATGTTTGTGCAATCCGTGTTTACATACGTGTATCAATCAGATACGATTATTTACGTCTGCGAATTTCGGCATGTTAATAGCCTCGGTGTAATGCCGCGAGAAGTACATTAATTTTTAGCGTAATTTGTTACAATTTAAATGAAATCCCAGGTCACCTATAACTATAGATGTTTATGCATTTAATATAAATAAATATAAATACATGTAATATGATTGGAATCTATTCCATACTTGATTTCTATGAATTTCTTTATTCTATTATACTTACAGTGAATTATTCAAAATTCTTTCATCTTTTTTCTCTGCCTCACTGGCATGCATACCCTTTCAAGCTAGACGTTCTGTGTAGAGATCAGTTTGTGCACGTTGATATCTTTTGTTTTTTCGTGTTGGATTGTGTGCATTTCACTAATTTTGCACCTAAATAAGAACCAGAGCCTAGCGGCCATAATTCCAGGGGTGGGGTATCCTTTACATACCACCCATCCCCCCCCCCTCCCCTCTCCCCACATACACCACACCTTTTTTTCTTCTTCAAGCACACACGAGCGCACGCACACGCACACACACACAACACACACACAATCCACACGCATACGCAACCGCACAAAATTAACTTACACGGCCAGTCATGCCGCTTCAAATACATATATTGTACCATCGAGGATTGTACACACACAAGCACAAACGTAGGTATAGGCAGGGAGGTGGGAGTTACTGGTATAGGCAGGGAGGTGGAATTCACCTCCCTGGTATAGGTATGCCTATACATAAAAGAATACTCAGACATTCATTCAATCGTATCACGACATACGAGAACTCAACCTGCTCTTGTTACAGGCAATAGGCTACATATATAATGTACATTGGTACCAGCATGCATATCATATTATGTTGTTTCCATGTACCGGTATATACCAGCAAATTCGCACATTTAATACAATGTCGGTATTACGTAATCCGAACATGCTATCTGTTGGATATACGGCTGTTGAAAATTTAAATATGATAATAATAATAATAATAATAATAATAATAATAATGATAATAATAATAATAATAATAATAATAAAAATAATAATAATGATAACAATAATAAAAACATAAATTATAACAGAAACTATAATAATGATAATAAGAAATAATGTTAACAATAATAATTATAATAATAATAACAATGATAATAATATATTCGTCCTGTCATGGTCTCATGGAATACTGTAGTCTGTAGGCTTACACAGAAACGAATAAGAAGCTTGGAACAAGTTCAAAAAAGAGTATGTAGAATCAGGGAGATGTTGGGTCCACAATACACAAATTATACCAATGCTTGCCAATTATTTGACCTTTCAACGCTTGCGGCTTGAATCCAGAAGGGAAAAGCTTTGTCTGGATTTTGCTACATCCTTAACTAAACACCCAACATGTAGTACCTGGTTTCCTCTTCGGAAAAAACATACCTATCTGCTTACGCCATGCATCTAGATATCTACAATTCAGGTGCAAAACCAATCGTTTCCGAAATAGCCCCTACCTTACTTTGTCGATATTCTCAAAGCCGAACCCAATTTATCAAAATAGATGAATTAATATATATTTTTATTTGTATTGTATACTCTTTTCATAAACGTGAAGTTTCCTGATATTTACTCTCCATAAGATAATACCAAACCACTATAACAAAATACTGTTCCCTTCCCCTTCAATAGCCACTTTATATCTTTATAAGGGAAAAGAATGATAAAGTGCCATAATTGTAGTTTTTTATGTCATTTTTCTAAGCAATAATACAAATACTTGCAATATATAATGCCAACAATGTTATGAAAAGAATATTTTTCATTTCTATTTTTATATTCGTATATTGACTCTTTAAAAGTGATGCAATTTAAATTTTTTGATGTACATGTACTTTTACAATTTCCTCTTTTACTTCTTTTCTTCATGTTTCTCCTCTCCGTTTTTCTGACTTCATGTTATCGTCTGTTTTCTTATTTTTGCTGCCCAAGCAATCTTACCATATTAACTATATATATTTCAATATTGACAAATCAATTGTAACTGTATTTTTATGTTTGAAATATGTAATGAGTCTTTTAATTGTACACATGACCAAATCAGCCATTGGGCTGCGACACATGTTTTAATAAACCTTGAATTGAATTGAATTAATAATAATATTGGGTTCTTGTATAGCGCTCATATCTGTCAGACTTGACACTCAAGGCGCTCCCGATTATTACCCTGGCTTTAGCACGGCTGCCATTACGGCGCTCTAGCATTTTAAGGAATGATAATAATACAAATTATAATAATTACAAATAACAATAATAACAATAATAATAATAATGATGAGATTTGTAAACCGACAAATCCACTTGAAATCAAATGCTCAAGGCGCACTTGTGCGGGAAAATGTAGTCACGTATCATGACTGTATGCATTACAAACAAAAGAACAACAGGAGTAAGCTACTATAGAACATAGTTACAAAAATGAGAGAGAGAGAAATGTCGGTCCCCAATATCAGAAATAAACAGATATAATAATTACAAGAAAACAACATTGTTAGAAGGCCCTAAAATATAGACCAATAATTATGTTGGTCTCGTGAAACATAAGATAACCTTTTCAGAAGTTCTGCTGGACCAAGGTTGTTGGTCTCGTGGGCCGTCGATCTCTGAGGACGTAGCCCTATTACGGGTATTTCATATGTAATGCCTTTGTATTGTTATTTGTAATTTGCAATCTGTAGGTTTATTGGTATTTTTTTGTTTTGTTTAATATGTATTTGTTTATCATTGTATTTTGTTTGTTATAGCGCTAAGAGACTTCAGTGGTAAGCGCTTTATAAGCACCGTTTTTATTATTATTATTAACAACAGCTGACAAATGGATTAGCCTATCGTTTCAATTTCCTTTACTTTAGCCTTTACTCCTTTGCCTTCCTGTAGCCTTTTAGTCCAGCCTGAAATTCATTTGATTTGAATAAGAACAAAAAATGAGAGAAACAGAATAGTGAAATTTTGAGCAAGACCCGATTAGAAATAAGGAATTGTCAAATAAATTTAAGTTGTTTAATCAATGAAACACAAAAATGGCAACTCTGTGACGAATCTTTCGAGATCCTCTCTCGTTTGCTCTGTACTGAGAATCGGAGAAATTTTCATTCGCTCATATAGGAATTGAGTTTTTTTCATACAGGGTTGTGTACAAAAATAATTGCAATGATTATGTCTAGCGTGTGATCGATTGAACATTTTCTAACACCTTTTTCTTCTCTTCTCTTTCTCCGCTTCTTTTTCGCTCTCCTCTTTATTGACAGAAATTTTCCCACTTAGTTACTTCATTTCGCTTTGAAAATGTCCTCATTTTCTTTCAGTCTGGAATAGGGTTTTGAATGAAAGGGTATTACATAGCCAGCAGTGGCGTAGATCTTTACGTGATACGGTTATACCTATTGTTCAGGGGTGATCTATTCATTCATGACCCCATGAACAATAGGAAATCTCAGTACGCAAGTGATAGCCATGAAGTATTTATGCGTCCTTTGTGTGTGAGCTTTCGTGTATCCTTCCTTAAAAAGGATAAACTACGTTTCTCTTTACTATCGTTGTAGTAAATACGTCCTTTGATGAGCGCTCATTCATTCCGCAAGACCGCTATGAGGCATTTATTTAAATTTCTATTATAAAAAAAACGTTATCAGGGCAACAATGCCAATGGGCATCTTTCTACCTTCTTTTCTGTCCTTCCAAGGACAAAAGAGCAGGCCTGAGAGATTTGTATAATGTCGGACTATACGTTCCTCGACGGCGGATTAGGGGCATGGCGGGGGCATGTGCACCTCCGACAAGTCTTCAAATTTGCAATGAGATCACAATTACTAATTGCTGCATTGCGTTGCAAAATCAGCTCCATTGCTACTCTTCTTCTCCTCCTCCTCTCTTTTCTCTTCTCAAACTATTTTCTTCCACACTTAGATTCTCTCTTTTCTTTTTGTCCCCATGTAATTACAGATTTAGTTCAACCATCCGTTACCCTATAGCACATATCCCTCTTATCTTATTCTCTGCTTTTTCTTTCTCTTCTCTTTTTTTTTCGCTCTCTCTCTCTCTCTCTTAATCTCTCTCATTTTTTTCTTCCCTCACATTTCTCACATTTGTTCTTCTTCATCTTTTTCATTTTTCTACTCTTGCATGGTTTTTGTTCAAAGCAAATTGTGGGAACCCCCCCCCCTGTAAAACCACACTACACATCATTAGAAGGAGAAGAAAAAAACAGCAATAAAATCATACATTGCATGGAATGCTAAACCAGCAGATCGAGTTTAGCAGTATCTTATCTTAAAGAGAAAGACCAGTTCTGGTCATGCGATTGCATTGTGAAAGAAACGTTGTGGAATCGATCAGAGAAGGTTGATCATCTAGCATATAAGTCTTGGTGTGTACTGCAAGGTTCTGGAATCATCAAAAATTCAAAATGATAAGAAATTTGGCCCAGTCTTGGTAAAGTTACAAGCACTGTACACAGAAAGATGTATATGGGACTACGCGAGCACGTGCGCGATATCTATTTGGTCCCAATAGATATAATAATTTACCAAATATATCAATTAGTAGGTGGTTTCCCGACTTTCCCGGCAAAATTTGTATCATCACGTTTTAGTCAAAATATATTCTTTCACATGATTGGTAATGAGAGCTTCCATTTCATTTTTTTTTGAGAGGGGCGTTTCCAAAACTGGTCTTTACCTTTAAGATTTAGTGTAACTTGAACCGCTGACCCTGCAGTAATAAATCTCAATACGTTAAGAACAATAAAAGACAACAAATACATGTACTCATAAATTACTGTAAGATCAGAGGCGGCCCTCCCGGGGGGCAGGGGGCACAGTGCCCTCCCACTTTTTCAAGCACCCGAAAAGAGCCCCTTTTTACATAGGAAAAGTGCCCCTTTAATTTTGTAAGAAGTGCCCTTTACATAGGAATAGTGCCCCTTTCACTTTGACAAGTGCCCCTATTAATTTGTAAAAGTGCCCCTTCCCTTTTCAACTCTGATAAGTGCCTCTTTTATTTGGACACGTGCCCCTTTTCTTCGACAAGTTCCCAATTTCCTTTGCAATAAGACATAGTGTTCATTTTCCATTCTCATAAGTGCCCTTTTTAATCTCTAGTAAGTGCCCTTTTCAGGTACGAGAAGTGCCTCTTTTCACTTTTGATAAGTGACCCCTTTAACCTCTGATAACTGCCCTATTCAAATCTGAGAGGTGCCTCTTTTACTTTGACAAGTGCCCCTTTTCCTTTGTAAGAAGTGCCCCTTCCACTTTTAATAAATCCCCATTTTAACTCGGATAAGCGCACCTTATATTTTCACATGTGCCCTTTTCCTAATGATAAGTGCCCCATTAAAAAGCCCTTTCCTTCTCATAAGTGCCCCTTCTCTGGTAAATGACCCTTTTCATGTACGAGAAGTTACTCCTTTTCACTTCAGATAAGTGCCCCTTCACCTCCGATAAATGCCCTTTTAAAATCTGATCGGTGCCCATTTTCTTTCAACTAATGCACATTTTCCTTCATTGTAAGTGCCCCTTTTCATTCACATAAGTACCCCTTTTATATCTGGTCATTGCCGCTTTTCAGGTGCGATAAGTGCCTCTTTTCACCTCTGATAATTTCCTTTTAACAATGATACGTGCCCCTTTTCGTTTCTAATAAGGGACCTATCCCTTTTCATAAATGCCCTTTTCACCTCTTATAAATGCCCCTATCAAAGTCTGATGGGGCCCTTTCCGTCGACAAATGCCCATTCCCTATTCTCATGACTGACTTTTTCATCCCTGGTGAGTGCCTCTTTTTGAGGGTGTAAGAAGTGCCCCATTTTCACCTCTGATAATTACTCTTTGTACTTTGACACATGCTCCTTTTCTTTCTGATAAATGTCCCCTTTTCCTCTCATCATTAAACGCGCCCCTAATTTCAAGCGACTAAGAGCAATTTCCCCCAAATCTCGCTCGCTACGCTCGCACGCGTCTATAGATGAATACTTATGTTACTTATCAAAGGTCTTTTCATTCTTCTGTTATGAGAATGTGCTCATAACCCCATCGGGATTGGGTTTTTTCCTCTTTATAAGGTGTAATTTTTCGCACTGCGACCTCACAAATCTTTTTTTTTTCTCGCTCGCTTCGCTCGCTCGCAAATAAATTGTCAGACCATCACACCCAATGCAACTGCAAAGCATGATGCTTAAGCAATATCTTGTATGGTGTATAAAGTGAAACAAATATTGAAACCATCCCTGATAATGTAATCACAATGTAGGGGTATATACCAACGTCTAAAAAATTGTATATTTTCGCTTTGAGATTTCCCGTTGTAGGTGCCCTTTTTTCTTGTGCCCCCCCCCCCCATTTTGGAAGTTGCTCGGCCGCCCCTATGTAAGATATATTGTTAATACAATTTATTGTAAATAATTTTCCCCTCTATGACAGCATATATGAGATATATTAAAGTATACATATTGGAGATCACAACTCTGGGAAAACGCAATTGGCTAGGCCAACATGGTAATTTCTGAGATTGTCTACTTGGATATCCTGTTTCCATCCACCCCTGCTTTGTGCATGCAGACTTTTCATACAAGAGTGCTAAATGTAGGCTCTGTCTGGTGCGCTCGGTCATAACATTCTCCACAGTCCCCCCTTTGACCTCACTGTGCTAGTCTTCTTCCTAGCCTGAGTCATTAATTCTCCTCCCTTGCTAAGAATGGCAGTTATAGCTAATCTTATCAAACAATAACATAAATACATGTATTTGAATCTCTCACAACTGTATCTCCTATAATTTAGTTTTTTCTCTTTTTACAAGTAATTTGTGTTGAACCCAAAATATTAATTTAAGAAAGACAACAATGCACACATGCATGCTGGTATTTGATAAATCAATACCAGACACTTGTTTGTTTCTTTCTTCAGAACATAACACCTTGAGTGTTAATATCAGTTCATATTTTCAAAACTTTGTCCTGCAAGTAACTTATCAGACATAAAGGCCCGAGGTTTGTTTAAACCCTCATTTACATAACCCAGTCAGTCAGTCACTCAAATCCTCAATAGAGTGTCTGACAATAAAGTCTAGAAAGTAAACGGGTTTATTGCATAATTTGAATATTAGGACACTGCTAACGTTTAAATTTCACAGATAGGACATACGTGACATGTTCATAATTCTTGCAAAGTTCTACAGAATTTGATGTTGGCTGCAAATGGGACATTGTACCTTTAAAATCCACTGACATGGTTACAAACACAAACTTCACCTGCACCTTTAGATTCTCCGCAGTCCCTTTGACCTCATGTGCTAGCCCTATTCCTATATATAGACACTACTTATATCATTTCTGAGAAATGATCTCTGTATTAATATAAAGGTAATGCAAAGTTTTGGGAAATTTTGAAATTGGATGGATAGTTATTCTTTAAAATTTTGATATATTTGGATGCCCCTGTGGATGTATTAGAAGCACTAACAAATTTAGCCTCTAAAACACTTCTGCTTTCGAGCAAATTGAATAATCAAAATTTACCGGTGCTCCCGGTATTTTCAAATATTTCAAATAGCGCCTAAGGCCACTCCATGGTAGCTGCGACCATGAAAATCTCAGAATATGCAGTTCCGATATATAATTTCCAAACGGGAATAGCAAATCGGTCGATTATGGTAAGAAACATTGTTTTAAAGCTAAAGTAATATCAGTCTTGAGAGGCGCTATACAACATTAAGGGTTTATTATTTACAATTTCATCACTTTAGACTCGATTTCAACCGCGACAACGATCAATGGATATTGTAAAATCGCATATGCTTCCAATATGTTCATTTGAACCAAATTCATGACCCCATATCAAAACTTTGTAATAAAGCAAACCTCAAAAAAGGAAGCTAGGGAAAATAAGAGGCTTGTTTCAAGCACGAATTGAAGAAATTCGGACACCAGTCTCATATTGTTCATTGTGATGATTAAATCTAAAATATCTCTAGTAAATGCATGAATCAAAGCGTATGCCTGAATTGTGCATAATAATCCTATCTTCAAACTCAAGCTGATTTCTTTTCTCACTCTCTGCACCCACTTGAAACTGAAAGTAGTTACGAATTCATCAAGCTGCTGGTAATAACCCTAAGCTACTATAAATTGAAATGATAACAGTAATTCAATATTGTAATTTACAAACACGGGGAAACAGCTCAAATCTCGTTTATTCTAGCTAGACTCACTATCCTGATTAATTTACATTAATTTCAATAGAGATTGAAGAAAGGAACATTGTCATCTGCATCGTACACAGTCTGTCAAAATGGCCATCCACGAGGACACACAAGTCATAGTGAGTGAAAGTTGTAATTGAAGAAGAAAAAGTTAGCAATGTAAATAAATGTAAGGTATATCTACAAAGAATAAATGACATCAAAGGATGAAGACTGCCAACGTAATATAAAAAAAAGTGATACACTTTTCGGTGTTCTCTTAGCATGCAGTTTTGAAGACATGAATAAAAATGACTTCCTAACATGCAAGCTCATAACATTGATATTTGAATAATTCAATCATAAATGCAGGTATTTTTTATTATAATGAAATTGTGTCTACTGTTTCCAAATCAGGCACTTAATACTCAATAATTTTTAAGCACATTATGATAGCTAAGTGTCCTGACTTACAGTGCCTTACACACAAAATCTATTTAAAGTACAAATCCACTAAAAATAACTTACTTTCAATAAAGCAGAAACATCAGACAAACCAATCAAAAAAAAATTTGAGCAAAATCGGATAACTAATAAGAAAGTTATGAATTTTTGAAAAAGTATGTAAAACTATGGAACAATGGAAATCACTACACATATTGCCAATTTGGTTATCAGTTTGTGACGTCATGTCCTCACCTATTTATCAATTGCTTTATATAGTTTAATCCCATTAATTTCCTTTTATCCCCAAAACTTGATTTCCCATGCCCAGGTCAAATGATTTGTATCATATTGCGTGCATGACATTTCACATAATCTGTTATGAAATTTGAAGAATTGATACTATTTTCTGAATATTTTATATTCATAATTATTGATTTGTATATAAATAGTTTATCAAAATTCACATTTTCATGATTTAACTGGAAAAAAATTACTCTATATTAGTGCCTCCGCACAAAAACATATTAGTATCAATCTAACTTGGATGCTGGTGTGAAGAAATAAGATTCTTATAGGGGGAAAATAGGAAATTTACATTATCAATATAAAGAAAATAATTAGTGGATAGTGAGGAGATGACGTCACAGACTCATGAGTGAGTTGCCAATTTGTCTAGTGATTTTCAAAGTTTTTCATGACATTAAAAATTCATAACTTTGTTATTAGTTAACCGATTTTGCTCAAACTTTTTTGATCGGTTTGTCTGATTTTTCTGCTTCCATTGAAAGTAAGTTGTTTTTGAGAGGACTTGCCCTTTAAGATTGTGTCTCAATGGGTGGGTGCCTTCTTTTTTTTTGCCCATGGACTAATACTGCTTAGAGGTGGGAATTGCCATATACGGTACATAATTATACTGTGTATTTCCACTCACTAAATTGTGCATCCCGTAAAAAGACATCAATTCAGTGGCATAACAACATAATTATAAGTGCAATCATGAACAAGTGTTTCAATGGACAGATTTATGGTGTAGAGAAAACTTTGAAATATAATCAGTTTTTATAATTACCCCATATTCTGAGTAAATCACATTTTTATGTTTCATTGTGCCATACATATATGTGTATTAATATCCAACATTCAAAGGTATATTAAACAGGTTTATTACTTCAAACTCATAATGAAAATAATGCTTTTAAGCCACATTTACAATGCCTTTGCGCCCCTGGGATTGAGGGACCGGCCTATATATAGGTCCATCTAACACATAACGATAACGATACTATCAATCATGATTAAGATTATTAAGATAGCTAAACAGATTAATACCTTAGTCACACCGACAAGACCGATACCAGACCGACAACAGACCGAACAAAATATTACGTTGACGTCTATGGTCAAGAATCGGTCGGTTTAGAGTCGGTGTGAAGTCGGTTGGCGATGCGACTGAGGTATATAAGGAACTACTGCATGACGATTGCTGCTTGATCTAGGAAAATTATACATGATGTGAGGAATACGTAGAAAGAATAATGTACCGGAAATTGTTATATTCTAAGGCTCACTATTGTATAGTCCAGATTCTGTCCGTTTTTGTCTCGCCTGCGTAGCAAAAAGCGAGACATAGGCGCCGCTTTTCCGGTGGCGGCGACGGCGGCGGCGGCGTCAACATCAAAACTTAACCTAAGGTTAAGTTTTTGAATTGTTAATATAATTTTGAAAGTATAAGGTCCTATTAAATGAAACTTGGACTAAAGGGTTATCAAGTATCCCCAATCATGTGAGGAAAATTTCAGGTCACAAAGTCAAGGTCAAAGGTCATTTCAGGTCAACAAACTTAACTATGTTGTGGCATCAGGCTAAGATTTTTGTAATTGTTATCATAATTTTGAAAGTATACATTCCTATTCCATGAAACTTGAACATAAGGGTTATCAAGTATCACCAATCATGTTATTAGTCTTTTAGGTGACAAAGTAAAGGTCAAATTTCATTTCAGGTCTGGAAACTTAGACTTTGTTGTGGCATCAACATCAAGATTTTGAAATTTTAGCATAATTTCAGTGTTTGTTCAAATTCCATGAAACTTGTACCCAAGGGCTATCAAGTATCACAAATCATGTGACACAAATTCCAGGTCACAAAGTCAAGGTCAAAGGTCATTTTAGGTCAGTAGACTTGGATTATGTTCTCAAAATTTAATATGAGAATTAATAAATAAATTGTTGTTATTTGTTCATATTTCATGAAAGTAAATATTCGAATCATTCGAGTACTTTCCCATGAATATTCTAATAGTAATTTTAGTATTCGATCCCAGGCCTAGTATGTACATGATCAGTTACAGCTAGGTGACAATATTGATGTTTCGATAATATATATTGGAGTATATCTCATAATAATGTTCTCATTATGCTAATGAGACATGATGTGATGTAGATGGGCTTTACCTTCCAATTGTTTTTACAAAAATGCTGCTGAAAATCCTCTTTTCTTAAAAAGTTTATTAGATAACTTTATTTTAAATTACTGACAAACATTGAAACATTTATAGTCTTACCCATACACTAAATATCATTATATTGTATTCTCATGATACAGTAAATAATTATTCTGATGATTCATAATCAATATTCACTTAAAAATGCTTATTATATTCAGAGGATTTCATTTTCGGGGGTCTGCAAATGGGCCACCCTGCCTATAAAAATAATGTCCCAACCTCAATTTTTCATCATATCGAATTGCGTAATGCTGAATTGCGTAATGCAGGCGAGACCCGCCGAGAGCGTTTCAGTTGTTATATATTTTCATTCTTCAATCATCTATTTCCTCCTCCCTAGACAGCACGCATCCCACGCCGATCGCGCGACCCCGAAAATTCACCCGTTTGGGAG